>CM046379.1:13145828-13170806 GCA_025413485.1 Ficus microcarpa | reverse complement strand
ATTGAACAACATCAATTAGCCAACACTCACATACACTCCTATCGCAAGAAAGAAATAGAGAGAAAGAGAGAGATGGAAGTAGTTCAAGTTCTTCACATGAATGGAGGAATTGGGGACACTAGTTACGCCAACAATTCCTTGGTTCAGGTATAAATATTCTTCATGTATATATGTGTGTGTTTAGGTTTTGCAAAATTATATATTTGATATATAAAGAAAATCTGACGACATAAAGCTGTATAGATAGGATATCGATCCTTATCATAAAATTCAAAATTTTGCGATAACATCTATCTAAATATAATCTATCATATATATGTGACTCTGTCCTATAATTATGTATACACAGCAAAAGGTGATATCCATGACCAAGCCCATCACAGAGGAAGCCATAGTTGGCCACTACTGCAACAGCTTCTCAACGAGGTTAGTCATTGCCGACTTGGGTTGCTCTTCTGGACCAAACACGCTGTTTGTCGTCTCCGAACTCGTCAAAGCGGTGGACCATGTTTGCCGAATACTAGGTCGAAACTCACCTGAGTTCCAAGTGTTCCTTAATGATCTTCCCGGGAATGACTTCAACTCAATTTTCAAGTCCCTGCCAAGCTTCCAACAGAAACTGAGTGACCAAATGGGTGCCGGGTTCGGTCCATGTTTCTTCACCGGTGTGCCGGGTTCCTTCTATGGCAGGCTTTTCCCTAGCAAGAGTCTGCATTTTGTTCACTCCTCCTACAGTCTCCAATGGCTATCTGAGGTATATATAGAAAAATATAAACAATAAACAAAACGACAGTCTTTTCAAATAAAAATAATTTTGATCACATGGAATTTAGTATATAGAAACATGAAAAACACAAATTATCGCTCGTTATTTGGAACAATGAAACGTGACATAAGTTTATGTATCGAAGTTGGTATGAAACATGTTTTAAATGTTAAATAACTTGTAAGTACATATATATATATATATAATTTTATTCTCTATAGGTTCCACGTGGAGTGGAGAATAACAAAGGGAATATTTACATGAATACTACAAGCCCACCAAATGTAATTAAGGCATACCAAGAACAATTCCATAAGGATTTTTCGTTCTTCCTCAAGTGTCGTTCCGAGGAATTAGTTGCCGACGGGCGCATGGTTTTAACAATTTTAGGAAGAAAAAGTGAAGATCCATCAAGCAAGGAAGGTTGTTACATTTGGGAGCTCTTGGCTATGGCCCTAAACGACATGGTCTCTGAGGTACAATCAGTTCAATATGTGCATACATATATACATATATATATATATGTGTGTGTGTGTGTTCAAATTATACAAGGAAAAATTGTATGACAAAAAAACCCAAATTTTTAAAACGTAACGTTTTTTTTTTTTAATTAATTTTTGCAGGGACTTGTAGAGGAAAAGAAAGTGGACACCTTCAACATTCCTCAATACACACCATGCCCCTCGGAAGTCAAATCCGAGGTCCTCAAGGAAGGATCGTTCACCGTGAACCGGCTGGAGGTTTCTCAAGTCAATTGGGACGCATACAATAGCGATTTTATTAGCCCGGCCGATGCGCTTGGCGACGGCGGATACAGTGTTGCCAAGTGCATGAGAGCCGTGGCTGAGCCCTTGCTGGTTAGTCACTTTGGCGAAGGGATAATTGAGGAGGTGTTTCGCAGGTACAGGGAAATCATTGCCGACCGTATGTCCAAGGAGAAAACTGAATTCGTCAATGTGATCATTTCGGTGACCAAAAGAGGATGATAATTATATTTATGTATTGATGAGTGATCAGTTTATATATGTTTGTTTTAGTTAAAAATAATAAGGAAAAAAATAAGTGTGGTATGTTTACGTAAATTGTGGTATGTTTAATTGTCTAGCAAAGAACTAGAGCGTCCAGCCAAGAAGTGACCTGTAAAATATTTCTACGAGTATTCCAATGCCAATTATATATTTATATGTAATTGTGTAACCTAAGCTAATAAGATGTCGAGTTTAATATTTTTCTTCTTCATGCAAATAGTATACTAGGTCAATACATAAGAGTTTTTATTTATTTATTTTTTTTTGAAGTTGAATATGAGAGCTAATTTTAATCATTTCTCTCTCTCTCTAATTATTCCTCTAGCAAATTTTCAACCAAAAAAAAAAGGGAAAAAAAAAACTGCCTCGTAAAAAAGATGCTAATTAATATTATAATGCTCTTTTGCGGGGTTGCAAAAATTATTTCTCTAGTTTTGCGTCATAGGAAGCAAGTTGCAAATTTTTTTTTTGTAAAAGATGCTAATGTAATAGTATAATATCTTGCGCTGTTAATTTACGCAAGGTGGTCTTGTTGAAATCTTTCCATCGTCTCATCTCTAATGTAAATGTAAATATCACTGTTATTTTGATATAAAAGTAGTGTAAAAATACCATATATTTAATTGATACAGAATTATCCTATTTTGTACTCCAATATATGTAACATATAATAACATGACTTCTAACATTATATCTACCTTTTATCATCATTATAAATTTTAAAACTTGTAAAAAGAAACTCTTATTATTCAATAATTTGAAAACAAATAATAGTTTAACTGCTAAATTAAAACATCGAGGTGCCGATCAATAACAATTAAATATCAAATTTCGTATTTAATACACTAGCTTAATAATTATCAAATTTAACATTGAAAATAGTACTACTGCATTGTAGAGTGATTTACCTACATAAATGCTAAGATTTGACTTTGACACATAAAAAGTTGCTGTGTTGAAGACATACTCTTGATTTGTATATTAAGCCCTTGTTTGGTTCGTATACCCATCTTCAAAATGGACGGAAATAATGTAAAATAGTGTTTTTCCTAACTTTTTACATCATTCATCTTATTTTAAAAAAATGTTGGATATCTCATTCTCAAATTTATTTTGTACAGAATATTTTTGGAATCTTCCCCCAATGTACTATTCCTAATACTATTTGAAATGACTTTCCAAAAAAAATTTTAGACTATATTTCTTTTCAGGAAGGAAAATTTTTTTACACATCTAAATATTCTCAAAATTAAATTACTTTCTCATTTCAAACAAAATTTTCCATTTTGTAAATGAGTATATGATCCAAACAAACCCTAGGCGTACTTTCTTTTTATTTTTCCCCCTTAAAATTATCTACTTTTAAAATTTATACATAAGAATTTAAAGGCCCGTTTGGGATCGCTTTTGGAGATGGTGTTTTAAAGGTTGGAGATAATTTAAGTTTTGAAAATGTGTGTTTGGTGAAAATGAGTTATTTAGAGTAAAAAAGTGTAAAAACTTGAAATGTATTCAAAAAAAATTAGTAACATGGATTTTATTTCGTTCATCTTGAAATTCTATAAAAAAAATTTTTAAATCTCATTTCAACTTAAAATGATAAAGTTATAGACTTTTAAAGTATAAGTTTTTTGAAAACATTTGGAAAAGTGAGTAGTAAAATTAGAGGAAAATGACAAAAAAAAAATTGTTTGAAAAAGTGTTTCCAAACATGACCCCGGACCTAAAACTTTCAATTTTGCCATACTAGTTTTAGATTTAAAGGTTTCAATTTTGCCGTCCTAGTTTTTGCTTTTAATCATTCCAATTTAAAAACTCTACAAAAATAAATTAGTTTGCATATATTTTGGACTCCGACTATAAAAACTGAATTTAACTCAATTTTCTTTTGCAAATAGCTGTTATTAGAATAAAATTCGACTCAATTATAAAGCGCGGTCTTTTTGGAGAAAGATATCATATAAATATATATTAGTTCAAATCTGAGTATCGCCTAATCAACAAAAGAGTTGAAATACTTTGTGCATATTTGCCTCATTATCTCATTTCAACTCAAACTGTACTTTTTTTTGTCTTTTTCCTAAAAAGTTTTTGTCTTTTTCTCAAAAAATTTTTTGTCTTTTCTGAAAATTCAAAAAAATTTACTATTACAACTAAAATATTTCAACTCAAACTAACCAACCATATTATGTTTTATTATATAACTTGATAAATTTTTTTCTAACAGAAGCAAGCAGAGAAAAAGGACTTTTAATACTTGCTTGATTTTTAAGTAAGTGGGAGATTCTACTCTAATAAGATGAAATGTTGAATTTGAAAACTTTCGTGTTCATGCCAATACTTTATTAATACAAGAATCGTTTTCAAAAAAAAAAAAAAAGTTGAATACAAGAGCCAATTGATTTCTCATACGTGTTTGGTTCATAGGTTAATCAACCAATTAAATAGTTGTATGTATATCTTTCAAATTCATTTTGAGTTCTTATAATTTTTTGCTTGGGGTGGCTAAATCCTATGCTGAAGATAATGTACCGTACGTAATTTGTTCAAATAAAAGTCTTACAAAGATGTGATATTTTATGTCTTATACTAGATTGACGGGATCCAAACTTTATTTATTCTAGGTCATACACACGCCATGTAGCCCAATAACCAACATAGAAAAGACCCATATTGCAGGCTTTTTCTTCCTTTCAACCACTTGATGATTAATTTGTGACAAAGAGGTTTTATTATTATTATTATTATTTAATGAAAGGAGAGGTCAATTGACATTGACGTGTTCTAATACAACCTAATTAGGTTGACACCTGTAAAAAAAGATCCCATATAAAAGAATGTCACATAAAAATTACAGAGTAGGAAAACCCTAACATCTAATACACCAGATTAACAATGATTATCTACTTGGGTTAAGCTAAACTGATCAAGACTTTTTTTTAAATTTATTTTTTTTGATTATTTTGTTAATATAATAATATTAAAGAGGACTATATATGGTTCAAGTTATTACAAATCTTATAATGGTTAAGAGGCCTAGGTTGATGTGGCAGCAAACTTTGTAGAACTTTAGCTAAATAAAATAAATATATAAGACATAAAACACATGATTGAGCCTAGCAAGTACTTTGCCTTTATGCTTGTTTTGGCATTTTAGTTAAAAATCTATATACTTTGGGAATGTTTGAATAATCTTTCATATAAGATGAGTTTGGACGTACGTTCTGGATAAATTTAGCTTCTAATAAAGTAATTTGTGACTTTTCAAGAAAACACTTATAATTACTGTTTAAAACTTGTGTAAGCGATAACACAAGATTCTATAAACCCTATTTTAATATTTATTATTTTCATTTATATATATATCTAGAACTTTAGAGTCATTCTCATTTTGTTCCTAAATTTAAAAAACTCTCAATTTGCCCGATAAACTTCTGTATGACAAGATAAACTCTATTCTAATATATTTCTATCGTTCGTGAATAAAATACTAGTTTTATGTAGTTAAAGTACTTGCTGAAAAATCGTAATTAGTACAGATCCACTGCTTAAAGTATAAGATATTCCAAACAACTCAATTATGTTAGTGTAACAGAGAAGATGGGGAGCTTAAACTTTTAATTAAACTCTTGGCACTTGGCTTAAAATTCAAAATCTTGAATTTTAAGTCCCCAAACTAATAAAAAAAAAAACATTGATTTAAATTTTTATATGCATCCTTTTGGCTTTGAATGCTTGTCAATAAAAATAAAGATTTGAATAATAATGAAGCACACGGTTTTCTTTTCTTAAATGAAATAAATTAATATGGCGCAACATTGCATCAAATGAAAACTAGAAAGATTGTTTGATCAACCAAGTTTGACTAACGTACATATTTGATTGTCGTTTGTTGGGTTTTGGTTTTTTGTATGCGTACGTGTGTAACAGTGTAAGTGTGTGAAGTTTTCGGTATGACAACATGAGATTTGAGAAAACACATAGACTGTGTTGTGATATATTATTAAAGGGGTTAAAGGGTTTTTTATTTTACTTTATTCAATAGTACTTAGGATATAAATTAATCTTTCTATATAGATGATTTTCAATTGGTTAAAATATATACATATTTTTGGATAAAATATATACATATTTTTAGAAATACGATTTTTTTTATAGAGTTTTATTACTCTATTAAAAAAAAAAAAAGTTATCCACAGAAAGCTAAACAACTTGCATTTATATATATATGTGTGTGTGTGTGTGTGTTAATTATATATGCCGAAGCCTAAAAAACAACAAATTAATTAATTTAGAACCACTAACGTCAACTACAACGAATGGATGCGCAAAAATCCTTTACTTATTATTTATTTATTTTAAATTCAGGACGCATTTGGGGGTTGATGTCTCATTTTTAATGCTAAAAACCAAAATGTAACGTATCTAATTAGTTTGGGAACTCAGTCATTAAGATTTGGATTTGAAGACTCTAATTCCTCCTTTAGATTAATAAATCCGTAATTCAAACTTTTTTTTATGAGTATTTTCTACAGTTTAATTTTCTGAGCATGCTAGAAATAACATGTATTCCATCAAGATTTCTCATTATCTTGTCTCGGATAGTGGCTCCAGAAATCAATGGAACCAAAAAGGCACTCATTTCGTACGTTTTCACGGTTTATTTAGTTTGGACGACAAGAAAGACTTTATAGCCAACAAAGAGACTAGATAATTATTATTGCCAAACGCATTATATTGGGAGAAGCAAAAAAGTATCGCATGGGATGGGAGATAATTAAAAGAAAAATAATAATGATAAAAAGAAAATACCTACAGGAAAACTTTTTAATTATTGTCTTCAATTCCTGTCCAGGCAAAGAGGAAACTCGCAGTGGGGGTTTAATCAAGTACTTTCCGAATAGCGTGACCACCAATAACGTCCCTCACTCTCTCTCTGGTTCTCTCTTTTTTAATATATATATATTATATATATATATATATAGGGCCTTGTTAACAATGTCCTACATGAACCTCCTTTATTTAAATTATGTAACATTTCCTTTACTCAAATATTATTCTCATAAAAATTTACGTTATGATATTGTTTAAAAAGACATTAATAGAGATATTTACTTTAAAAAATAAATAAAATAAATTTTAAAAATTACAGTTTCAATGATAAATTGAAGGCTATAACTGTAATTTTTAAAATTTATTTCATTTATTCTATAAAGTAAATGTCTCTATTTATGTCTTTATAGACAACATCATAACATAAATATTTAAGAGAATAACATTTAGGTAAAAAAAATATAACATGACTAAAGTAAAACACGTCCTTCGTGTAGGACATTAGCAAGGACCTATATATATATATATATTTTTTTTTTTGCGTTAAATCGAAAATGAATCATTTATGTCATCTTGTTTAATTTTATGATCTAAGAATAAAAAAAATGCTTAGATTCAATTATACTTGAAAGATATATGTTCAATTTCACATGCGTTACGTAAGGATTTTTTGTTGAGTCTGTTGAACATTGAACCTAGACACATATTCTTTATCGGTTGTCTTTTTGGTTAAGTGAACATGTGTTTCTTTCTTCTTCTTTATTTTATCTTTTTTGTTATGCCCCTCTATGAGCGGTCCATATGTGATAATGCTCTTATTGGTTGCAACTTGAATGCATGTCAAACTCAAAAGGCATATGCAACTTTCCCTTTTAATGCTCTTCCAACTTTATTGGGGTCTACTGTGGTAGTTTTTCTCTCATGGTAATTTTGGACCTTTCAAATTATTACCTTTTTTTTTTTCCTTGGTTTGCTATGCAAAAACTGTGCAGCTGTCTGAAAGTTTGTTATCTACTTGTTCTCTAGATTTATCGACATTTATAGCATTGGGGTATATAAACTTTATGAGATCCATAATTATTAATTTTTTTATTTTTTCAAACTTACAGTGGGAGTGGAAGATTCAAACTTTATATCTTATGATGAAGTATGAAATTATGATTATGGTATGCTGCAACCGCCGTTATTATCTTTATTAGGAGATTAGTTTTATATTTTTACATATATTTTACTTTTCACATTCAAGATATTGTGTAAAAAATGAATATTGTTACATAGGTTGTTTTAGGTGAATCAAATTTAATTTCATCTTAAGTTAATTTATAATATTCATCTTTTTCATATTCATACTATTGAATTCTAAGTCCGGCTTCATCTTTGTAGATATAAAATACAAATTTCCATATCAACGTCTTTTAGATGGGTTTTTAGGGTACTTATTTTCCTCACTAAATATTTGGGTTCAAGTCGTCTTCAACACGTTAGTTAAGATATATAAGCAATCCACTGTGTACCCCCCACCTTAAAGTTATCTGGGTACGCCAACTCTATCTTTATAATCCTCTTTGCTTATTAAAAAAGAATAAAAACTCCCATAATTTTGATTCTAACTAATAGTGTAGTAGAGATGATATTATTGCACTTGGAGAATACTGATCTCAATCATGCGCCTTATATATATACATACATGCATTTGAGTCCAAAATCCGACAATTTTTTTTCGTGGAAGTCCAACATTGGACACTAGTAATAATATTTATCTATATCTATTCATGCATTAATAGAAAGCCCCATCCGCATATCCGGGCAGTAAACATCTTGTCCTGTACATATACTTTCCCACCCTTACATAGACACGATTCTAATTCCAAACCACAATTAGTTGAAATATGCGAAGTACATATATCTTCAAAATATTTTCATTGAATTATAAATAAACAAACTATTTTCTTGTGCAGATAATTAAAAACTCGGAAAAATGGTGGCTAAGGCCTAACTTTGCATCTGACTCTTCCTTTTTTTTCTTTTTTTTTTTGGTGGCGGTTAGCAATCACTTTGCATGGACACATTCTATTTATAAATTAAAAAAAAAAAAAGATGAGATGGGGGGATGCTCTTTTGTCGTTTTCTTCAACACTGCAAGATTTTTATTTATATTTTTTACATTTGGCATAGGGATAAAAAGTGGAGGATAGAAAAACGGATTTAAAGGTGAAAATTACCACCCAAAAAAAAAAAACTATGGTGTTAGCAATATGAGTTTTTTTTTTTTTTTTTTTGGAATGAAAATAAAAGTGATAGACTAATAATATGGATATACAATAGTAATTTCATCAATAATACTCTATTTTCTCTTTGCATTCACTTCTAATATCAAACAGCAGAAGGTTCTTTTCTTCCTATGATATCAAACAATATAAGGATAACAAACTCTTTTTTTCACTCTTATTTTCTATCTTACATGTTTTCTCTCCCTTTTACCTTCATTCCCCTTAACTTCTTATCAAATATAATGCAAGTGAGACTAATTTTCAAAGTTATTATTACTTAAACCTACGTTTGGTAGAATGGAAGGAAGTTGGAGGAGGTAGAAAAAAAGAAGGGGAATATATTTTTGGTTTTGAAATTTAAGAATATGTTATTATAATTTATGATACAATAATTATTTCTATAAGCAGAGGAGATTCCTCCAATCAATTAGGTTATATCTGTAAAAGAGTCTAAGCAACCAAAATGGCCAACTTAACTCCAAGAAAAATATGATAAACTAGATGCATTTGATAGTAATACCCCAAACTCAAAATTAAAGTATGTAAAGCTTATTGTAGTTTGGATGGCTACCGATATATCTAACTCCATATATATATAGTGGAGATTTTAACCAAGATATCTAGCTTGATATTTCAAATGTTCCTTCAAGTTCAAGTCACCACCTTAATCACTGCCTAAAATGTTCTTTCGAGCGCAAAGACATCACCATAGTCACTACCCTACAACATCAATATACAAATATTATTAGCAATCTTTGTAATATTATAAAAAAATTTGTCAAAAATATTTAAATTAGGGCTTCTTCACTCCTTAAAAAAAATTTTGGATGGACTTATTAAGATGCAACAATTTTTGCTCTATTAAAGAACTGTACCAGTTGTGTAATTAAGGCTTTTCATTTTAAATCTGTCACGATAACTGCCGTGGAAAGGGAAAAAAAAAAAAGAGAGAGAGACCATAATACTAGAATTTTGAAACTCTTGCAAACAAGATACTAAAATACATAAATAAATTAACTTTTTGAAACTCTTGTAAAGAAAAACCTAATAAAATACACCTTTTAAAACAGAGATTTTTGAAATTCTCATAAAGAAAATTTTTTTTTTGAAACTCTCATAAAAAAAAAACACTTATAAAAGTGGAGCAAAAAATTTAACCAAAGAAAAAATAAATAAATGTATAATTATCTTGACTCATTCATTATATATCTTCTTATTTACAAAGGGTAAAATTGTAAAACGCACTTTCTTCTTCTTTTTTCCTCTCGCTCATATTTTTATTTATTTATTTATTTCTTCATTTTCCATCCCACTTATCAGACATAACATAGAAAAAACGAGAAAATATTTAGAATTTTTAATTTGTGATTCCAAATTTTGCCCTAAAGCCACTTTTTATTAGGCAATATTGTAAGAAGGCAACAATTTGAACAGTGAAACAATATTTTTTGAGGGGTCTGGCTATAGCCCCCATCTTGTTAAAGAGGGATTATGTCCTTACTTAATCTCAGCCAGTCAGTTTACTTTTTTATAAATTAGAATTAATGAATAGAGTGATCGGATGGTGGAGAAAGAGCAAGGGTATTTAAGGGTTAAAAAAATGATGAAGTAAACTGGGAACTGGCAAAACAACTCCACCGCCGTCTCTATTTTCTTTCCGACGGTATCGCCGGCTCCGCTAGCTCCTCTCAGGGTTGCTCCATATGTGGTCAGTAGTGTTTTGGCTCATTAGCCCCGCCGTGGCTGGTCCATCCTCAAAGTCTTCTTCCCATTTCTGGTCCTACCATGTTTTTTCGTTTTTTTTTTTTTTTTTTCTACTTTTGATAGTTGTTTCAACGGGGGTCTTATTGGAAATATTTTCTAATTTCTTTTCAATTTTTAGAGCTCATCCTTTTTGTAACTTTTTTTTTTTATTGACTTTCCTCGATCTTCAAATCAAATCCTTACTGTTTATGGGTTCTATAGTTTTTTTTTTTTTTTTTTTTAAAACTTGCTTTGGGTTGTTTTCAAACATCTATCCCGATTCATTGACACAATAGGTGCCATGGGTGCTTCTGTATTTTCTTCGATGGACGTTTAACCATGTAATTTTTTTTTAAATTAATTTATACTAATGTTTCTCTACGTAAATCGGTGAAGAGTAATAGTTGAGGGAAATATATAAGAAAGATGAGAGAGAAATTTAAGAAAGTGAACCTAAATTTTTTTTTATTTTTCTAAAGTCTGTTTTGCAGGGGGTAAAAAAAAGTGAAAACCTTGGCGAGGAAGATGAATAGTGAAGGTGGAAATCTCATGAGGAAAATGCCACGTCGTTAACTTATCCAACAATAAACGACAACAAAAGAGTCAAACTCTCCACTTCATAAAGTTTACTACCTCTAATGGTTATATTACGACTCCCCATGACAAATTTTATTCTTTCCACTTTCATTCTTTTACTTTGCAAAACACCAATTTACCTTTTTAACCAAAAATTACAGCATCTTTCTTAGCCATCCAATTAACATAATGTGCGATTTTACCCAACTACCCCTCAAGTTCTCATGTGAATATCGTTCCTTTTTCCCACTTCACAGCACTTCCAGTTGTAGCCGTACACTACTACCTGCTTTTGCAGGTCAAAAACAATCCAGTGCCACTCCGCTTTGATAGCCACGTGTGGCTGGTTTAGTCCCCAAAAATATGTGTTGGTCTGTAGACTAGACAAGGCCCGTGGTCTTTTTGGAGCTTTTTGGAGCATTTCTTAAGAACAGGGAAAATAAATGATATCTAATATCACTAGTTAATTAAAGATGTGTCTTATATTATAAAGTTTAATAGTCTGATTCATTTATTTATTGATGTGATATTTATTATTATTGATATTTTAAAGTATTTTTTTTATTTTTTAAAAAATAATATTAAAAAACATCAATGATATTTAACATAGTTCATTAATTAGTAAATAATATATTTCATAATATAAGAACTTTTTTTTTTCTTAGTCATGATTGGTGTTGTCCTGTTTTTTTCTTTCTTAAAAAAGCTACCAAAACCCAAAAGAAAGGCTGGTTTGACTGGGTCAAGCACTTGGCTGACAGGTGCCCGACACCCGTGATCCTCAGGACAACGAGATGGACACAAGTCACAAGGCAAGCATGCCATTTTTGAATCTCAAAATGTTCAACAGATCTCGAAACACAAAACACTACTACTGATTTGATGGACTCAACTCAAGTCCATGAATAATATATATTATTAGGCATATATGAATATGATAGTCTTATAGTAAAATTGCCTTCCCAACATCATCTACGACTGAGAAAAGTTTGGGACAAAACCACACAAACCGAACACATGAGTACTATATAAAAATGTATGTGTATATCTATATATATATATATATAGGCCACATTCTACCCAGTGACAATGTCATGAATATGTTACATCAAATTGCAAGCTCTCCTCTATTTCTCTACCAATGCTTTTATTATATAGTTATAAGTCAGACATTGATATGACCCTCTTCTTTAGAATCAACATCCAAGTTGCTTGTTCCAACTTTTTCAAAGGCACCGAATTCTATTTAGTGGTTTGCAACAACTGCTTTATTTTTAAACATCTCCCAAGGTAACAGGTACCATTAAAAAGAAAAAAGAAGGAGGAGGATAATCCTTACGTCCTGACTTAAAGTCATTTTCGACCCGAAACGATAAGCTCCAACACTAGTGATGCGAATATGACTCGTGTACACCACCAATTCTCATGATCTAATGGTGAAAGATTAGCATGTTTAAACTTTGAATATTTACATTTTTTATTTTTTTCAACTCAGTACTTGATTTAATGTGTCTTTAACCAGATTCTTATATATTCTAGTCATTAGTATATATTCAGTAGGATTAAAATGACGCACTCTTCATAAAAAAGTAAGACCCATCATTAAAAAATCGTAAACAAATATTTCTACTAGTGTTTGAGACAATCCATTTGATAATACATAAGGAAAATAAATTCACAGTGATCGCCCCTTCACCGGATGGACTTGACTTATGCATGTACAAAAGTATCAGTATTGTCACATTATATGGTATATTCTCTAACCTTTTCTTTTCCCGTTTTTTAGGCTAAATAAGAGGGTCATGTTTTGCAAATTACACTCTGAATATCGTCAATTCTTCTAAGCTAGCATTTAGTACAAGTTCCAACATTGAGTTAGAATGATTGGCTCACTAGACAAGAAATTATGGTCCATTTTTGGGATTGGCTAGGCTCGTCCATATTGTCCAGTCACGATTTCCATCATCATCATTGCACTCAAATAATGCATCTTCAACTTCCATTATAGCAAATACAAAGTTAGAAAATAAATAAATAAATAAATAGATAAGAATACAAAGGGAAAATCAAAAAGGAAAAACAACAATATCGGAATATTTTTTTGCTTTAAAAAGAAAACACAGATTAACTCAAACACAAACAAAAGCACCACCAAAATCTGAGGCAGAGAGCAAAGGCAAAGTCTCCAAACAACATGGATGTGGAGAATGTCTTTCACATGACTGGAGGAACTGGCCAAACTAGCTACGCAAAAAACTCCTCTCTCCAAGTCTCTATTTCTCTGTCGTCTCTTAAAAATATTAATTCTAGTGATATTCCTGTTATTATTATTATTATTGTTTTTTAATTTTACTTTTATTTTTGTTTTTATTTCTTATGTCATTATTGTTATAATTTGTGCAGAAGAAGGCTTCTGATATGGTGAAGCATATAACCCTAGAAACAGTGCAAGAACTATATCTCTCCACAACTCCAAAGGGCTTGGGGATAGCTGATTTGGGTTGTTCATGTGGACCAAATACCTTATCCATCATCAAGGATATCGTCGAAGCCGTCGAATCGACGAGTCGAAAAATCATGCTTATTCCACCACCAGAATTTCAAGTTTATCTCAATGATCTTCCGACAAATGACTTCAACTCCATCTTCAAGTCCTTGCCAGACTTCTCCAGGGAGCTAAATAAGGAAAGGCCAGGTACCAAGTCTCCTTATATCTTCATCGGAGGTTATCCCGGATCGTTTTATGGCCGAGTCTTCCCCAACAACTGCCTTCACTTTGTCTATTCTTCTTATAGCTTACACTGGCTCTCCAAGGTGAATATTAGATTTTCTTTTTTCTCTCGCTTTTGATTTTCTTATTAATTTCTTGTTTAATTTCTTTCACTAAATTAGAAAAAGGAAAATATTTTACTCAAGCGTTTGATTTTTTTCTCTAATTTTGTGATATATGTATATATTTATTATTTTATTTGAACTTGATTCTTTTATAATATCAAAACAACCAAAGTGACTTACTAATCAAGGGGATGAGATTTTCTTTGTCTCGGTTTCAATTTTCTTTCATTAAATAAAGGGGAACTTCCGTGTTGGATTGTTTTTACTTGTCTTGTGTATGTGTTTTTTTCTTTTAATATGATTAAGAGAGGATTTGGAAATAAACCAAAGTCATGGTATGATTTTTCAGGTTCCTCCAGCTATTTATGATGAGAAGGGGAGGTCCATAAACAAAGGTACAATTTACATTTCTGAGAGCAGCCCACGTGAGGTTTCCCAAGCATACTTGAAGCAGTTTCAGGAGGATTTCTCGTTGTTTCTTCGGTCGCGGTCCGAGGAGCTGACCTCAGGAGGAAGAATGGTGTTGATCTTGTTGGGAAGAGGAGGTCCTGATCATGTTGACAGAGGCAATTCATTCTTTTGGGAACTCTTATCCCGGTCGTTTTCTATTTTAGTTTCTGAGGTAAATTCTATATACTAATTTTTCTATCAAGAAAACTGCTTACTTTTGATGATATACATAATATCACTACTTGTTTGAACTCATTAGAAATTGACATGTAACGTTTGTATATAATTATTTGTGCGAGTTGCAAGTCTGTAATTAGTCAAATAACATTGACCATGAGATTGATGTAAGATCGAGTTTATAATAAACAAGTAATTAGGAAGAATCCTATGATAGGGGTGTTCAAAAAAAATATGTCATATTGAATCCAAATTTTCCAACTTTTAACTTATAAATTAATATTTCATAGTCACATCTAATTAAAGAAAATATGATAATTTAGAGGAACATGATTCATAATCTGATGATTAAAAACTGTGTCGTAAAAAAGCTTTTTTTTTTTTTTCATGTACTTGCCAGAAAAATGATCCAAATTCAAGTCACCTTTGCTGATCAAATATGACATAGATCACTGATCACATATTTCACGTGATCAACCTAACTAGTGTGCACTTTTAAATACCACCACATGGCAACGATAGATTTTGTTATCATTAGGAATTATTAACTTGTCGCGCAAGGTTGACTTTAATGCCTCTATTAATTTATAATGCTAATTTTGTTGTTGTTGTTTTTTTTTTTTTTTTTTTTTAATCCTTTTGTAGGGAACAGTTGAGAAGGAGAAGCTTGATTCTTATGAGGTGCATTTTTATGCACCATCAAAAGAGGAAATCGAGGATGAAGTGAGACAGGAGGGATCTTTCGTGTTGGACCGGTTCGAGATGTTCGAAATCGACAAGGATGAAAAGGGCAACGGAAGCCATGGAACAAGAGTTGCTCTTACAGTGAGGGCCATCCAAGAATGCATGATTATCCAGCACTTTGGAGAAGGGATTTTGGACAGTTTGTTTGAGATTTATGGAAGAATGATAGATGAAGAAATGAGTAAAGAAGAAATTAAGCCAATTACGTTTCTTGTCGTTCTTAGAAAATTATGAATGCAAAGGATAAGGAGGAAAAAAAGTTGCAATTTAGAAGTACTTTTCTTCTTGTCAGCGAAACAACATCATGGTTTTTTTTTTTTTTTTTTGAATTCGTTGATATATATGATTGAATTAGTTAAATGTGAAATTATCGTTAGATTAACGCTGTCATTCGTCTTTGTATCCATATTTACTTCGAAAATTTTTGCAGATACGGCCAGTAGATTCTCGTGTTGTACTTTTGCTGCTTCACTGGGGGTACTCACTATCTACTTGCACTGTGTACAGTTTGAACTGATGTCTCTTCATGATTGTGTTTGATGAAAATTTCTTTAATATCAGAAGAATGGAAAATATTCTTGGATTCTTCTGAGTGGTCAAAATTTTTGGGCCAGTTTGTGAGTTCAGTGGCCCTATGTCAAATGTCATATTATAAATCACGGTAAGTTATTAGGTTAGTTTTTAAATTTTTAATTTCATACAATTTTAATTCATAAATTTTTTTCATAAGTTATTAAAATATTATTACAATAGTTTTTTATGTTAATTTTTAAACGGAATCTGTTAATTAGTATCATATTTTGATCAAATGATTAATGGATTATTAATAAATTCCGTTAATAATTTGATCAAAACATGATGCTAACTAATAGATTCCGTTTAAAAATTAACAGAATTGACTGTTATAGTAACATTTTAATAATTTAAAAGCATTCCCTGTTCCTTTTTTTGTAGTTGAAAAAATCAGAAACTATTAAAAATATTGCAACAGTAGTGATTTACGTTAATTTTTGGATGGAATCCATGATTAGCATCACTTTTTGATAAAATTACTAATATATTCTGTCCAAAAATTGACAGAAAGGACTATTGTAGTAATATTTTAAAAGTTTAAGACATTCGAGCTACGAAAAAAAACTCTAGGACCAAAGTTGCACAAGGTTAAAAGTTCAAGAACTAAATGAGCAATTTAAACTATAAATTAAGAAGAAATTAGGTGGGGAGCCATGTTTTAAATACCTCCTCATAATTTTATCCACTCTATCATTAAAATTGATAATTTTAAGGTTATGAAATAGCAAATTTATCAACTTTAATATTATCATAGACATAGATATAAGGTGTCAAATTTATGACATTCTTGCGTATAACCCGTAGTCAAGTTGAAAAAAGCACACACACGTACTTATGTTCTGTCTCTAGTAATATATCATCACCTTGACAGATGTTTACTTCATAACGGGGTGATAAAAGTACTTATTTTTCTTTAAAAAGCTTAGATTTGAGTGACTCATATATTAACAATCCATTTCGTTAAAAAGATTATATATCACACAATTATATATCTTACCTTCTCAAAATTATATGGGTGTGTCGTTTTTTATAATACAAAAGCTCAAGAATTAACCGATGTAGGAATATTCATTATTATCGCATTGTAATCATACTTTACGGACGTTTCTCTTATTCTGTTCTTTTGGATGGCATTAGTGGCTTACACAACAGAAAGAAATATTCTCATTCCCATCTATAATTCTTATATTTATTAGCCAGAATAATTAGGATATAAATGTAATTAACAGTGCGAATTAAAATAAATAGGTGGCGTGGAGTACCTCGTTAAAATTCTAATAATGGATAGGAGCTAGGAAGGAATGATGGTCCCATGAGATGGAGTAAAGCAAATCACTATAGGATTCGATGCTTAGCATACGATACTCCGATTTTTTTTTTTTTTGAGAGGAAAACAATATTGGGATTCATATGCTTGTGATGAAAAGAGTGAATTAAAAATGCATATTATTACTATAAGAGTTTAATTTGCTAGAATGATAGCAGTTAAAAAAAAAAAAAAGAATTGGTTTTATTTTTTATTTTTTTTAAATAGAAAATATTCCCGGAACATTAATTTTAATTTTTTTTGAAAGCATATGAGTGACATAAATTTAAAAATTATTACACTAATATGATATAAAAAATAAACGTTAGACTAACATGACATGAAAATTAAGCTAAAATTAATTAAAATTTATGTCGTGTTAGTCGAGAAGGGAGAATTATTTGTGTTTTTTTTTTTTTTTTTTTTTCATTTTCATTACCGAATTTGCCCGCTTTCCTGCTAACTTTATTATTATTATTATTTTGTTATTTTTGATTCTTTAGGAGAAAAAACTTTTAAAAAAAATGAAGAAAAAAGTTGTATTTTATTTAATGTCTATGATTCTTGGGAGGGCAAAAAAAAAAAAAGAAGAGACGTTTTGAAGAACGCTACTTTGTTAGTTCTTCAGGATATACTAGATGTCGTATTTCCACCTGAACGACATGAAGTTTATGAGAAAAGAGATTGACGCCCCTTATTTCCAAGCGTAAACTAAATGTCGTTCTATAGAAGACGACATGGTCCATATGGACAAGTCGTTTGTTCTTGATGATATACTACATGTCGTATTCACCTCCATGAACGGCATGAAATTTTTGAGAAAAGAGATTGGCGTCCTTTATTACCTAGCGTAAACTCAATGTCGTTCTATATAGAGCACGACATGGTCCACATGGTTTTTTTTTTTTTTTTTTTGAAGTAGGTCCACATGGATTTTGTTCTTGAAGATAAACAACCTGCCGTATTCTCCTCAGTAACAAACCATGCATTTCAACCAAAAAAAAAAAAAAAAAATCCGTTCTTGTTAGACAAACGACATCTCTTTTCAGAACATAAACCATGTCTTCTTTTCGTTAAAACGACATTTCGTTTCTTAGAAAACAGAATATTTTTAGTTTCTGATATACGACATGTCGC
The DNA here is from genome assembly GCA_025413485.1 of Ficus microcarpa. Classification (NCBI taxonomy): domain Eukaryota; kingdom Viridiplantae; phylum Streptophyta; class Magnoliopsida; order Rosales; family Moraceae; genus Ficus; species Ficus microcarpa. The sequence continues at coordinate 13,152,368 of CM046379.1, read as the reverse complement.
ATCTGAAGTGTAAGTATACAATTACCTGTCGTTTTAAATGAGCAGAATAATTGTCGTTTTTCCAAAGGACAAACATGTTGTTCCTATATAAGGAAATGAAGATTTCGTCTTGCATTTTGTACGACAAGACGTTTGATTCTGCAAGGGGCATGTCCTCTTTTTGGAGGAATTAACATGTCGTTCGTTGATAACTTTGAGGGTTTAGCGTTTATATCATCTCCACCTCCGTTATTATTATTATTATTTTTCTTTTTTGTGAAAATATCTCCGTGATTCCATTTCCATGGACACTTCTTTTTTTTTTTTTTTTTTAAACTATTAATTTAAAAAAAAAAAAAAAAAAAAAAGGACGCTGCCTCCTCCAACGTCAACAAAGAAATCCTGTGACAACTATAATAAAACAAATAGATAGATTTAGCTTTTTGTTTAGCTATCCCACTTTATTTTTCGGTATCTGTTAAGATTCTGAAAACAGGTCCCGAATAAAGGCTATTTTCATTGTTGTTTTCTATATTTTTCCTAAAATTTAAAAAGTTATAACGTTTGCTGTGGATGCTTAATTTGGACGTTCCAGGTATCAAATCAAAGCATAGACGGTGTAGTTTAAGCCTATATTAAAATCAAACTCCAAAACTTCATGAGCAAATACAATTTTCTATTTTTTTTTTAATAATTTGGTCAGTCACAATGTGTAACTACCAATTCACCTCCTAATTATAAGCCAATTTTGGAGAAAAATACCTAACTAAGGCATTTTAGCCAAAAACAAGAATACGGAAATCTTTTACTGTGTTTTTCTGGTTGACGGGTGCCCATTAGGTTAAGCAATGGTGTACAGACTTTATTGTGATGTACATGCGAACAATCACAGAACAGACCACAGATGCTAAGTGCCTTTGTCCTGCATTTTCTAGCAATTTTTTTTACTACTTTTAAGGCCTGCAATTCACTACAAAAATATCTACTAAAAATCCCACCACCATGAAAGCATGTTCAACACCTGAATTTAAAAACATGCAGACATGATAAATAACCAATATCTGAACACATGATTTCCCACAAACCTCGTATATATGAATCGCACCATATATATAGACATCAAAAGAATAACTTCATTTAAAAAAAAAAAATCAGATACATGAGCAAAATAATTAAAATTTTCACTTCTTTGTTACTAAAATTTCACAATCATAGTGATAAAAAATTTGACCTGACTCTACTTGAAAGATTGGCCTAATTTTATGCAAATCATTATGTTTTAACGTGCACAATACTTGATTGGGCAAGACTCTCTTTATTAGGATAACTGAATATCGAACTTAGGAATGTCCTAAAAAAAAAAAAGAAGTAAAACGTAGGATTGTTTACGTAAATGTTTAGATTGAAGACTATGATATAAAAAATGTCCATTTTTTCTTTTATTTACATGAATGTCTACTTATAAAAACCATATTACCCTTTTCATCAAGAATTGAAACTAAACAAATAAAGAGTTGATTAAAAAAGGAAAGAAAAAATCTATAAAAACAATGTAAAACTAAATAAATCTTTTATAAAAGGAAAAAAGAATATTTTACTTGCTTTATTATAAAGAAAAAAGGAGCATAACTGATATTAGTTGTATGATTCATGAAAAATAATCATTAAAATAAAATTCACAACGAACATATAAAAAAAATAGATATTGTAAAGAAATGCTTTAAAACCTTAAAAAAAATCATAATGATATAGTAATTATTATAAAGAAAAAGATATCATAATGACATAGTAATACCATAAAGAAAGAAAGCATAACACATTTAAAAAATATATCATAAGGATACAGTAATTATCATAAAAAAAAAACAATTTCATACATATTTAAACTTTAGAAACTAACTATTAAACAATACCAATAATAATAAATAAATAATAAATTGTCACAATAACGTTACAATTATCATAAAGAACCTAAATCATGCTAAAAAATAGGTTTATGAGAAATCTAAATCATACTTACGAAATATGTTTATAAAAAACCTTAATTACACTAATAAGCTATCACTATAATAAAGAAATAGTCATTAAGATATAAATACAATAATGATGAACAAATAAAAAAAAAGAATTATAATGAAGGAAAATGATGTTAAATGTAATAAATGGGAAAAATAAGTACTACAAACAGTTTTTTTTTTTTTTAAATGGAGATTTAGGTTATATTATTAAATAACGGACATATTTTAAAATGACACTCTAATAAAAATAGACTTTTAATATAATTATTTCTAAAAGATAATTTTACTATTGCACCAACCCACTTCTCCTCATCTCCATCCATACTAATAGATAATCTCATACCTAAACTGTTGATTAAGTCTCAAATACACGCTCAAAATCCCACATGAATACAAAAGGTCGCTTTAAGGGGGAGAATGATAAGATTAGTTACACGATAGAAAAGATAGATAGATAGATATACATATATATAAAATATATATATATATATATATATTCAATCAGGTATGAAAAGATATTCTATTAGTATAATATCAATAAATTTATACTTTTTCGCCCAGATGTTTGATATAAAGTTTGGTATTAGAATTTTTCTTTAATATATTAGTCATGATCAATTTTCTAGGAAGTAACCCATGACTTCCATCTCTGAACGTAAAGCAAAAGCACCACGAACTGATCAAAAGCTGTTTAGCTAAGTATTGTACATATACACATACTTTCTCAAATCACAAGAATATGTGAACCATTTAATCTGGGACGGAGGAGCCAGACTTTAAATTCAATAAAGGCACAAATAAAGATAAAATTACTAAACTAAGAAAATACAAAAATTAATAAATTTTAATATTTCTCACTAAAAAATAATATGTAACACAATAATACAATTGGTCTTAGTGCATTAGTCAAGTTGTAATTTGTATCTCAAAACAAGTGAATAAAAGAATAAAATATGATACCAAAAAAAAAAAAAAAGAAGCAAAGAATAAAATCATTTGAAAAATTGAAAACCAGCGGAAAGAATACAGAGAGATGTATACAAATAGGTACCCTTGATTAGAGAAAGAAGCAGAATATTAAATTCAGAAAAAGGATAATACTGAGTGAAAGAAATCAATGAAGAAGAAAAGGTAGAATGGCAAAGCTAAACTGAAGAATTTAGAAAGCATAAAAAAAGAAGAAGAAGAAGAAGAAAGAACAATAGTGATATTACGAGAAAACAAATGTGAATTTTCCTTTTAAAAAAAAGTGCGAAAAAAAAAAAGGAGAGAGCATGTGAATTTTTAAACGGTAATTAATATTCCCAATAAGATAAATTAAGAAAAGCCCGAAATTAAATGACTTTGAGGTCCAAAGACTAATAGACTATTAGGGGAGCATAGACCCTTCTAAAACACCAATCTTAATAATTATATACAACTAAGTGAGTGTTTGTAGCTTAGTCAGTGGGGCATGTGCCCCAACTACGCCTCTCCTCCCTTCATCCATGCATGTAATAGATCATTATATGGTAAAAATCCGAAAACAAATATAGTTGAATCAAGTGGTATTGTAGCTGTTTTATTATTATTATTATCATTATTATTGTTATTCTCTTCTAATTATGGAAACTCAGTTGCTTGTAAAAGGCATAATTATATCTATCTATGCAAAAGACAAGGGATTCTCCTTGGAAAATGGTGTGGCAATTATTGAAAATAACTTTGAAGAGATTGAGAAGTTGGGTGAGAAGGGAAAGGAGAGGTCCTAGAGAGCCATGGAGGGGTCCCCCGACAACAAATGTATATGTATATACACACGCACACACATACAAATCTATATACACGCACATATATATATATATATAGGATGAAACTATAGACCCTTAACGTTAAGAGACAAAAGCCATCAACTAGAGAAGCCAAGAGGTAGCTATTTTCCCAATCTATATGTAACAATTTTCTAGGGAAAAGTACCTCTACTTTTACACACTATGCATTTTCGTCGCATATGTGATAGGTATTAGATTCCCTCGAGGGCTAAAACCCGTCTTTCAATTTTCACTCAAAGTATGCATGTGAAAAAAGCACTTGGGAACAAAAGGCTTACGAAACAAATCTGATCACGACTTTGCAGTAGCCAAAATCCCCATTTCCATCTTCCAACAATATTCAAGCGTGCCTGAAACAAATATGGCCTTTAAATCAAGAATTACTTTTGATCTCCCAATTTTTACAAAGACAAAATTCAGTGTCCTATGTAGGAGAAGAAAAAGAGCATTTGGTTGTACTCATAGGACTCCGTAGCTTACAGTTGATGGATGCCATAGCTAGATGGTCAGGCCCACCAGTTGTGAGTTATAGAACTATAATGTGTTTGGATTGCAGGTGTGAATTTAAGTTTTTCATCTAACTATTAGGCATTATAATTCTTTATTATCGTGAATAACAAAATCATAAAAACAAAATAAATAATTAAGAGCACGCAAGATTTATAATTAATCATACTAAATATTGTGAGACTCGTGTGTACTTACACGATAAAATCCCATACTTCTTAAATTCACTGTCTATTTTCTAGATTCTTCTCAATATAAAGAATATTAGGATAACCAAAATCCCTAATGTAAAATCAGTAAAGAACCTTTAGTAAAACAATTCAGCACGCTCCACAGAGAGCTCCTCAGCTTTTCTAGAATAGAAAACAACATAAAAAGCAAACTTTCTGAACCAGAATTGGAAGGGGTAATAATAGGGAACTATAGTAGTACTCGAATCCATCCAGCTAATTGATGTAAGCCATTTTGAATAAAATGAAGAGGACAAACCCTATATATATATATATATACATACAGACATATATATATGTATATATCGAGGTCTGTTTTATTTCTTCTCTCCTCCTCCAAATATCTTCATAATGGCTTTGAATTTGTCACGTTCCTCACTTTATCTCTAGGCCCCCCCTTCCCCATTATTCATTTGCTGGGGCAAGTTCTTTTATAGACACGTTCATATCCCTTTTTGGGTATCGAGTTATCTGTCCTTTTCTTTCTTTTTTTTTTTTTTTTTCTTTTTATTTTGACAAAGTGAATAATGCGTATTTATATATATTTATACATATATATATATATATAGACGTCTTTGTCATCAAACATATGCATTGACAATTTTTAACAGTTGATGTGAAAGACACACACATATATATATAAGCACTTATGTAAACAAACCATATATATGTATCTTCCAACTCCCAAACTTTCCACAAGAAGATAATGTGATTTCCCTTGGCCAACCGACTTCAATGATGGCCTCGCAGAAGCATTTGTCTGTGCTTGTAGATATCTTCACACATTATTGTCTCTGCAGATTTTGTTTGTTCCAATTTGGTATTAAAGAGAAAGTGCTGAATCACAACGACACATTTATGTCTTATTCACCCTAATTTGTTTAGAGAATATATATATATTATAAACTTTGCTTGGAGATAAACACTGAAAAATATAGATGGCACATAATCAAAGGGAAAGACCCACTAAAATGGAAGCAGTTTTGGTGTGAAAGGAAAAAAGTTGTAACAACAAAAAATTATATATATATATATATATATACGAATAGAGACCATAAAAAGGACTGGTAGATTTTTTATTTGTCAAATTGGAGGAAAATGCCCAACCATCTTCTTCTTATATGTGACAGAATAAATGGTGCTGACTCAACGAGGGGAATCGAGTGATGCCCTTTTCTTTTTGTGACTTGGAATGTGTTATAACAGACTCTCCATTTTACTAAAAAGAGTTGAAGAATGACACGTAACTGCATGAATTGGATTTCGTCATGCCAGTTGAAAAAGCACCTAATTAAAGTTTGAACCCAAATTTGTCTTCACTCTTTGGTTCGTACTTGTAGTTTTTGTTTTTGCCTTTTTTTTTTTTTTTTTTAAAATTTAAAGCTTCCCTAAGTACCTTATTTCATTATACCTCCAGACATAAATTGCAAGATTTTGAAAATGTCTACACATATGCCCCCTTTTGTCACATTGAGTTACAAAACTAATAGAATGACTGACATGAAATTAAACTTAAAATGTTAGAATCTTATTTAACTCTAATTATATTTAAAAAAAAAAAATTACAAGTGAGAGTTGGAACTTGTCGAGCTCGACTTATGTCGTTTACTTTGCCAGCGAGCTCTTGCTGGAAATTGAAGCTCTTGGAAACACTACTTTGGCCATTGATGGTCGGAGACAGAGATATATGAATGAGGAGGAGGAGAGAGATTAAGAATTCATATTATTGAAGTTTCTTTTATTTTTTAGAACTTGGTAATGAAGATGACTTGAACTTCTTGAACAAAATTAGAGTTAGACTTATTAGATTTTGATATTTGAAACTTATTGACAAGTTAACAATTTCATAAAAAAAAAAAAAAAAAAGTGGATTTGGAGAACAAGAGAGTCATTTTAATTAGTTCCACAAGTTAGTGGGATGTCATTGGGACGTCAAACAAAGAAACCTCCAAGATGTTGTTCAACAAACTCTTCCCACCGTGAAAATATACACCT
>CM046379.1:13120728-13145728 GCA_025413485.1 Ficus microcarpa | reverse complement strand
AAAGACTCTTATTAATAAAAGTTTGTCATTCGATTCTAATAATAAAACATTGTAATGTATTTGTTATTTTTATTTTTTTTTTATAAATATATACTTTGTAGTTGGATGTCTTTATATTTCTTTGAACTTTTTAATTTTGATGTGTTTATATTTGTTTGGATTTTGGACTATATAGTTTCGTTGTGTTTATGATTGTTTACATTTTAAACTTCGTAGTTTGAATGTGTTTATGTTTGTTTAGATTTTGAACTTTAGATGTCTTTATATTTATTTGGATTAATTTTATGTTTACATTTATGTTTTATTATTAGAATTGAATAACAAACTTTTATTAATAAGAGTCTTTTAATTTGATTTTAAAAAACCATCTAAAAAAATATATCGGGTCAAAATTGGATCAAAAGAAAAAGGCAAACTGCGGATTAAACCGGACCATGCCGTTTTAAAATGGTGCGATTCGGTCTGGTTTATGTGTATAAAATGGTCCGGTCCGGTTTATGTTTTTCTAGACCATTTCAAATGCTGGATTTTTATTTTTAACACACCAGCTTGTGCAATGCTGGTTCTCCGTCTTGTGCAATGCTGGATTTTTATTTAAAAAACCTAACAATTTGGGACCAAACCGGACCATGCACATCCCTAATTCATGGTTCTCCGTCTTGTGCAATGCTGGATTTTTATTTTTAACACACCAGCTTTTCCCATCTTGGAAAAGCAAATTCCCTTCGACACTCAAGAACTCATTTTTCTCTCAGCTCCGCACTTCAATCTCCAGAGACTGTAAAGGTGGTATGCAAACATTGCCCTGAAACAATTCTCTCTCTCCCTCTTCATATCTAAATTAAGCTCCCGTTTAGATCATAAGTTTGAAAAGTAAATTCAAATAGTAAATCCAAATTTATGTGAAAAAAAATACTATAGAAAACATTTTAAATAATGTCCAAAAACAGTCTCATATCAAACAAGCTATAAGACAAATACTTTCCATGCATCACAATCCATCAAGATTAACAAATGACAAGAGACTACAGAAAAAGCTGTGATCAATCATTTTATTATATAAAAAGTACATAGTTAACACTCGCAAGCACACCTTTATTGTCATTACACAAACCAAAAAAAAAAAAAAATACAAGACAAATGTTACAGTCTTAGCAGGTGATTTCTAGACCAACCGATCAAGATACTCGTCCACTGTGGTGTATTTCACCTCTGGATAGAGCTCCGTAGCCTCCACACATGAAGAAGCTTCGGTCTCAAAGATCGAATCGTCTCCTTTTACTTGTAATGCGTGGTAGATGGACAGTATCAGGTTCAAAGGATGGGGAGACTCTGCATGAAAACCAAACCACAATAAGATCAGAAACAATTCCAACCTTCACTTTTAACATAGTGAAATTCCGAGGCCGCTGAAATTAGATAAAGTAACTTAGAGCTTACTGGCAAAGTTGTTCATACTTACCCTGTATGTTTTTAAGCAGCTGATCTTCTGAAATATAAACCTTCTCAAGGGTCTTGCCAATCTTCTTCTCCCAAATGGAGAATATCTCATTGAAAGACAATATATTGGTGGGGGGTCTAATTTTAATGGTCTTGTTCAAGGTTCTTAGGTCTTCAACTGCTTTTATAGTATAAGTTGCGATATTTTCTTCCTCCACATACACTCCTGAAAAATAGATAAATCATATTAACTCCTTATAGTTTTGGGTTAATGAAAACAAATTGTTTGTTGATGTTACAAGATACCTTTGCAATTTCCATCTCCTAGAACTTGTACTTTCTCTCTGGGGGGAACTTTTGCAGTAGAGTCTCCCAGGTTAGGCAGGATAAAGCCTGCAAAGCCATGGGACACGACGTAGGTGTATGGAATGCCCTCAGCCTCTATGGCTCTTCTGACGTTTGCTTTGTCCCGGAACAAGCTTCCGGCTGGCTCGATCGGATGGACGCGATCAACATCCGATCCGAACTCGGATGGCAGAAATCTCTGGCATTTCATTGTCAAGCAAGCCTCAATTCACCATGTGTTCAGTTCAGTTTCGACCATTATACAAAAAACAGAAAGAAAAACCTAAGGAAAAGGTGGGAAACTGTTTTATCCTTGCTTGGAAATTAACCTAGGTGAGGGCAACAGAGAGAAAGGAAAGGAAAATAATAAAATAAACATGCCTACCCTGCCAAAATTTTGGAGGAATTAAAAATTAAGTTCTTTTGCAGATAATAAATCCCTTAATTAATACACTCCCTCCACTAATTTCTCCTAACAAACAACCAAAAATCCCAATTTCTACTCACTATTTCTCTCATAATCATTTTTTCCCCTCCTACCAGAAAGAAATTAGCATTTTTTCATTAAGAGTTTTTTGTACCCATTTCATCGAACACTTTGTATTCACAATCTGATCAGCAATAAAGTCAACGCTAATACCTTGATGTTTCCAGCTTCTTTGATGGCAGCAATGATCTTGACCTGATCAGTTATCTGCTCAAACCCTACTGTTGAAATCACTACATCAACTTCCTTTATTGCCTCCACCAAACTATTGTGATCGTAGATATCTCCCTTACAAAAAAAATAATAATAATAATAATAAAAAGGGTCACAAAAACTTTTAAAAACACACACACACACATATATATATCATGTGTGTAGTTGTTTAGAGATCTTGATGAGTACTTACATAGACTAGTTTGACACCAGAGGTCTTGAAGCTCTCAAGTAGAGCTGACTTATCAGGATTAGAAGCTGTGGTTTGTCTGACAAGTGCAAAAGTGGGATGCCCAGCTTTAGCACTTGCCTTTAATATGAACTTTCCAAAGTAACCAGTTCCTCCTATTACTAAAATCTTACTTTTCTCGGCCATTGGAAATTTTGGAATTTTTCCCAGAAAAGTTCAGTTGGGAGAAAAAAATAGGCTTAACGACAGAGAGAATAAATGAGTGCTCTTTAGATGACCACTTTGCTTGTTGGTTTTGGTAGACGGTTGACCTCAATTATAGATATGGTCAGGATTACATTATTGGTCCACTTGTCACTTCCCTCTCATCAAAAAATCAAAGATCTTTTTTTTTTTTTTTTTTTTTGGGGTTAACAATAAAAGGACCCGTTGGGTTGTTGATTTTTAGCCGCTCTTATTGTCGTCTATATTGACTTATCAATGTTGAGGTTGGTAGCTGTCCTAGTCACGACGTTTTCAGGCCAGTGTCGTTTTTACTTTTGGGGCGAATTCATCAGATTGATGTCGGTTAGTTAGTCTGCTGTCGTTTATGTTTTTATATGTTTCCTTTTTCTCGTTTTTCGAATTTTTTGTCCATTTTCCTGACGACTCTTTGGTTGTCGTTTGTTCATGTGTTTTTTCGTTTCCTTGTGATGTTTGTTTCTGTGATTTGTTTTCCTTTTTGTCGAAATCATTGTCGTTTTTGTCCTTTTTCCTATCTATCCTTTAGTTGTCGTTTTTTCATGTATTTTGTCATTTTTATGATGTCATTTCTGGGCTTTGTATGTTTTCGTCGTTTTTGTTGTACATTTTTCATATCTAGCAAGTCAAGTGTTGTTTATTTAAACAAAAATAATAATAACGATAATAATAAGTCTTTTTCAAAAGTCTAGCAAATCAATTCTTGCTATAAAGGCAACTGAAATTCTTCAAGGAAGATGTAATTCTTTTTTTTTTTTAATGATAAATGGAAGGATTTGATCCTAGAACTTTTATTTGCAAACCCAATCTTTATTGTGATCACACCTATTTCATGCACAAAGCACAAAGAGAAAAGTAACGTAATTTTAAGTGTCACACAGTCTAAAGCTGTGAAGACTATCGTGTTACAGAATTGTATAGGCCTTCTTCATAAATTTTAGACGAAACGGTCAAGAAATTCATCCACTGTGGTATATTTCACCTCTGGATAGAGCTCCGTAGCCTCCACACATGAAGAAGCTTCGGTCTCAAAGATCGAATCGTCTCCTTTTACTTGTTTTGCGTGTAAGAGGGACAATATCAGGTTTAGAGGATAGGGTGACTCTGTATAAAAACCAAACCGCAACAGAAATCAGAAACGACTCCACTTGAGTTTAACTTGTTACGTGTGTGGAGCCTAATTATTGCCAAGACATAGGATATCATAGTGCAATTCTGTCACCGCTAAGGGCGTGTGTGGTTGGAGGGAGAGATGGAGGGAGGAAGAGTTCCCTTCCATTGTTTGGTTGGACAGAAATGAGGAGGAGAGGAGAGGTGGAGGGAGAATCTCTCCCCTTGACCCACCAAAATGCGTCCTTCCATCAATGGAAGGATGTACCCTCTCCATCCTCTTTTCAATTAAAAAGACAATTTTGTTCTTAATTCTTTTTTAAAAGGAAATTTAAAATGAGATAATAATTAACTAAAAAACAATCATTTATCCTTTTAATTAACTCCCTCCCTCTTACCAAACAACGTAAGGGATTCTTACAATCCTCTCCATCCTTCACATTCTTCATCCCTCCAACTCCTCTCCATCCCTCCTTCCAAACATAGCCTAAATGTGGATATAGCTTTCACATCGAAGGTGAACCATTTTCACTCTTTCTTAGCTTTCTTCATTTTATTGCTCTCCTTAAAGAATTTCTACTCAACTCATTTTAAGTTGAATGTTGTATAGCTCATTGATCTCTGATTACCCAATAAAGGGTAGTTATTAATTTTGACCTCTAAATAACATGTAAATTCTTCCGAATAACAATCTCGAGCTAATCAATAGTTTCCTAGTAACATAGAGTTGACTGGCGAAGTTGTTCTTACTTACCCTGTATTTTTTTAAGCAGCTGATCTTCTGGTATGTAGGTTTTCTCAAGGGTCTTGCCAATCTTCGTCTCCCAAATGGAGAATATCTCATTGAAGGACAAGAAATTGGTTGGGGGTCTCAATTTAAGGATCTTGTTCAAGGTTCTTGCGTCTTCCACCGCTTTTATTGTGTACGTTGCAATGTTTTCTTCCTCCACAAACACTCCTGAAAATCGATAAATCATATTAACTCCTAAAATTATGGATCAGAATAAAATTGTTTGTTGATGTTACAAGATACCTTTGCAATTTCCATCTCCTAGAATTTCTACTTTCTCCTTGGGTGGAACTCTTTCATGAAAGTCTCCCAGGCTAGGCAGGATAGAGCCTGCAAAGCCATAGGACACGACGAATGTGTATGGAATGCCCTCAGCCTCTATGGCTCTTCTGACGTTTGCTTTGTCCCGGAACAAGCTTCCGGCTGGCTCGATCGGATGGACGCGATCAACATCCGATCCGAACTCGGATGGCAGAAATCTCTGGCATTTCATTGTCAAGTAAGCCTCAATTCACCATGTGTTCAGTTCAGTTTCGACCATTATACAAAAAACAGAAAGAAAAACCTAAGGAAAAGTGGGAAACTGTTTTATCCTTGCTTGGAAATTAATCTAGGTGAAGGCAACAGAGAGAAAGGAAAGGAAAATAATAAAATAAACATGCCTACCCTGCCAAAATTTTGGAGGAATTAAAAATTAAGTTTTTTTGCAGATAATAAATCCCTCAATTAATACACTCCCTCCACTAATTTCTCCTAACAAACAACCAAAAATCCCAATTTCTACTCACTATTTCTCTCATAATCATTTTTTCCCCTCCTACCAGAAAGAAAGTAGCATTTTTTCATTAAGAGTTTTTTGTACGCATTTCATCGAACACTTTGTATTCACAATCTGATCAGCAATAAAGTCAACGCTAATACCTTGATGTTTCCAGCTTCTTTGATGGCAGCAATGATCTTGACCTGATCAGTTATCTGCTCCAACCCTACTGTTGAAATCACTACATCAACTTCCTTTATTGCCTCCACCAAACTATTGTGATCGTAGATATCTCCCTTACAAAATAATAATAATAATAATAATAATAAAAAGGGTCACAAAAATTTTTAAAATACACACACACATATATATATATCATGTGTGTAGTTGTTTAGAGATCTTGATGAGTACTTACATAGACTAGTTTGACACCAGAGGTCTTGAAGCTCTCAAGTAGAGCTGACTTATCAGGATTAGAAGCTGTGGTTTGTCTAACAAGTGCAAAAGTGGGATGCCCAGCTTTAGCACTTGCCTTTAATATGAACTTTCCAAAGTAACCAGTTCCTCCTATTACTAAAATCTTACTTTTCTCGGCCATTGGAAATTTTGGAATTTTTCCCAGAAAAGTTCAGTTGGGAGAAAAAAAAATAGGCTTAACGACACAGAGAATAAATGAGTGCTCTTTAGATGACCACTTTGCTTGTTGGTTTGGTAGACGGTTGACCTCAATTATAGATATGGTCAGGATTACATTATTGGTCCACTTGTCACTTCCCTCTCATCAAAAAATCAAAGATCTTTTCTTTTTTTTTTTTTTTTTGGGGTTAACGATAAAAGGACCCGTTGGTTTGTTGATTTTTAGCCGCTCTTACTGTCGTCTATATTGACTTATCAATGTTGAGGTTGGTAGCTGTCCCAGTCACGACGTTTTCAGGCCAGTGTCGTTTTTACTTTTGGGGCTAATTTATCAGATTGATGTCGTTTAGTTAGTCTTCTGTCGTTTATGTTTTTAAATGTTTCCTTTTGTCGTTTTTCGAATTTTTTGTCCATTTTCCTGACGACTCTTTGTTCATGTGTTTTGTCGTTTCCTTGTGATGTTTGTTTATGTGTTTTGTTTTCGTTTTTGTCGAGATCGTTGTCGTTTTTGTTCCTTTTCCTATCTATCCTTTAGTTGTCGGTTTTTCATGTATTTTGTCATTTTTATGATGTCATTTCTGGGCTTTGTATGTTTTCGTCGGTTTTGTTGTACATTTTTCATATCTAGCAAATCAAGTGTTGTTTATTTAAGCAAAAATAATAATAACGATAATAATAAGTCTTTTTCAAAAGTCTAGCAAATCAATTCTTGCGCTAAAGGTAACTGAAATTCTTCAAGGGAAGATGTAATTCTTTTTTTTTTTTTTTTTTAATGATAAATGGAAGGATTTGATCTTAGAACTTTTATTTGCAAACCCAATCTTTATTGTAATCACATCTATTTCATACACAAAGCACAAAGAGAAAAGTACGCAATTTTAAGTGTCACACAGTCTAAAGCTGTGAAGACTTTCGTGTTACAGATTTGTATAGGCCTTCTTCATAAATTTTAGACGAAACGGTCAAGAAATTCATCCACTGTGGTATATTTCACCTCTAGATAGAGCTCCGTAGCCTCCACACATGAAGAAGCTTCGGTCTCAAAGATTGAATCGTCTCCTTTTACTTGTTTTGCGTTGAAGATGGACAATATCAGGTTTAGAGGATAGGGCGACTCTGCATAAAAACCAAACCGCAACAGAAATCTGAAACGACTCCACTTGAGTTTAACTTGTTACGTGTGTGGAGCCAAATTATTGCCAAGACACAGGATATCATAGTGCAATTCGGTCGCGGCTAAGGGTGTGTGTGGTTGGAAGGAGAGATGGATGGAGGGAGAGTCCCCTTCCATTGTTTGGTTGGACGGAAATGAGGAGGGAGAGGAGAGGTGGAGGAAGAATCTCTCCCCTTGGGCCCACCAAAATGCATCCTTCCATCAATGAAGGATGTACCCTCTCCATCCTCTTTTCAATTAGAACGACAATTTTGTTCTTAACTCTTTTTGAAAAAGAAATTTAAAATGAGATAGTAATTAACTAGAAAACAATCATTTATCCTTTTAACTCCCTCCCTCTTACCAAACAATGTAAGAGATTCTTACAATCCTCTCCATCCTTCACATTCTTCATCCCTCCCCTGTCTCTATCCCTCCTCCTCTCCATCCCTCCTTCCAAACATAGCTTAAATGTGGATATAGCTTTCACATCGAAGGTGAACCATTTTCACTCTTTCTTAGCTTTCTTTATTTCATTGCTCTCCTTAAAGAATTTCTACTCATTTTCAGTTGAATGGTGTATAGCTCATTGATCTCTGATTACCCAATAAAGGGTAATTATTAATTTTGACCTCTAAATAACATGTAAATTCTTCCGAATAACAATCTCGAGCTAATCAATAGTTTCCTAGTAACATAGAGTTGACTAGTGAAGTTGTTCTTACTTACCCTGTATTTTTTTAAGCAGCTGATCTTCTGGTATGTAGGTTTTCTCAAGGGTCTTGCCAATCTTCGTCTCCCAAATGGAGAATATCTCATTGAAGGACAAGAAATTGGTTGGGGGTCTCAATTTTAGGATCTTGTTCAAGGTTCTTGGGTCTTCCACCGCTTTTATTGTGTACGTTGCAATGTTTTCTTCCTCCACAAACACTCCTGAAAATCGATCAATCATTTAACCCTTAAAATTATGGATCAAGATTAAATTGTTTGTTGATCTTACAAGATACCTTTGCAATTTCCATCTCCTAAAATTTCTACTTTCTCCTTTGGAGGAACTCTTTCATGAAAGTCTCCCTCGCTAGGCAGGATAGAGCCTGCAAAGCCATAGGACACGACGAATGTGTATGGAATGCCCTCAGCCTCTATGGCTCTTCTGATGTTTGATTTGTCCAGGAACAAGCTTCCAGCTGGCTCGACCGGATGGATGCGATCGACATCCGATCCGAACTCGGATGGCAGAAATCTCTGGCATTTCATTGTCAAGTAAACCTCAATTCACCATGTGTTCAGTTCAGTTTCAACCATTATACAAAAAACAGAAAGAAAAACCCAAGGAAAAGATGGGAAACTGTTTTATCCTTGTTTGGAACTTGAAAAAATAGAGCGAGAGAGGATTAAAAAATTTAAAATAAAATTAAAACATATTGCCTACTCTATCACAATTGAATGGGATGAAAATTAAGTTCTTGTGCAGACAATAAATCCCTCAATTAATACACTCCCTCCACTAAGTTCTCCTACCAAACAACCAAAAATCCTAATATCTATCTGCTAGTCCTCTCATAATCATTCTTTTCCCTCCGACCAGAAAGAAAGTAAAATTTTCTCATTAAGATTTTTTTTGTCCCATTTCATCAAACACTTTGTATTCACAATCGGATCAACCATAAAGTCAAAGCTGAAACCTTGATGTTTCCAGCTTCTTTGATGGCAGCAATAATCTTGACCTGATCAGGTATCTGCTCAAACCCTACTGTTGAAATCACTACATCAACTTCCTTTATTGCCTCCACCAAACCATTGCGATCATAGATATCTCCCTTAAAAAAAAAAAAAAAAAAAAAAAGGTCACAAAAACTTTTAAATACACACACACAATATCATGTGTGCATTTGTTTAGAGATATTGATGAGTACTTACAAGGAGTAGTTTGACACCAGAGGTCTTGAAGCTCTCAAGTAGAGCTGACTTATCAGGATTAGAAGCTGTGGTTTGTCTAACAAGTGCAAAAGTGGGATGCCCAGCTTTAGCACTTGCCTTTACTATGAACTTTCCAATGTAACCAGTTCCTCCTATTACCAAAACCTTGCTTTTCTCAGCCATTGGAAATTTTGGAATTTTTCCCGGAAAAGTTAAGTTGGGAATTGGGCTATGCTTATGGAGAGAGAAAATAAAAGAGCACTCTTTTAGATTGTTTGTTGATTTTTATTTATTTTTTATTTTTTTATCCGAGGTTATTTTTAGATAATAGTCGCTTTTGCTGTCGTTTATATGAGATCATCATTTTTTAAGGTTGGTGGCTGTCGTCGTTTTCAGGGCAGTGTCGTTTTGGCCTTTTGGGGTTGCTGCTGCTGTATCAGATAGATGTCCTTTAGTTAGTCTACTGTCGTTTCTGCTGTGATATGTTTCTCTTTTGTCGTTTTTTGAACTATTTGTCCTTTTCCCTAATGACTCTTTATTTGCCATTTGTTCATGTGTTTTGTCGCTTCTGGGCTTCGTATTTTTGTCTAGATCATTGTCGTTTTGTTCTTTTTTTTTACCTGTTACTCTTTAGTCGTCGTTTTCCATAGGTTTTGTCCTTTCGTTAGATGTCGTTTTTGGGCTTTGTAATTTTGTCAGTGATCATTGTCGTTTTTTTCGCACATTAACTTTACGTTGGCTATCTTTTTAAAATTATTGTCGTTTTCTGGATTTGGTGTCGTTTTTACATCAATAGTGGTTTTTTTTTTTTTTGGTTTTTTTTTTTTGGGGGGTTTTAAATATTCATTTTCCATTTGCTCTCTTGAACTGTTCATTATTCTACAACGACATTTCAGATCAGCTAGCAAATAGAGTTGTTAATTTTTAGCAATAATAATAATAATGATGACGATGATAATGTCTTGTTCAAAAGTCAACGACGAAAGAAAGATGTAATTCTTTTTTTTTTTTTTTTTAAGAGTAAATGGACGGATTTGAGACTAGAACCTTTATTTGCAAAAACCCAATATTTATTTTCATCACACCGAACTCAGACACAAAGCACAAAGAGAAAAGGCATGTAATTGGAAAAGTGTCACACGACACACAGGTACAAATTAAGCTGTGAAGATTATAGTGTTACAGATTTGTATAGGCCTTCTTCCCATATTTTAGACAAAACGGTCAAGAAATTCGTCCACTGTGGTGTATTTCACCTCCGGATAAAGCTTAGTAGCCTCCACATCTGAAGATGATCCTGTCTCCAAGATTGAAGGGTTTCCTCTCACTAATGCCACGTGACGGATCGACAAAATCAGGTTGACCGGAAATGGAGACTCTGTAGCGGAAAATTTTTAAAAAAATTAAAATTAAAATTAAAAAAAAAAAAGATAAGAAATAAGAGAAATCAGAACTGCCAACATCCTCTACACCTTTTGGTGTAGTTGGGTGTTGAAAAAAAAATGTTATACACCTTGATCGGATGTGGAATTATTATTAAGTTATACTTGCAATCATATTATTTCTCCATATATTTGAGTACCCAATTGAGGGTAATAAGTTTTTTAAAAAATAAATAGGTAAGAATAAATAATTGATGCTTTTGTAAGTTTTAAAAGGTAAATAAAACTTGGTAACGGAATTTCTACTGACCTTGGATATTCTTAAGTAGTTGATCTTCGGGGATATAAGTCTTCTCAAGGGTGTTGCCAATCTTCTTCTCCCACAAGGAGACAGTTTCATTGAAGGACAAGATATTGGCAGGGGGTTTCAAGTGAAGGGTCTTGTTCAAGGTTCTTGGGTCCTCCACTGCTTTTATAGTGTAAGTAGCAATATTTTCTTCATCTACAACCACACCTGAAAAAAGAGAGCCAAAAAAAACCAAAAAAAAAAAAATTCGTGTCAAATTATTGGTACCAATTATTATAGTTGGTTTTAGCTTACAAAGAGTATACCTTTGGTATTTCCATCTCCTAAAACGACGACTTTGTCCCTGGAAGGAGCTGTTGCATTTGGCTGTCCCAAATTTCTGAGGTAGTAGCCTGCAAAGCTATAGGACTGAACTATGGTGTATGGAATTCCTTCAGCTTCTATGGCTCTCCTGACGCTTGCTTTGTGCCGGAAAAAGGTTGCGGCTGGCTCAACAGCGTTGGCACGATCCACATCCCCTCCGAACTCAGATGGCAGGAATCTCTGTCCTTTTTTTTTTTTTTTTTTGTTCTTAGGTCAATTCAACAATTCTACAACAGAAACTAGGAAGAGAGAAAGGGTAACAAATTGGCTTGCCTTGATATTTCCAGCTTCTTTGATGGCAGCAATGATTTTCACCTGATCAGCTATCTGCCCTGATCCTACGGTAGAGATCACTACGTCGACTTTCTTGACTGCGTTCACCAAGCTGTTGTGATCATAGATATCTCCCTGCCAAAGTAAAATAAAATAAAAAAAGAAATCTCGTGCTACAAAATCAAAAATTTTGTTAGAACATACATGGAGTAGTGTAACTCCGGAGCTCTTGAAGCTCTCAACTAGTTCTGACTTCTCAGGATTAGAAACTGTGGCCTCTCTGACAAGTGCAAACGTGGGATGTCCAGCTTTCGCACTGGCCTTCACTATGAATTTTCCGATGTAACCGGTCCCTCCGATGACCAAAATCTTGCTCTTCTCAGCCATTGTAATGTTTTTACCAGAAAATTTTTAGTTGGGAACTAAGGAATAGGTTTAAGGAGAGCTAAACATTAGTATTCTTAAATAATATTAAGCACTTTTTCTCAAAAAAAAAAAAATATATATATATATATATATTAAGTGCTCTTATCGGTTCTCTATTCCTTGGTCACGATTCCATTAGTTGTCACCTCCCTCAGTATCAAAAGTCATACAAAAATATATAATGTAGGTCTGACGTTTTCTTTTGTCTTTGCTTGCTTAGTTAAGTTATAATTAATTTATGTCATAGTTCAAACTCTTTGTTCAATCAGATAATTTAGTTGGTTTACTAAAAAGTATACAAAATCCATGGTTTCCATAATGGATGTCCATAAATTAGAATAGTGACTAGGAGAATAATTGAATAAATCTCGAATAATTAGGTTCGAGACATTAGGGATCTTCATTTTGATCTTATTTTGATTTTTTTTTTTTTTGACTGCTTAGTTGGTTACTTGATTGTAGGAATTCTGATTGACAGATCTTCATCCTATTTAAATCTGTGTACTCCTAGTCTTTAATTAGTATCAATGAAAGAGAATAATCATTCCCCTCAAAAATAGTTACAATAGATCTGACGGTCAAAATTCTCATTTGTCGATTTAGATATCACGAACATGGAAATCTTTCCGTCCATGTTCAAGTTCAAGTAATTTTTTTCCTTCTTCACTTGCCAGAGTCTAACAATGCTCCTTGTCTTTGACAATGACAATTTAACTTTTTTATTGGTAAAAAGTATCTGAGCATAATATGTATTTTTATAATTATATTAAAAGAGTGAAGTTTGCTAAAAACATTATTTAAAAATTTGATTAATATATTTTATCTTTTTATGATAATATCTTTCCTTTTTTTTTATTTACTTTTTCTTGATTACTCTTTTTTTTTTTTTAATAATTTTTTTAAATGTCTTTTTTTATTCTCTTATTTTTTATCATAAAATATTATTGAAAATTTTGACATTTCTGTTTATAGAATAGATACTCAACAATTTTAGGACCCATTTGAGGCACCATCTTCATATTAATATTATCTGGATTTTAAAATCTCAACTCTAAATCAAACTTTCTCTCTCTTTCATTTTCAAAAAACTCAAACTTTATAGTCTATAATTTTCTCATTTTAAATTCAAATAAGATGATTTTTATGTCAAAATACTCGTATTGATAAGATAAATAAGATAAAATCCATTTTACATTTTTTTCCCGAACACATTTCAAATTTTTGTACTTTTTCTATATCATCTAACTTTTTCAAATGTTTTTTTCTCAAACATACATTTCTAACTCAATTTTTAGAACAATATCTCCAGATATCTCCAAAACAGGCCCTTAATACGCATGCGCTTCACACACTTGACACGTGATTTTAAGTAATATATATATATATATATAATTGGACTTATATTCTTCAAGACTACGGTGGCATGGCTAGTTTTGTTCAAAGGAAGAAAGCGTGCCTGGAAAATAACAACATTTTCGAAGACTCTAGTTTCTTTCTTTATTCATTGCATTGCTTTCACAAGTCTTACAAATACTTTTGAACTTCTAGAACTTGGTTAAATAAAAATTAAAAAATTAAAAAATAATAAGAAAAACTTCGGATGCAAGTATTTTGTTGAGAAATTCAGTTGTATATATATCTATAGCCTTGGGACAGTTTTGTGACAAATTGCGTTTTCTAAAGAGTATGACAGTAGATTGAAAAAAAGACTGCCAAACTTTTGTATTTTTAATGAATTTGAGGTCAAGTTACAACTCACAACCATACCCTATAGTAAGAGGGGGAAGGAGGCGTGGGAGTGGCGGCTGTCCCCACTTAAAATTTTTTATCCTTTTAATTTTATTTCAAAATTGTTTTAATTTTTACAATTTTTATCAAAAATAAAATATTTTTGTATAGTCTTTATCTTATCCTTATTAAAAAAATTTTCACATAATCCTTACTCGTATCAATTTTGATTAAAAAAAAGCTTTTACTTTTATTATTTCATTTATAATAAAATTAAAAATCATCACATAATTTCACTAAAATAAAAAATTTTCATATAATTTTCATTAAAATTTGTTTTATCTTTAAAAAAAATTTTAATATATGCCCTGAAAAAAATTCTTGGTTCCACCCCTGCATACAGTGTTGATGAAGGTTAAAACTGCAAAAATCTTTAGAGTGAAACTGCTTGGAGAGAGGCTTGTGCGGGTAAAGTCGACAAGGAAAGCCTTGTTGACGAGCTCCGGGACTTTCATCATGCGGGCAGTGCCCCGCCAGCAAGTTTACGACAGATGTGTTTGGGTAAAACTGATCCTACTAGCCTTGGGTCTGGTTCAACATGAACCTGCTCATCAATCTGCGCAGAAAAACGGACATCAATAAACCGTTTGGAAGAGGACATAGAAAAGGGATCTATAGCTTTTTGAGATACACATACACGGTTCTATGGAAGTAGCGTTGAGTGGGTGGAGACTAATTATGTAAGACTTGTATCCTTTATCAAAAACTTGGTGCCCTAAATTCTATCCAACCACTGAAAACATGCCAACTCATTGAAAAACTTTCACACTTTAACAGAGTTAACGACACCGTTTTCAAGGAAAAAATTAATAATACAACCAAAAGCGAAGACTCGAAGAGAGACAGAGAGAAACCCACCAAGAGAGAGAAAGGAAAACGTGGCATCAAAAGCCACTGAGAACTACGCAAAAAATAAAAAATAAAAAATGACGAAAACCCACCGAGAGCGAGAGAGAGAGAGAGAGAATTGAAAAATTACAGAAAAATGGGATTTTTTGACAGCGATGAATTGAAACTACAACGAACAAAAAAAAGGGAAAAAAAACGAGATTTAAACTAAAAAGCTCTCACCTTTGCAAGAAGACTCTAAAAAATTGGTAAATCCTGAGCGGAGTTCCGAAAGAGAAAGGAAGGTTTTTTTTTTTTTTTTTTGTTTTCTTGGGGGGGTTTAGGTTCGACAGTATTTGATGAGAAAGCGGAAAAAATATTTGAAAAAAAGGAAAGAAAGTGTTTGTGTTGTTGGTGTTTTGGTATTTGATTTTTTCTAATCTGTTTTAGTTGGTGGTGTTTAATCCCATTTTTTTAATTTTCCTTATTTCATTTTTGAGCGATTGTTCAAAAAAAAATTTTTTTTTTCATTTTTTTCAATTTAAAATTTTTTTTCCTTGTGCATAATTCTCAGTGGGTTTGATCCGATGTTTTCCACTTTCTCTCTTGGTGGCTCTCTCTCGGTGGGTTTTGGTTATATTGTTGTTTTTTTCTTTGAAAAACGGTGTTGTTAACTCTGTTAGAGTGTGAAAATTCTTCAATGACTTGGACATATTTTTAGTGATTAGACAGGATTTGGGACACCGAGGCCTTGTTTAGTGAACGAGTTTAAACCGTACTTTTTCTGAAAAAGTTTGTTTTTTTCTTAGAAAGTTTTTGTTTTTTCTGAAAAGTCAACAAAAATTTTCATTTTAAACTATATTTTTTCAACTCAAACTCATTTACCAAACAGATCCCAAGTTTTTGACAGAGGATGCAGGTCTAATTATGTGAGCACTCGGACCAGTAATGGAACTATGAGATAATGGTTAGAGAGATTAATGCATTACATGTTGAAGCAATGTTACGAGTAACAAAAAGAGGAACATGTCAATACTGACCTGTAATAAACTTCTCCAGCATTGGGGTCAGCTGCTGGCATGGTTATAGATTCCACAAGATAGTCGTCGACATTGGACGAGTCATATATACACCTGTACAGCACAAGGAAGTACATATATATATATATATATATAAGGAGTGTTGATGTTTTATCATCATATTCTGAAGAATTCTTATCATTTTCATGGCACCATGTCTTTTTATGTTTTGTTTTGTCCTTTTTTCCTGTTACTATTTAGTCGTCGTTTTTCATATGTTTTGTCCTTCGTTAAATGTCGTTTTTGGGCTTTGTATTTTTTGTCAGAGATCATTGTCGTTTTTGTAGAATGTTAAGGGTTTGTATGGTTCGTTAGTTGAGTTTGAAAATTTTAAGTTTAATGGGGTGTTTGGTGGAGTAGTTTGAGTTGAGATTTTTAAGTTTAAATAGTAAATTTTTTTGAATTTTCAGAAAAGACAAAAAATTTTTTGGGAAAAAGACAAAAACTTTTGGGAAAAAGACAAAAAAAATTTTGAGATGAGATGAAATGAATCAAATCACCAAACACCCCCTAAGTTGAAATTTGTCAGAAAAAACAAAAACTTTTTGAGGAAAAAACAAAAATTTTTTCTGAAAAAAATAAAAATTGAGATAAAAAAATACATTTTAGTTGAAAATGAACTAAAGAACCAAACGAAGCCTAACTTTACATTGTCCATCTTTTTTTAAATTAATGTCGTTTTGGAATTTGTTGTCGTTTGTACCATCAATAGTTTTTTTTTTTTTTTTTAAGGGGTTTAAAAGATTCATTTTCCATTTGTTCCCTTGAACTGTTCATTATTCTACAACGACGTTTCAGATCAGCTAGCAAATCAAGAGTGTTTATTTTAGCAATAATAATAATGACGACGACGATGATGTATTGTTCAAAAGTCAACGACAAAGTCCAGCAAATCAATTCTTGCTCGAAAGGTAACGGCAATTCTTAAAGGAAAGATGTAATTCTTTTTTTTTTTTTTTTTAAGAGTAAATGGAAGGATTTGAGACTAGAACCTTAATCTGCAAAAATCCAATATTTATTTTCATCACACCGAATTCAGACACAAAGCACAAAGAGAAAAGGCATGTAATTGGAAAAGTGTCACACGACACACAGGTCCAAATTAAGCTGTGAAGACTATAGTGTTACAGATTTGTATAGGCCATCTTCCCATATTTTAGACAAAACGGTCAAGATATTCATCCACTGTGATGTATTTCACCTCCGGATAAAGCTTAGTAGCCTCCACATCTGAAGAAGATTCTGTCTCCAAGACCGAAGGGTTTCCTCTCACTGATGCCGCATGACGGATCGACAAAATCAGGTTGACCGGAAATGGAGACTCTGCAGCGGAAAATTTTTAAAAAATTAAAATTAAAATAATAAAAATAAAAAAAGATAAGAAATAAGGAAATCAGAACTGCCAACATGCTCTACACCTTTTGGTGTAATTGGGTGTTGAAAAAAAAATGTTGTGCACATTGATCAGACGTGAAATTACTATTAAATTATACTTGCAATCATACTATTTCTCCATATTTGGGTGCCATATTTGAGAACCCAATTAAGGGAAATAAGTTTTTTAAAAAATAAATAGGTAAGAATAAATAATTGATGTTTTTTGTAAGTTTTAAAAGGTGAATAAAACTTGCTAATAGAATCTCTACTGACCTTGGATTTTCTTAAGAAGTTGATCTTCGGGGACATAAGTCTTCTCAAGGGTGTTGCCAATCTTCTTCTCCCACAAGGAGACAGTTTCATTGAAGGACAAGATATTGGCAGGGGGTTTCAAGTGAAGGGTCTTGTTCAAGGTTCTTGGGTCCTCCACTGCTTTTATAGTGTAAGTAGCAATATTTTCTTCGTCTACAACCACACCTGAAAAAAGAGAGCCAAAAAAAAAAAAAATCCGTATCAAATTATTGGTACCGATTATTATAGTTGGTTTCAATTTACAAAAAGTATACCTTTGGTATTTCCATCTCCTAAAACGACGACTTTGTCCCTGGGAGGAGTTGTTGCATTTGGCTGTCCAAAATTTCTGAGGTAGTAGCCTGCAAAGCTATAGGACTGAACTATGGTGTATGGAATTCCTTCAGCTTCTATGGCTCTCCTGACGCTTGCTTTGTGCCCCAAAAGGGTTGCGGCTGGCTCAACGGCCTTGGCACGATCCACATCCCCTCCAAACTCGGATGGCAGGAATCTCTGTCATTTTTTGTTGTTATTTAGCATGGCCGTTTATTCCGCTTGGGTCAATTCAACAATTCTACAACAGAACCTAGTATGACAGAAAGGGTGACAAATTGGCTTGCCTTGATATTTCCAGCTTCTTTGATGGCAGCAATGATTTTCACCTGATCAGCTATCTGCCCTAATCCTACGGTAGAGATCACTACATCAACTTTCTTGATTGCGTTCACCAAGCTGTTGTGATCATAGATATCTCCCTGCCAAAAACAATCTCATTAAGTAGCGGAGCTTTCTATAATAGAATATCCCTACTATAGTGCAAGATGTGTTTGATGGTATAATATGATGGTGATCTTCATACCATGAATAGAATTCTCATTAACTACCCTAAGAAGTGATACAAAATCAAAAATTTTATTAGAACATACATGGACTAGTGTAACTCTGGAGCTCTTGAAGCTCTCAATTAATTCTGACTTCTCAGGATTAGAAACTGTGGCCTCTCTAACAAGTGCAAACGTGGGATGCCCGGCTTTCGCACTAGCCTTCACTATGAATTTTCCGATGTAACCGGTCCCTCCAATGACCAAAATCTTGCTCTTCTCAGCCATTGAAATGTTTTTACCAGAAAATTTTAGTTGGGAACTAAGGAATAGGTTTAAGGAGAGCTAAACATTAGTATTCTTAAATAATATTAAGTACTTTTTGTCAACAAATATATATATATATATATATATTAAGTACTCTTATCGGTTCTCTATTCCTCGGTCACGATTCCATTAGTTGTCACCTTCCTCAATATCAAAAGTCATACAAAAATATATAATGTAGATCAGACGTTTTCTTTTGTCTTTGCTTGCTTAGTTAAGTTATAATTAATTTATGTCATAGTTCAAACTCTTTGTTCAATCAGATAATTTAGTTGGTTTACTAAAAAGTATACACAATCCATAGTTTCTACAATGGATGTATACAAAATCCATAGTTTCTATAATGGATGTCCATAAATTAGAATAGTGACTAGGAGAATAATAGAATAAATCTCGAATAATTAGGCTCGAGATATTAGGGATCTTCATTTTCATCTTATTTTGATTTTACTTGATTGCTTAGTTGGTTACTTCATTGTAGGGATTCTGATTGACAGTCTTTAGTTAGTATCAATGAAAGAGAATAATCATTCCCGTCAAAAATAGTTACAATAGATCTGACGGTCAAAATTCTCATTCGTCGATTTAGATATCACGAACATGGAAATCTTTCCGTCCATGTTCAAGTTCAAGTAATTTTTTTCCCTCTTCACTTGCCAGAGTCTAACAATGCTCCTTGTCTTTGACAATGACAATTTTACTTTTTTATTGGTAAAAAGTATTTGAGCATAATATGTATTTTTATAATTATATTAAAAGAGTGAAGTTTGCTAAAAGCATTATTTAAAAATTTGACTAATATATTTTATTTTTTTATGATAATATCTTTCCTTTTTTTTTTTAACTTTTTCTTGATTACTCTTTTTTTTAATAATTTTTTAAATGTCTTTTTTTATTCTCTTATTTTTTATCATAAAATATTATTGAAAATTTTGACATTTATGTTTATAGAATAGATACCCAACAATTTTATGACCCATTTGAGGCACCATCTTCATATTAATATTATCTGGATTTTAAAATCTCAACTCTAAATCAAATTTTCTCTCTCTTTCATTTTCAAAAAACTCAAACTTTATAGTTCATAATTTTCTCATTTCAAATTCAAATAAGATGATTTTTATGTCAAAATACTCGTATTAATAAGATAAACAAAATAAGATCCATTTTACATTTTTTTCCCAAACACATTTCAAATTTTTGTACTTTTTCTATATCATCTAATTTTTTCAAAAGTTTTTTCCTCAAACATACATTTCTAACTTAATTTTTAGAACAGTATCTCCAGATATCTGCCCTTAATACGCATGCACTTCACACACTTCACACGTGATTTTAACTAATATATATATATATATTAATATATATATAATTGGACTTATATTCTTCGAGACTACGGTGGCATGGCAAGTTTGTCAAAGGAAGAAAGCGTGCCTAGAAAATAACAATATTTTCGAAGATTATAGTTTCTTTCTTTATCCATTGCATTGCTTTCACAAGTCTTACAAATACTTTTGAACTTCTAGAACTTGGTTAAATAAAAATTAAAAAATAATACGAAAAACTTCGAATACAAGTATTTTGTTGAGATATTCAGTAGTATATATATCTATAGCCTCTGGGACAGTTTTGTGACAAATTGCGTTTTCTAAAGAGTACGACAGTAGATTGAAAAAAAGACTGCAAAACTTTTGTATTTAATGAATTTAAGGTCCAAGTTACAACTCACAGCTACAGCCCATGGTAACAGGTGGAAGGAGGGGTGGGAGTGGACGGCTGTCCCCACTTAAATTTTTTATTCTTTTAATTTTATTTCAAAATTTTTTTAATTTTTTTAATTTATCTTCATAAAAATTAAAATATTTTTATATAATCCTTATTTTATCCTTATTAAAAATAAAAGATTTTCATATAATACTTACTAATATCAATTTTGATTAAAAAAAGTTTATAATTTAATTATTTTGTCTATAATAAAATTAAAAATTATCATATAAATTCACTAAAATAAAAAATTCTCATATAGTCCCCATTTAAATTTATTTTATTTTTAAAAAAAAATTTAATATACACCCTGAAAAAAAGTTTCTGACTCCAGCCTTGCATATAGTGTTGATGAAGGTTAAAACTACAAAAATCTTTGGAGTGAAACTGTTTGGAGAGAGGCTTGTGCGGGTAAAGTCGACAACCAGTTTAGAAAAGCCTTGTTGACAAGCTCCGAGACTTCATCATGCGGGCAATGTCCTGCCTGCAAGTTTACGACGGATGTGTTTGGGTAAAACTCTTTGATCCTATTACCCTTGAGTCCGGTTCAACATGAACCTGCTCATCAATCTGCGCAGAAAAACGGACATCAATAAACCGTTTGGAAGAGGACATAGAAAAGGGATCTATAGCTTTTTGAGATACATACACGGTTCTATAGAAGTAGCGTTGAGTGGGTGGAGACTAATTATGTAAGACTTGTATCCTTTATCAAAAACTTGGTGCCCTAAATTCTATCCAACCACTGAAAACATGCCAACTCATTGATAAACTTTCACACTTTAACAGAGTTAACGACATTTTTTCAAGGAAAAAATTAATAATATAACCAAAAGCGGAGAGAGACAGAGAGAAACCCACCAAGAGAGACTAAGGAAAACGTGGGTTCAAAACCCACCGAGAAGTACGCAAAAAATAAAAAATAAGAAATAACGAAAACCCACCGAGAGAGAGAGGAGAGAGTTGAAAAATTACAGAAAAATGGGATTATTTGACAGCGATGAATTGAAACTACAACGAAAAAAAAAAAAAAAAAAACGAGATTTAAACTAAAAAGCTCTCACCTTTGCAAGAAGAATCTAAAAAATTGGTAAAGCCTGAGCGGAGTTCCGAAAGAGAAAGGAAGTTTTTTTTTGGGTTTAGGTTCGACGGTAATTTGATGAGAAAGCGGAAAAAAATATTTGAAAAAAAGGAAAGAAAGTGTTTGTATTATTGGTGTTTTGGTATTTGATTTTTTCTAATCTGTTTTAGTTGGTGGTGTCTAATCCCATTTTTTTAATTTTTCTTATTTCCTTTTTGAGCGATTGTTCAAAAAATTTTTCTTTTTTCAGTTTTTTCAATTTAAATTTTTTTTACTTGTGCATAATTCTCAGTGGGTTTGATCCGATGTTTTACACTCTCTCTTGGTGGCTCTCTCTCGGTGGGTTTTGGTTATATTATTGTTTTTTTCTTTTAAAAACGGTGTCGTTAACTCTGTTAAAGCGTAAAAATTCTTCAATGACTTGACATACTTTTAGTGATTAGACAGGATTTGGGACACTAAAAAAACAGAGGATGCAGGTCTAATTATGAGATAATGGTTAGAGAGATTAATACATTACATGTAGAAGCAATGTTACGTGTAACAAAAAGAGGAACATGTCAATACTGACATGTAATAAACTTCTCCAGCATTGGGGTCAGCTGCTGGCATGGTTATAGATTCCACAAGATTGTCGTCGACATTGGACGAGTCATATTTACACCTGCATAGCACAAGGAAGTACATATATAAAAGGAGTGTCGATGTTTTATCATCATATTCTGAAGAATTCTTATAATTTTCATGGCACCATGTCTTTTTATGTTTTGTTTTGTCCTTTTTTCCTGTTACTCTTTAGTCGTCGTTTTTCATATGTTTTGTCCTTCGTTGGATGTCGTTTTTGGGCTTTGTATTTTTTGTCAGAGATCATTGTCGTTTTTGTAGAATATTAAGGGTTCGTTTTGTTCGTGAAGTTGAATTTGAAAATTTTAAGTTTGACTTGAAAATTTATCAGAAAAAACAAAAATTTTTTGAGAAAAAGACAAAAAATTTTTCAGAAAAAGATAAAAATTAAGATAAAAAAATATATTTTAGTTGAAAATTAACTAACGAACCAAACGAAGTCTAACTTTACGTTGTCCATCTTTTTTTAAATTATTGTCGTTTTGGGATTTGTTGTCGTTTGTACCATCAATAGTTTTTTTTTTTTTTAAGGGGTTTAAAAGATTCATTTTCCATTTGTTCCCTTGAACTGTTCATTATTCTACAACGACATTTCAGATCAGCTAGCAAAAGAGTTGTTTATTTTAGCAATAATAATAATGACGACGACGATGATGTCTTGTTCAAAAGTCAACGACAAAGTCCAGCAAATCAATTCTTGCTCGAAAGGTAACGGCAATTCTTAAAGGAAAGATGTATTTTTTTTTTTTTTTAAGAGTAAATGGAAGGATTTGAGACTAGAACCTTTATTAGCAAAAATCCAGGACTTGTTTGTTTCGTCATTTCATTTCAACTCAAACTGTACTTTTTTTGTCTTTTTCCCAAAAAATTTTTGTCTTTTTCCCAAAAAGTTTTTTGTCTTTTCTGAAAATTCAAAAAAATTTACTATTACAACTAAAATATTTCAACTCAAACTAACGAACCAAACGGACCCCCAATATTTATTTTCATCACACCGAACTCAGACACAAAGCACAAAGAGAAAAGGCATGTAATTGGAAAAGTGTCACTCGACACACAGGTACAAATTAAGCTGTGAAGACTACAGTGTTACAGATTTGTATAGGCCATCTTCCCATATTTAGACAAAACGGTCAAGAAATTCATCCACTGTGGTGTATTTCACCTCCGGATAAAGCTTAGTAGCCTCCACATCTGAAAAAGATTCTGTCTCCAAGACCGAAGGGTGTCCTCTCACTGATGCCGCATGACGGATCGACAAAATCAGGTTGACCGGAAATGGAGACTCTGCAGCGGAAAATTTTTTAAAAATTAAAATTAAAATAATAAAAATAAAAAAAAGATAAGAAATAAGAGAAATCAGAACTGTCAACATGCTCTACACCTTTTGGTGTTGTTGGGTGTTGAAAAAAAAATGCTGTACACCTTAATCGGGTGTGAAATTACTATTGAGTTACACTTGCAATCATACAATTTCTCCATATTTGGGTACTCAATTGAGGGTAATAAGTTTTTTAAAAAATAAATAGGTAAGAACAAATAATTGATGTTTTTGTAAGTTTTAAAAGGTAAATAAAACTTGGTAATAGAATTTCTACTGACCTTGGATTTTCTTAAGAAGTTGATCTTCGGGGATGTAAGTCTTCTCAAGGGTGCTGCCAATCTTCTTCTCCCACAAGGAGACAGTTTCATTGAAGGACAAGATATTGGCAGGGGGTTTCAAGTGAAGGGTCTTGTTCAAGGTTCTTGGGTCTTCCACTGCTTTTATAGTGTAAGTGGCAATATTTTCTTCATCTACAACCACACCTGAAAAAGAGAGCCAAAAAGAAAAAAAAAACTCCGTGTCAAATTATTGGTACCAATTATTATAGTTGGTTTTAGTTTACAAAGAGTATACCTTTGGTATTTCCATCTCCTAAAACGACGACTTTGTCCCTGGGAGGAGCTGTTGCATTTGGCTGTCCAAAATTTCTGAGGTAGTAGCCTGCAAAGCCATAGGACTGAACTATGGTGTATGGAATTCCTTCAGCTTCTATGGCTTTCCTGACGCTTGCTTTGTGCCGAAAAAAGGTTGCGGCTGGCTCAACAGCGTCGGCACGATCCACATCCCCTCCGAACTCAGATGGCAGGAATCTCTGTCCTTTTTTTTTTTTTTTTTTTGTTCTTAGGTCAATTCAACAATTCTACAACAGAAACTAGTAAGAGAGAAAGGGTAACAAATTGGCTTGCCTTGATATTTCCAGCTTCTTTGATGGCAGCAATGATTTTCACCTGATCAGCTATCTGCCCTGATCCTACGGTAGAGATCACTACGTCGACTTTCTTGACTGCGTTCACCAAGCTGTTGTGATCATAGATATCTCCCTGTCAAAGTAAAATAAAATAAAAAAAGAAATCTCGTGCTACAAAATCAAAAATTTTGTTAGAACATACATGGAGTAGTGTAACTCCGGAGCTCTTGAAGCTCTCAACTAGTTCTGACTTCTCAGGATTAGAAACTGTGGCCTCTCTGACAAGTGCAAACGTGGGATGTCCAGCTTTCGCACTGGCCTTCACTATGAATTTTCCGATGTAACCGGTCCCTCCGATGACCAAAATCTTGCTCTTCTCAGCCATTGTAATGTTTTTACCAGAAAATTTTTAGTTGGGAACTAAGGAATAGGTTTAAGGAGAGCTAAACATTAGTATTCTTAAATAATATTAAGCACTTTTTCTCAAAAAACAAATATATATATATATATATATATTAAGTGCTCTTATCGGTTCTCTATTCCTTGGTCACGATTCCATTAGTTGTCACCTCCCTCAGTATCAAAAGTCATACAAAAATATATAATGTAGGTCTGACGTTTTCTTTTGTCTTTGCTTGCTTAGTTAAGTTATAATTAATTTATGTCATAGTTCAAACTCTTTGTTCAATCAGATAATTTAGTTGGTTTACTAAAAAGTATACAAAATCCATAGTTTCTATAATGGATGTCCATA
>CM046379.1:12736372-13120628 GCA_025413485.1 Ficus microcarpa | reverse complement strand
AATTAGAATAGTGACTAGGAGAATAATTGAATAAATCTCGAATAATTAGGTTCGAGACATTAGGGATCTTCATCTTGATCTTATTTTGATTTTTTTTGACTGCTCAGTTGGTTACTTGATTGTAGAAATTCTGATTGACAGATCTTCATCCTATTTAAATCTGTGTACTCCTAGTCTTTAATTAGTATCAATGAAAGAGAATAATCATTCCCCTCAAAGATAGTTACAATAGATCTGACGGTCAAAATTCTCAATTGTTGATTTAGATATCATGAACATGGAAATCTTTCCGTCCAAGTTCAAGTTCAAGTAATTTTTTTCCTTCTTCACTTGCCAGAGTCTAATGTTGCTCCTTGTCTTTGACAATGACAATTTTACCTTTTATTGGTAAAAAGTATCTGAGCATAATAAATATTTCTATAATTATATTAAAAGAGTGAAGCTTGCTAAAAACATTATTAAAAAATTTGACCAATATATTTTATCTTTTTTTGATAATATCTTTCTTTTTTTTTTTTTTTTACTTTTTCTTGATTAGTCTTTTTTTTTTCTTTAATAACTTTTTTAAATGTCTTTTTTTATTCTCTTATTTTTTATCATAAAATATTATTGAAAACTTTGACATTTATGTTTATAAAATAATAATTTTAGAATCCATCTGGGGCATCATCTCCAGATTAATATCATTTGGATTTTAAAATCCTAATTCTAAATCAAACTTTCTCTCTCTTCCATTTTCAAAAAACTCAAACTTTATAGTCCATAATTTTCTCATTTCAAATTCAAATAAGATGATTTTTATGTCAAAATACTCGTATTGATAAGATGAACAAGATAAAATCCATTTTACATTTTTTTCCTGAACACATTTCAAATTTTTGTACTTTTTCTATATCATCTAACTTTTTCAAAAGTTTTTTCCTCAAACATACATTTCTAACTCAATTTTTAGAATAGTATCTCTAGATATCTCCAAAACGGGCCCTTAATACGCATGCGCTTCACACACTTCACACGTGATTTTAAGTAATATATATATATATATATAATTGGACTTATATTCTTCAAGACTACGGTGGCATGGCTAGTTTGTCAAAGGAAGAAAGCGTGCCCAGAAAATAACAATATTTTCGAAGACTCTAGTTTCTTTCTTTATTCATTGCATTGCTTTCACCAGTCTTACAAATACTTTTGAACTTCTGGAACTTGGTTAAATAAAAATTAAAAAATAATAAGAAAAACTTCGGATGCAAGTATTTTGTTGAGATATTCAGTAGTAAATATATCTATAGCCTCTGGGACAGTTTTGTGACAAATTGCGTTTTCTAAAGAGTATGACAGTAGATTGAAAAAAAGACTGCCAAACTTTTGTATTTAATGAATTTGAGGTCAAGTTACAACTCACAACCATAGACTATAGTAAGAGGGGGAAGGAGGGGTGGGAGTGGCGGCTGTCCCCACTTAAAATTTTTTATTCTTTTAATTTTATTTCAAAATTGTTTTAATTTTTACAATTTTTATCAAAAATAAAATATTTTTGTATAGTCTTTATTTTATCCTTATTAAAAAAATTTTCACATAATCCTTACTCGTATCAATTTTGATTAAAAGCTTTTACTTTTATTATTTCATTTATAATAAAATTAAAAATCATCACATAATTTCACTAAAATAAAAAAATTTTCATATAATTTTCATTAAAATTTGTTTTATCTTTAAAAAAAATACAGTGTTGATGAAGGTTAAAACTGCAAAAATCTTTAGAGTGAAACTGCTTGGAGAGAGGCTTGTGCAGGTAAAGTCGACAACCAGTCTAGGAAAGCCTTGTTGACGAGCTCCGGGACTTTCATCATGCGGGCAGTGCCCCGCCAGCAAGTTTACGACAGATGTGTTTGGGTAAAACTGATCCTACTAGCCTTGGGTCTGGTTCAACATGAACCTGCTCATCAATCTGCTCAGAAAAACGGACATCAATAAACCGTTTGGAAGAGGACATAGAAAAGGGATCTATAGCTTTTTGAGATACACATGCACGGC
Source organism: Ficus microcarpa (assembly GCA_025413485.1). Lineage (NCBI taxonomy): Eukaryota > Viridiplantae > Streptophyta > Magnoliopsida > Rosales > Moraceae > Ficus > Ficus microcarpa. The sequence goes on along the minus strand of CM046379.1, from coordinate 13,118,591 downwards.
TCTATAGAAGTAGCGTTGAGTGGGTGGAGACTAATTATGTAGGACTGTTTTTGATACCCTAAATTCTATCCAACCACTGAAAACATGCCAACTCATTGAAAAACTTTCACACTTTAACAGAGTTAACGACACCGTTTTTCAAGGAAAAAATTAATAATACAACCAAAAGCGAAGAGAGACAGAGAGAAACCCACCGAGAGAGAGAAAGGAAAACGTGGCATCAAAAGCCACTGAGAACTACGCAAAAAATAAAAAATGAAAAATAACGAAAACCCACCGAGAGAGAGAGAGAGAGAGAGAGAGATTGAAAAATTGCAGAAAAATGGGATTATTGGACAGCGATGAATTGAAACTACAACGGAAAAAAAAAAAAAAAAACGAGATTTAAACTAAAAAGCTCTCACCTTTGCAAGAAGACTCTAAAAAATTGGTAAATCCTGAGCGGAGTTCCGAAAGAGAAAGGGAGTTTTTTTTTTTTTTTTTTTGGTTTAGGTTCGACAGTAATTTGAGGAGAAAGCGGAAAAAATATTTTTAAAAAAAGGAAAGAAAGTGTTTCTGTTATTGGTGTTTTGGTATTTGATTTTTTCTAATCTGTTTTAGTTGGTGGTGTTTAATCCCATTTTTTTAATTTTTCTTATTTCATTTTTGAGCGATTGTTCAAAGAAAAAAAAATTTTTTTTTTTTTCAGTTTTTTCAATTTAAATTTTTTTCCTTGTGCATAATTCTCAGTGGGTTTGATTCGATGTTTTCCACCTTCTCTCTTGGTGGCTCTCTCTCGGTGGGTTTTGGTTATATTGTTGTTTTTTTCTTTGAAAAACGGTGTTGTTAACTCTGTTAGAGTGTGAAAATTCTTCAATGACTTGGACATATTTTTAGTGATTAGATAGGATTTGGGACACCAAGGTCTTGTTTGGTGAACGAGTTTAAATCGTATTTTTTCTGAAAAAGTTTTTTTCTTTTTCTTAAAAAATTTTTGTTTTTTCTAAAAAGTCAACAAAAATTTTCATCTTAAACTGTATTTTTTTAACTCAAACTCATTTACCAAACAGATCCCAAGTTTTTGACAGAGGATGCAGGTCTAATTATGTGAGCACTCGGACCAGCAATGGAACTATGAGATAATGGTTAGAGAGATTAATGCATTACATGTAGAAGCAATGTTACGTGTAACAAAAAGAGGAACATGTCAATACTGACATGTAATAAACTTCTCCAGCATTGGGGTCAGCTGCTGGCATGGTTATAGATTCCACAAGATAGTCGTCGACATTGGACGAGTCATATATACACCTGTACAGCACAAGGAAGTACATATATATATATATATATATATATATATATAAGGAGTGTTGATGTTTTATCATCATATTCTGAGGAATTCTTATCATTTTCATGGCACCATGTATTTTTATGTATTGTTTTGTCCTTTTTTCCTGTTACTCTTTAGTCGTCGTTTTTCATATGTTTTGTCCTTCGTTAGATGTCGTTTTTGGGCTTTGCATTTTTTGTCAGAGATCATTGTCGTTTTTGTAGAATATTAACTTTACGTTGTCCATCTTTTTCTAAATTATTGTCGTTTCGGGATTTGTTGTCGTTTGTACTATCAATAGGTTTTTTTTTTTTTCAAGGGGTTTAAAAGATTCATTTTCCATTTGTTCTCTTGAACCATTCATCGACGACATTCAGACCTAGCAAATCAAGAGTTGTTTATTTTAGCAAAATAATAGCAATAATAATAATAATAATAATAATAATGATAACAACAATAATAAGTTTTGTTCGAAAGTCAATGTCAAAGTCTAGCAAATCAATTCGTGCTCGAAAGGTAACGGCAATTCTTCAAGGGAAGATGTAATTCTGTTTTCTTCTCTTTTTTTTTTAGTTTAAATGGAGGGATTTGAAACTAGAACTTTTATTTGCTAACCCAATCATTATTGTCATCACACTGCGTTCATAAACAGAGCACAAAGAGAAAAATACGTAATTTTTCAAGTGTCACACAGGTATAAAGCTGTGAAGACTATAGTGTTACAGATTTGTATAGGCCTTTTTCATAAATTCTAGACGAAGCGGTCAAGAAATTCATCCACTGTGGTGTATTTCACCTCCGGATAAAGCTTAGTAGCCTCCACACCTGAAGATGATTCTCCCTCCAAGATTGAAGGGTTTCCTCTCACTGATGCAGCATGACCGATTGACAAAGCCAGGTTGAGCGGAAATGGAGACTCTGCAGCGGAAAAGTTTTTTAAAAAATCAGAACTGCCAACATGCTCTACACCATCTGGTGTAGTCAGGTGTGGAATTAAAAAAAAAAAAAAAAAAGCATGTTCTACACCTTTTGGTGTAGTCGGATATAAAATTACTGATAGGCTATACTTGTAATCACACACTACTGACCTTGGATTTTCTTAAGAAGTTGATCTTCTGGGATATAAATCTTCTCAAGTGTGTTGCCAATCTTCTTCTCCCACAAGGAGACAATTTCATTGAAGGACAAGATATTGGCAGGGGGTTTCAAGTGAAGGGTCTTATTCAATGTTCTTGGGTCCTCCACTGCTTTTATAGTGTAAGTAGCAATATTTTCTTCATCCACAAACACACCTGAAAAAAAAGAGCAAAAAAAAAAAAATTTAAAACCATGTCAAATTATTGGTACCAATTATTATAGTTGGTTTTAGTTTACAAAAAGTATACCTTTGGTATTTCCATCTCCTAAAACGACGACTTTGTCCCTGGGAGGAGCTGTTGCATCTGGCTGTCCCAAATTTCTGAGGTAGTAGCCTGCAAAGCCATAGGACTGAACTATGGTGTATGGAATTCCTTCAGCTTCTATGGCTCTCCTGACGCTTGCTTTGTGCCGGAAAAAGGTTGCAGCTGGCTCAACAGCGTTGGCACGATCCACATCCTCTCCGAACTCAGATGGCAGGAATCTCTGTCATTTTTTTTGTTTTTGTTCTTAGGTCAATTCAACAATTCTACAACAGAAACTAGTAAGAGAGAAAGGGTGACAAATTGGCTTGCCTTGATATTTCCAGCTTCTTTGATGGCAGCAATGATTTTCACCTGATCCGCTAGCTGCCCTGATCCCACGGTAGAGATCACTACATCGACTTTCTTGACTGCGTTCACCAAGCAGTTGTGATCATAGATATCTCCCTGCCAAAATTAAAAAATAAAAATAAAAATTAATAAAAAAAGAAATCTCGTTAAGTAGCGGAGCTTTCTATAATAGGATATCCCTACTAATGGTGCACGATGTTTTTAATGGTACAATATGATGGTGATCTTCATACTGTGAATAGAATTCTCATTAACTACCCTAAGAAGTGCTACAAAATCAAAACTTCTGTTAGAACATACATGGAGTAGTGTAACTCCGGAGCTCTTGAAGCTCTCAACTAGTTCTGACTTCTCAGGATTAGAAACTGTGGCCTCTCTGACAAGTGCAAACGTGGGATGCCTGGCTTTCGCACTGGCCTTCACTATGAATTTTCCGATGTAACCGGTCCCACCTATGACCAAAATCTTGCTCTTCTCAGCCATTGAAATGTTTTTACTAGAAAATTTTAGTTGGGAACTAAGGAATAGGTTTAAGGAGAGCTAAACATTAGTATTCTTTAATAATATTAAGTACTTTTTCTCAACAAAAAGTGTGTATATATATATATATATATATTAAGTACTCTAATCGGTTCTCTATTCCTTGGTCACGATTCCATTAGTTGTCACCGCCTTCCGTATCAAAAGTCATGCAATAATACATTATGTAGATTTGACGTTTTCTTTTGTCTTTGCTTGCTTGGTTAAGTTAAAATTAATTTATGTCATAGTTCAAACTCTTTGTTCATTAAGATAATTTAGTTGGTTTACTAAAAAGTCTACAAAATCCATAGTTTCTATAATGAATGTCAATAAATTAGAATAGTTTTGATTTTTAGGTTCGAGATAATTAAGTTCGAGATAATTATTAAGCTGTTGTGATCATAGATATCTCCCTGCCAAAATTAAAAAATAAAACTAAAAATTAATAAATAAATAAATAAATAAAGAAATCTCACTAAGTAGTGGAGCTTCCTATAATAGGATATCCCTACTAATAGTGCACGATGTTTTTGATAGTACAATATGATGGTGATCTTCATACCATGAATGGAATTCTCATTAACTACCCTAAGAAGTGCTACAAAATCAATATTCAGCCCTTGAAATGTTTTTACTAGAAAATTTCAGTTGGGAACTTAGGAATAGGTTTATGGTGAGCTAAACATTAGCATTCTTAAACAACATTAAGTACTCTTATCGGTTCTCTATTCCTTGGTCAAGATTCCATTAGTTGTCACCTCCCTCGGTTACAAAAGTCATGTGCTCTGACTTGGTCAATGGTCTTTGCGTACTTCTCAACTTCTACTAATTTACGTAAAAGTTCAAACTCTTTGTTCAATCAGATAATTTTGCTGGTTTAATATAATATCATTGAATAAGATTTATTTGGTAGGGTATTCGTATGCTTACAGCATTAGTAGTTTCTACAATGGATCTAACAGTTTAAAATAAAGTTTTACGGATAATATCATATTATTTTATTCCTTAATCATGAAATTCTTAATTGCTGAATTAGATGTAATGAACATGGAAATCTTTCCATACATGTTCTAGTTCAAGTAATTGTTTTCGTTCTTCACTTGCCAAAGTCCAAAAATGCTCCTTGTCCTTGACATTGACAATCTTGTTTTTTGTTCATGGCTAATTTGTCAAAGGAAGATGACGTACTTATAAAGTAACTATAATTTTAAAGGCTCTACTTCTTTCTTTATTCACTGCATTGCTTTCACAAGTCTTACAATTACTTTTGAACTTCCAGAATATGGCTGAATAAAAAAAGAAAAACTTAGAATATATGTATTTTATTGAGATTTTCAATAGTATATATCCATAGCTTATATGCAGTTTTGTGACAAATTGCGTTTCTCTAAAGAGTATGACGATAGATTTAAAAAAATACAAAACTCTTGTCATTTAATAAATTTACAGTCAAGTTACAACTCACAACCATAGCCTATGGTATTGATGAAGGTTAATACTGCAAAAATCTTTGGAGTTTTCAAACTGTTTGGAGAGGGGCTTGTGCGGGTAAAGTCGACAACCAGTCTAGTAAAGCCTTGTTGACAAGCTCGGGGACTTCATCATGTGGGCAGTGCCCGGCCTGCAAGTTTACGAGAGATGTATTTGGGTAAAACTCTTTGATCCTATTGGCTTTGGCGGGTCCAACCCATGGGTCTAGATCACCCCATACCAACAATAGTGGGCAAGACATCTTGCTCAAGACACTGTCTAGAGTATATTGGGTCTGGTTCAACAGGAATCTGCTCATCAATCTGTACAGAAAAACGGACATCAGAAACCGTTTAGAAGAGGATATAGAAAAGTGGTCTACAGATATTTGTGATCTACATTCACGGTTTTATAGAACTAGAGTTGAGTGTGTGGAGCCTAATGATGTAAACAATTAACCTAGAGATTTTCACACCTGTATTTTCATTTCCCTGATCTTACTTATATTGAGGGGGCACCGGTTTTGGGGATTATTGTTAAGAGTGATTAACAAAGAGAGTCTGAGAGGTGTGAGGTATGTAATTTCTCTTGTAATCTTCTTTTTCATCGTCACTGAAATTCTGCAACTAAAAGTGGATGTACCTCTCATGTCTAGTGCGAACTATTATAAATCTCGTGTGTGCTTGTTTGTTTGTTTTTCTTTGATTCTAGAGGATTAGGGTGTCTTATGTTACACATGTAACAATAAAGAAGAACATGTTAACACAGACCTGTAATAAACTTCTCCAGCGTTGGGGTCAGCTGCCGGTATGGTTATAGATTCCACAAGATAGTCATCGACATTGGAAGCATTTATATACACCTGTGCGGCACAAAGAAGTACATACATAAAAGGAGTGTCTATGTTTTATCATCGTATTCTGAAGTATTCTTATCATTTTCATGGCACCAGGTATTTTTATGCTTGGCTAAAGAACATCCATTCTGCTAAATTTATAACTCTGTTTAGAAAGTTTGCAAAGGACAAGTCTAGCGAGTGACTTACACTTTTTAAGACAGATTCGATTCGGGCTGGTTGCTTTGATTGCCAGAACAGAAATCCAAGCACTAAACGCTGAAAAACTTCCTTAAGCGGCTTCAAGATAACCTTTTGCAAGGTTGATTCTTCAGACTTACTAGTTTTTCTATTCGGATCTCCAAATTGTCCTGCAGAATTTAGCAGTGCGACTCCAATGACTTGCTCAGGCGACCCAATTGCTGAAACCAGAGCAGTAAATCCTCCAAGGCTGAAAATTGACCATGTCATACAATCATATTATAATATTTTATCAACTCTAGCATCAGCAAATCAGAATACAAGACGTAGGCAAAAAAACAAGCCTCACTGACAGAAATTTATGACCTCAAAGCTCATTTTTTGAACCTTAAGCAAAAATTGCTTGTTTCAAAATCCTTGACAAACCGAACAAATTGGTAAGATTCTGTTCCTAACCATTTGTTGACGAATATTGTTTACCTGTTCCCAACTAAAACCGCAGGTTCTTTCACAATATCCTTCAAGAAATCCACCACTTGGTCTCTCCATATCATGGCATCATACTCAATAATTGCTTTATCGCTCCACCCAAATCCTAGCAAGTCTATGGCATATACCTTGTGACTTTTGGCTAATTCTGGTATATTATACCTGCATATTGAAATTAAGGAAGGAAGGTTAAGAGACTAAGAGCATAAAAACATAATCCTAATAATGTTGCTTATATTAGTTATGTTCTGTCCACTAAAATCTCAATAGCTGGAAAACACGAGGCGTAGCTTGAAAAGAACAAGCTGGGAACTCAGTTAGAAGAATGTTCTCAGAAGGAATTGACAGTTGGAGTTCAGAGGAGTTAGTTGACTTAAGTCTTGATTCTAAATTATGATAACAGTACCAGAATTGAGAGACAATCTTGGAAACAAACGGGTTGTCAGATATTCTTCAAGTGGATTTCTTGAAGGAGTTAAGTCTGTTTGGGAAGCGGGAAAGTGAGGAAAAACAAATTCTCTGTAACAGTTTCTTCGTGATAAATACGAACCACTATAAATCACTTGTTCTGTCGAATGCTTGTTTGTGACTGATTTACTGTGTTGCTTGGGGTTATACTTGTATTCCTGAATTTAGAAACTTCTCGAGAATCATTCTTGAAGATGCAACAATAGTAATAAATAAAGGAAAAGTACATCCGAATCCAACAAATAAAAGCTAAGAACTTAAAAACCAGCCATAAATATGAGAAATTGAAAAGCAAACCTCCAATGAAATGCAGAAGCGCCAAAACCGTGAATAAGAACAACCGGAGAGCCTTCTCCTTGTACAACGTAATGGATTTTGTGACCCCGCCATGTCCAAAAATTGTAGCCATCCGGTTTGAACTCCAATCTCTCAACACCTACTAAAGCAACAAAATTCTTGCTTAAATAGAAAAAACCCATTTTCCTAATGCAACCATGGAGAATTCGAAGATAAAAAGTACTGTAATTTAGCAGAACTTATGAAAATACGACGGTTTAGAACTGTGCCCGGTAGGTAAAGAAAAACCAACCTTGAGCAGGCTGAGCTGCCAAGGAAGAGCCCATGACTGAAACCCCAGAAGCCACAATTCCTTTGAGAGCAAAACTTCTTCTATTCATCTCACATTTGCTTCCTTTCCAAGAGAAAAGAAAAGAAAGTGAATTTCTCAGCAACCAAACATCCAGAGGAAAAAAAAAAAAAAAGCGAAGAAAAGAGCAGAGAAGAGCTTACTGTATTGAAAAGTTCTAGTGGGGACAAAACTGAGCCTGTTGGAGTGGGCTACGGAGTTGAAGAGCTCTGTTCTGAGAGACATGGAAACAGAAAACGAGGTCGACATTTGAGTCGCTGTAAAAGGTTTCCCAGATAACGGAGAGAGACGAAACTGAAGCGAGAATGAAGCAAGAAGGAGATTTTTTTTTAAATATTTTTTTATGAATGAAGAGGGAAGTAAAAAGGGACGATTCCTTTCATTCTCTGTGGCCGAAGGACTTTTGGTCGTGGTGGCTGTCTCTGAACCAGATCTTCCAATCCGAAGATTCTTTCTCCATCTCAACCATGACACGTCATCATTAAAAAAAAAAAACACAACAACAACACCGCAGAACTTTATTTAATAGGGGATGTTTGGCATTTCAAATTATTTTAAACTAAATTGTACTTTTTTATCTCAGTTTTTGTCTTTTTCTGAAAAAGTTTTTTGTCTTTTCTGAAAAGTCAACAAAAATTACTATTGAAACTTAAAAATTTTAAACTAACTTATTCACCAAACACCCCCTTAGTGTTCATGAATCTTCTCCAAATTATCTTAACATCTTCATCTTATGTTAATAACGTATATTAGGGCTTGTTTGGCATAACAGTTTAACTCAAGTTAAACTGTATTTTTTTAGTCTTTTTTTGAAAAAGGTTTTTGTCTTTTTTTAAAAAGTTTTTTATCTTTTCTGAAAAATCAATAAAAATTACTATTGAAACTTAGGGGGTGTTTGGTGAATGAGTTTAGTTTAAGATTTTTAAATTTTAATAGTAATTTTTCAGAAGAGACAAAAAACTTTTTCTAAAAAAGACAAAAATCATGATGAAAAAAGTACAATTTAATTTAAAATAAACCATTAACCAAACAACCCCTTAAAAATCTTAAACTAAACTCATTCACCCAACACCCCCTAAAGAATCAAATGGTCTTCCTTCCTTTTCACATGTCATTTTTTTTTTGAGTAATTAATTTAAATAGTCCTTAAATTCTTTCAGAGATGATAGTTTAGTCCTTTTTTTTTGTCGACATAACCCTAAACTCTTATTTTTAAGCCATTACAGTCCCTTCTGTCCAAAAACTAATGGATTGGTCACGCAAGAAGCATGTTTCATGCTTTTTAAAGATCAAATAGGTAATTTCCTATCCAAATTAGGTTTGAGGGGCAAAATATATTGGAAAATGGGGGGTGAATCAAATCGGAAGCCTAGGGGGGAAGCCGGCGACCTAGAAATTTGGGGGGCCGATTGGAAACTCAAGGGGGGAGGGGGGAAGGCGATCAGAAAATTCGGGGGGAAGGGGGTACTAGATTGAAAGCTTGGGTGGAAGGCTAACGACTTGGAATTTGGGGGGGGGGGCACCGAGCCAGATCAGAAGCTTCGTCTAGTTTTGATTTTGAGTCAGAACAACAAGAAGAGAGAAAGAGGGGAAGGGGAAAGATAGGGACTTTTTGGGAGTATTTTTACTATAAAAAAATATATTTCAACAAGATTCTGTTAGAAATTTAACAGAGTTTGATGAACTATAATAACAAAAAAAATAAGAGTTTAGGATTATCTCGGTAAAAAAAAAAACAGAGATCAAATCATTACATTTGAAAGAGTTCAGAAACTATTTATACTAATTACTCTTTCCTCTTTTTTTCCTTTTTCTTTTTTCTTTTTAATTTTCTTTCATTCTTACCCTTTTCCCTTTCTTTCATTCTTTTTTTTTTAATTGCTAAAATTTTTTCTCCATTGTTTCATTACTAAAATTCTCTCAATATAATTTTTTATAATCATCTCAGATTCTCAACTATTATTATTTTTTTTATAATGTTGCATATATATACACATTTTATTCTTTATACTCTTTAAAATTATTTTTCATTTTCATCCACGTGTTTAATCCATTTGTTAAATAAAAAAGTAATTACGAGGTGTTATGAAAAAATAATTGTTCAACAACTTTGAGAAGAAAATATTTAAGTAATAAGAAATTAGAGAGAAATAGTTAATTGGGTAGTGCTATGCACTATTGCATAGAATCTATTTGGACAAAGAGTGCAAATGTGCACTTAATTAATCCTCTATTTTTTTTAATGTTATTATAAAAATTTTAGCATATGAGCCAAATTCAAAATTCAAGGAAGAAAGAAAATGTTTAAAGTTTGGGCACAAGTGAAAATACCCTAAAGGGCTGGGGCACAGTTAAAATAATCCTTTTATATATATATATATATATATATAAATATAACGCGAATAATCACTTAAAAAAAAAAAACTAAAAAAAAACTTATAACCAAACGCGAAAAAGGGGTCCGACCGCGACGACTGACTTGCTTACCAAGTAAACTGCGAAAGTCTCGCTTCCCAAAGATTCTCTGTCGCCATTTCTAGGGTTTCGAAGGTTCGCTTCTTCTCTCATCCTATCACTGTAACGCCGTCATTTTTCGCTTCTTTTTCTGCACTGTACGTTTCCTTCTTCGTTTTGACTATGAATTTCTTGTCATACAATCCTAGATTCAAGCCGTAATCTCTCTCTGTTTCTGTTCTTCTGTTATCTGTAAGTTTCACTTTTTAGGGCTTGTCTTTTTACGCTTCTTCGAACACTTTCCGAGTCTTGAACAATTTCTCCTCTGTTTTAGTTTAATCTCTGAATTTGATTGTTCTTGAATTTTGTTAATTTTCCCAACGAAAGAAAATCAAGAAATGAATTACGCTCTGTTTGATTGAGTTTTTCTTTATATATGTATATGTATATACATCGCCTTTTTTGTTCGTAATTAGAGATTGAATTTGGCTTCTTACAGAGAAACGACGACAATCTGATAACAATGGACATTGCTGAGGACATGATTTCTGATTTCGAAGAAGATATTTTTGAGGAAAGCGAACACGAGGAGAAATTTAAGCCTCCACTAACGAGGATCAAGTGGGATCGTGGCATGGTAAGTAAAGAAAATTGTTGTTTGAGTATTGTGTATTGCCACTAGTATTTTGCACAAAAAGGGGGGCAAAAAAGGCTAAAAATTTGATTTTTATGTTGTTGTTAATCTACTCTGTCTTTTGCATTCTTGTTACCGCTTCTTAGTTGATTGATTGATTTAAATTTTCATTTTTTTGCGTAAATTTTTTTATCCGAATATCTTTTTTTAAATTTAACAATTTGGGCAATAACATCAAAATATAGGAAAAGTTCTTTCCAGCCTTGTAGCATCAAATTATTATAGGTTTTTTTTTTTTTTTCCGGATGAAATTATTGTTCTCTTAAGAATCTGCAAAAGGGTCAAACTTCCAAGAAATGTTTCAAAATAAATTTCGTTATGTTTTCATCAAATCCGCTCGGTTTCATGTTGTGTTTTTTAGGTTTTTTTATTTTTAGTTGTGACATATCTTTTCATGATGGCAGGATCAAGAACATGCAGGCGAAGATATGGATCAAGATATAGATGATATCTTTATGTTTTCTAATTTCCCGAAGCATAAGAGCGATAATACCCTTGAAGATCTTGTAAAGGAGAAAGTTCTTCGTTATCTCCCGGCCAAAACAATTTGCAGGTTCAGAAGTGTTTGCAAAGAGTGGAACCACTGGCTTACAAGCCCTTTCTTAGCTCACTTGCAGTCTTACTCTTTCCGTGAAATCTCCGGTCTTTTTTTTCAAATTCCCCACGTAATCCCCGGCTTCATCTCATTAAACCATTCTTCTTATGGCGTTCCCAGTCCCACCCTCGGTTTCTTGCCCGAAGAAGTCACTCTCAGTGCCACCTGCAACGGCTTGCTTTGCTGCAAAAGCCGCTTTGCCTACGACAGTAAGTACTACATCTGCAACCCTGCGAATAACGAATGGATAATGCTTCCCAAGCCAACATTGTACCACGGACCAAACTCGGCTGTGGCGCTCTCTTTTGAGCCCAATGTATTCAATTTCAGTGCGCATTTCGACCTTGTTTGTGCCATCCCTTTTTCTGACACTCCAGTCATCTATTTCGAGATATACTCTTCACGGTCAAATTCCTGGCGAGTTTCCCAGACAGAGTGCTGGGATCCGGATGCTTTGGTCCTGAATGGTGATGGCTTTTTCTTGAACGGAGTCGCCTTTTGGGAAACTTCTCGCAGTTTCGGTTTTGGCTTTTCATTTGAAGGATGAGCAATATGGTACGCTTCCACTTCCTGAAAGACATGAATCAGAAGGTGCTTTGGCTCTTGACGTGCAGGATGAGCAAAATGAAACGCTTCCGCTTCCTCAAAGAAACAGATTAAAAGGTGCTTTGACATCGATGCACGGGGAGTTGTGTTACATCCGGCCTTGTAAAGAGGAAGACAAACTGACAATGGAGATCTATGGAGATTTGAAAATGAAGCTGAAGTCCAAAATTCCTTTAAGTCCCGAAGCTTGCTTTGAGGTTGATGGAGAATTGAGGGTATTGGCTTGTGTGAATGATGAACTGCTAATGCTTCTTGCGGGACAGAATGTGTTTGCTTATCACCTGAAAGAAGGGAAGCTTGAAATAACCGGCAACTTCTTTACTAATGCTCCTCTTGATGTGAAGTTTCTGCCTTATGTGAACAGCCTTGCACCTGTTATCGAACGGTTCGAGGGGAGCAATGAAGATTTTGCTGCTGAACAGCCTCAGTACTGAAATTTCTTTTTTTTTTTTTTTTTCTCAGCTCATTTTTTTGGTGTTCTGGTCTGGAACTAGTTATTGTGTCTTTTCTTCTTTTTGCTTAGTTTGAAGCAAAAGGTACAGATATGCCTTTGATTTGTGATGTATCATGTATGTAGATGAAAAACGCTTTTATTGTTGAGACTTTATTTTCTGCCTTTTCTCTGAAGAATATGGATTTCAAGGATTTTTAGTAAAAATTACTATATTCTCCTTTGCTATTTTAAGGATTTTTTTTTTTTTTTTTTTTTTTTTAACTTGTATGTTGCTATATTTGGGCTGTGTGTTTGTACAAGTGTGAAGACAAGCGTCCCTTGAGGAGAAAAGTTATGCACTGGAAAGTCAATATTTTGTCATCAATTAGGAAATTACAGAATGTATATGGGGGGGTTTGGAAACAAAGGTTAATTAAAAGAGACAACAAAATCAAACTAAGTTAAGAAGGTTGTTTGAGAAAGTTAAGAGGCCCTTCTTTGTAGGACGCGCTTGGGGGATTTCTCTGTTATCTCCCCATGCATCCTCTTCAATCAGGTACCTTTGTCTCCATACAAACATTTTTGTTTTTTGTCTTTTGTCCTCTTCTGCTTTTCTTTTTTTATTTTTTTATTTTTCCTCTCCAATCAAGAAAGTAAATAGCAAAAGGAAAAGATTATTTGTGATAAACTTTTCTTGGCATTTGGGGTTGGATTTTGGTTGATGGTCCTGATCAATAAAGAAGAGGATAGGAATGGCATGTTTGTGATAATTTTATTTTATTCATAGTGGAATTTGATTGATGACATGAGCTGTAACAAAAATCTTGGCCGGAAGTTCATCGCCTAAGAATGTCTTCCTCGCCTTCCGTGGCCGCTCCGTCCCCAGACGCAAATTCGGGCACCCCGCCACCGCCATCACCAGCGTCAACATCGCCGCCACCGTCATCTTCACCATCACCACCGCCGCCTGCATCCAGTTCCCCGTCTCCAAAGGCATCACCGCCTCCTCCGGAGGACAAATCACCGTCCCCGCCGCCACCTTCCAACAATGCCTCTCCTCCTCCGCCTCCAAACAACAACAATTCAAGCCCTTCTCCTCCTCCACCGACTGATCTCATCTCGCGACCTCCCCCGCCCCATTCATCCGCCGCTATACCAGCGCCCCACCGCCACCGCCACCCTCAGAGAACTCTCCGCCGTCAAATTCAACGACGTCCGACTCTCCCAATACCTCGTCGAGTACGGATGCTTTTTCGTCGTCCGCCAAGCAATTGATAGTAGGTGCAACGGTGGGATTAGGGCTGTTTTTAATAGCGATGGTCGTCTTGTGTATGATTTGCGCGAAGAAGAAGAAGAGAAAGCGAGATCATGGTCGCATGCAGTATTATGGTGACCCTTCTCATGGTCGCAAAGGTACAGTCTCAATAGATAACTTGCACGTTTTTAACGTGATAAAACGATCTTATATATTTGAAATTTGTTACATTTTGAACAGATAATATGTATTACAACGGTTCACAGAACGCAAACTGGCACATGGGTCCGCAAGGATCAAACCATGTGGTAAGGCTAAACCCGTCAACGCCAGGCGCAATGACCGGTTCACCCCACGGCACGTGGCCCTCTCCCCCTCCTCCTCTGCCACCTCTAAACAGCGGGGAAATGATGAGCGCAAATTTCTCGGGGCCACGCCACCCGCCGTTGCCCCCTCCCTCGCCGGCACTCTCGCTCGGGTTCAACAAGAACACCTTCACCTACGACGAGCTTGCAGCCGCCACAGGTGGGTTCTCGCAGGCCAATTTGCTCGGCCAGGGCGGGTTTGGGTACGTGCACAAAGGCATCTTGGCCAACGGAAAAGAAGTCGCGGTGAAGAGCCTCAAGTCGGGGAGTGGGCAAGGAGAGAGAGAGTTCCAAGCCGAGGTTGAGATCATCAGCCGGGTTCACCATAGACACCTTGTGTCACTTGTTGGGTATTGCATTGCTGGTGGGCAGAGAATGCTGGTCTACGAGTTTGTTCCCAATGGAACATTGGAACATCACCTCTATGGTACCTTTTTTTCCCTTACAATGAATTTTGCTTCTCTCTCTCTCTCTCTCTCTCTCTCTCTCTTCAACATCATGCATTGCAATTTTTGTATTTTGGCTGCAGGGAAGGATCTTCCAACCATGGACTGGCCAACTAGGCTTCGGATCGCGACAGGATCGGCCAAAGGGCTTGCATATCTTCATGAAGATTGTAATGTTTTGACTAAAACACTCCTGTTCGTATTCTGTTTATGATATAAGTATGTTCATTCATTTTTTTTTATGGGTGCATTAAAACTATGTGTGTAGGCCATCCAAGAATCATCCATCGTGATATCAAAACTGCGAATATTCTCCTCGATTGCAACTTTGAAGCCATGGTATGTACAAAGTCTTGTAATTCTGGCGAGTCGGGTGGGACCCATCTAATTGTCTCGCAACCTGACTCAAAGGGAGTCGAGTTGTTTCACCTTTCTTTTTTTTTTTTTTTTTTTAAATTTTATTTGAGATGGCAAGAATGTAGTAAATCGTACTCTACTTCTCGTTCAGGTTGCTGATTTTGGGTTGGCTAAGTTGTCTTCTGACAACTACACTCATGTCTCTACAAGAGTTATGGGCACATTTGGGTACGTTACATAAATAATTAGCAATTTATTAGCCTCCATTTTATTCGTCAGAAATTTTTAATTCAGAGTTAGTTGATTTTTTAAAAATTAATTTTCATTTTTGTTAATTTTTCATTAAAAAAAAAAACAAAAATTGAGTTGGAAAATTTGAGTTCTAATTGGAACACCAAACAAACCATTAGTATTTTTAACAAGAAATTTACTACTACTCTAGAAGGCAAGAACTGAAATATGATGAACACTTTCAATGTCTACGTTTCTTTCTTATGATATCATGAGTTGGTCTAGTAATAACATTACTATTATTTAAATCCTATGGCAATGCAGGTACTTGGCTCCAGAATATGCATCAAGCGGAAAGTTGACAGAGAAGTCAGATGTTTTCTCATATGGAGTCATGCTTTTAGAGCTTATAACCGGTCGGCGACCAGTGGATCCCTCTGGCATGATGGACGATAGCTTGGTTGACTGGGTTTGTACCTTAAATGCCTTCCATTCCCCCTTGTTCCAAATTCCCCTCGTTTTAATCTCACCAAGGCTTTTTGTCAAATGGTACTTGTTCAGGCTCGGCCGCTCCTTCAACGTTCTATGGAGGATGGAATTTACGAGGAGCTAGTGGATCCGCGGTTGGACAACAACTACAATCCTCATGAGATGGCACGAATGATTGCTTCTGCTGCAGCCAGCATCCGCCATTCTGCTAGAAAGCGCCCCAAGATGAGTCAAGTAAGACACAATGCGTTCAAGAAAAAAAAATTATTTATCACCATTAACGATGCAATCATCACATATATATATCATGATGTCATAATTGACACATTGTCATTTTATTTTTTGATACAAGATAATTATAATATCACATATTATGTGATGCATCACTAAAAGTTGTTTTTGTGAAACTAGATTGTGCGGGCACTTGAAGGAGATGTGTCTCTAGATGACTTGAACGAAGGGGTGAGGCCTGGTCAGAGCTCTATTTACACCTCGAGCGGAAGCTCGGATTACGATGCGAATGCGTACAACGCTGACATGAAGAAGTTCAGAAAGATGGCCTTGACTAGTCAGGAATTTGTGAGCAGTGAGTTCGGGACTTCTAGTAGTGACTCAAGAGAAATGGCCAATCCTGGGAACCAAAAACAGCAACACATTTGACTCCGAACAACTACAATTATTGAGTCTTCAAAAATGAACCCAAAAAATGAAAAACGACAGTGATCACTTGGTGGTCGTGTGTCTACAAAGCGTGTCGTTAATGTAATCCAAGTGCTTGTGTGAAACGACTCAGATCTTTCATTGTGTTAGTTGGTTACTATTCTTTTGTATAATGTGGGACAAAAACGTATAATTTTATTCCTAGCATGGAGACGGATATTTTGATCTTTACTGTCGTTTGTCACCCTGTTGTTGTCGCTGCTGTTGTTTTGGGTTTTTTTCTTTCTTTCTTTCTTTCTTTTTTTTTTTTTTTTTTTTTGAATTTAAAGTTGAGATATTCGAACTTTGTACCTTTTGGTGGATTTAAATGTGGAATTATCGTTAGATTATGCTTGCAATATTTCCTTCTTGTTCTTTGCGTGTCTTTATTTTGCTTTGGTGTCGTTGAATACTGTGTTTTCATTTGTCGTTTATGTCATATTTTGTTGGGGCTACACTTTTTACTGGTAGTTTTTCATTTTGTCTTCCATCAGCAATACGTCGTTATGTCCTTCTCGTTTATATCCTATTTGTCGTTCTTTCTTCTGTTGTCGTTTCTTCTTTATGGCCCTGTTTCTCTAATTGTTGTCGTTTCTCGTTTGTTAGATGTGGTTTCCTAATACTGTCGTTTATTATTTTTTTGTCCTTGTCACTCTTTTTTGCGTCCTTTTGTTCTTTAATTGTCATTTGCTATTTGTCTCTTGAGCTAGTTTAGCTCACTCTTTAATTGATTGGCGATCCATAATCGAATTCTGTTGCTTTATACCATGTTTGTCGTTTCTTTATGATTTACTACGTGTCGGTTTTAGGTTGTTATCGTATTGTCAGTGGTTTCTTCTATTAGGATTGTGTATGAGTGGGTTTAGCAGGTGACGGATAGGTTAGAAGATAATAATTTTTCCAAAATCCTAAACTATCCCCACCCATCATGAAGGCAGGTTTGATATGTTGGTGGCGGGTGGGGGCATGCAATTTGGCGGGTGTGTAGAGAATTTTGAAAACAATTTTGTAAATTTTTTATTCTCCTTTTATTTTTGGTTTGATTGTTTTTTTAACCGAAACAAGCTTGGAACTTCAATTCAATTGTTAAACTTGCTATAATGTTAAGTTTAGAGAGACGGAAAAAAAAAGAAGAAGAGTATAATTGATTCTAATTGCAAACACAATATCTAAACAACAACAACAATACTAATTCTAAATACTAATACTAATACTAGTATAATTGATTCTAATAATAAAATCCAAAAACAATCAAACTAGTAGTAACTTCTTCAAATGGTCTTATACTATTATTAAATGAAAAAATATATATTATTAATTAAAAAAAATGGTAAGTAGGTGGATTGAAGTTGTAAGTCAATAAGTGAAACCTACGCTCGTCCATAAGTGATAGCAAATGGGTAGAAAATTCGCCCAAAACAAACGGGTGATAACATGGACCTATTCAATGGGGCGGGGCCAGGTGGTTTGGGCGAGCTTACATGTTTCGTGCACATCCCTATTTTCTATGTTGAAGCTAATAAAACTCCCGAACATTTTCAACTAGCAACCTACGATCTTCGTCGAGCCTTTGATATCACATGACACTGAAATTAGGTTCCTCACAAAACAAGAAGAGTAAGGAGAAGATTTAAGGTGCATTTGTTTTGCCATATTCCATTCAAAATTTTCATATAAGTTTTTGTCCCTTTTTTTTTTTTTAAGTCAGCAAAAATTGTAATTTGTTTATAAAAAGTCAACAAATTTCAATTTAAAAATTTTATCCTCAACTGCGAACCAAACGGAGGCTTATTTTATTTATTATCAATTAACTGATAAGAAAATTAATTATAATTAGAGTTTGAGACTTTATATAACATTGACAAGAAAAAATAATTGGATAATTAGTAATAAGAAATTTAGGTCTAGTAAGTTCAAGGTTTAATCACTGGGACATGTAAAAAAAAAAAAAAAGACAACTAATTTCAACTTAAAAATTTTATTCCCAACTACGAACCAAACAGAGGCTTATTTTATTTATTATCAATTGATTGATAAGAAAATTAATTATAACTAGAGTTTTAGACTTTATATATTGACAAGAAAAAAAATTGGATAATTAATAATAAGAAATTTAGGTCTAGTAAGTTCAAGGTTTAATCATTGGGACATGTAAAAAAAAAAAAGTGTAGGTTAAGCTAGTTTAGTGGCTGTGGTGGGTGCTTATAAAAAAAAATTAAAGAAGAAATTTAGGGAAACAAGTAACTCAGAGAAATAAAAAAGTAAAAAAAAAAAAAAAGAAAGGAAACTAAGTATAAAATAAATTAGGAAAGTTAAAATCAAGCAAACTCAAGAAAATAACTAATAAAGAAAACTTTACTACGGTTCTACATCATTTATCTTTTTTTTTTTTTTTAAAGGAATTATATCCACTTTCACAATTTAAGCTGTAAAAAAGTTATCAAGCACTGTACTTTTTGATTTTGTAGTGAGTTAGGAGCCTGTCTATTAAAGTCGGGTATGATGTGATAAAAATTGAGCTTAAAAAAAAAAAGGTTTAAAATGCAAAATTTAATCCATTTTTTTTAAAAACTGTTAAAAAAACATCATTTTGGTATTTCAATTTCAATCTAAAATTTTTAATCTGAGTTTTTATCTTTTTTTTAATTAATAAAAATTATAATTAATTTTTAAAAAGTCAACAAACTCCAACCGATAAATCAAATACATCAATAATATTGGAAAGAGAATTATTATTTTCTTTTTCTAAAATTAATGTTAAATACAAAGATAATTTAATATTGGAAACCGTTAAAAACGCATAAAGTTGGAAAGAGAATTATCCTTTTCTTTCTCCAAAATTGGTGTTAAATACAACTATCTTTACACCTTTTGAAAAAGATATCTAATAGAGATAATTTTATGATCCATCGTTTAATTAGATAGAGAAAACTTCAAAATTTATTTTAATTTTCAAAAATCTTACAAATATTTCCCCTTTTTTTTAAGTGAAAAAATTCCGTTCATATCTAGGTTTTGTAACAATCCTGAAAATTTGTTAAAACTTTATTTTTTTAAAAAAATTTAGAAGGGTGTTTGGTGAATGAGTTTGAGTTAAGATTTTTAAATTTTAATAGTAATTTTTGTTAACATTTCAGAAAAGACAAAAAACTTTTTCAGAAAAGGTAAAAAACTTTTTCAGAAAAAGACAAAAACTGAGATGAAAAAATACAATTTAATTTAAAATGAATATTTTCCGCAGCGAGCATATGGTCGTTCCTTCCAAACCGTGACTTCATTCTTTTACTTTAAACGAAAAGCAAAAACAACTATACTATCATCTTATCTCATATATTATTTTCTCAAAACCTATAAAACGACCACTAAAATTTCGGAACGACCATATTTAAACATTGACTTTTTTTATTTTTTTTTTTAAAGAAAAAAGGAAATAAAAACTCACACCTGCTTTTGAGCCGGCTATAAATAGGCCACGCAAAATCCTTTTCACCCGTTTAGGTACGCTTTCTGGACGTTCAGGATTTGACCCGAACCCGCCCACCAAAACCCCTTTAGTCGCACGCGATCTTCTCCTACTTCTTCATCTGAGAAAACCAAACCCTAGCTCTAGTTCTGGCTCTAGCTCTCCGCCATGGGAGACTTCAACGATGCCTTCATGCGCAACCAAAACGCCGCCGTTCAGGCCCGCACCAAAGCTCAGAATCGCGCCAATGTCCTCCAGCTCAAGCTGGTTTGTTCCCTCTTTCCTGATTTACTCTCTTCGCCCCGGACAACTTTCCAAATTTCTTCTTTCTTTGCTGTTCGTTTTTTTTTTTTAATTTTCTTTGGCAGTTGTTCTTCGGTCTTCTTTAGGGTTTTTCCATTAATTTTCTCTAAGCCTAGTTCTGGATTCAAATTTCTTGATCTTAATTTTTTTTTTTCGATTTTTTGATCTCGTTTATTATAGTTTCAATTCTTTGTTGAATTTGGTTGTGGAAATTGAGTTTTTCAATATGTATGTATTTACCAGACACTTTTCTTGTTCTGTTCATATATTATTTGTTT
Organism: Ficus microcarpa; assembly: GCA_025413485.1. NCBI lineage: Eukaryota > Viridiplantae > Streptophyta > Magnoliopsida > Rosales > Moraceae > Ficus > Ficus microcarpa. The sequence continues at coordinate 13,098,232 of CM046379.1, read as the reverse complement.
ATTAGTTTGTGTTTGGATTTTAGTTTTTGTGAAAAGTTCGTTTCATTCATTAATTATTCGTCGTGATTGTGGAAATTGGTTTCTTGAACATATGAATTTACGCGGCACTTTTCTTGTTCTGTTCGTTTTATTTGTTGATTAAATTTTTTTTTCATTATTTTTTTATTTTTATTTGTTCTTGTTAAATTGGGCAGATTGGCCAGAGTCATCCCACTGGTCTTACTAACAATCTCTTGAAGCTCTTTGAGCCTCGACCGCCGTTGGAGTTTAAGCCACCTCCAGAAAAAAGAAAATGCCCTCCTTTGACAGGTTCCAAAAATCTTAGTGTTTTTTTTTCCCCTCTTTTTTCATTTAGACATGAGTATGCACATTCTTCACAAGCTAATATTTTTATCTTGCTTTTGGTCGTGAAGGGATTGCACAATTCGTGAATAAGTTTGCAGAGCCCGGGGATCCCGAGTATTCTCCACCGGTTCAAGAGGCTGAAACTCCTGTTAGTTTTTACATCTCTTGATGATTTTTTTTTGGATTTACTTCTTTAGTCGTGATAAAACTTACTAAGTTTGCCATTAGAATCAATTATGATAACAATAGCAAAAAATTAAACAAACTCGTTGTTATTTTGTTATTATTTTTTATATGGTTTGTTTTGGTGACTTGGTTTGGTGGATTCAGGTACAAAGAAGGGCTAGAATACACCAGTTGAGACTTGAGAAGGGTGCAGCAAAGGCTGCTGAGGAGCTAGAGAGATGTAATGACACTTTTCTGTTTTGCCTGTGATAATGTGGAGCTGAGCTCATTATTATTTTTATGGCCTTTTGATTTGTTTTTCTTCGCAGATGATCCACATAATGACCCAAATATATCTGGAGATCCATATAAGACCCTGTTTGTGGCGAGGCTGGTAAGTAACTTCATTTGATAGACTAGTATATTCCAAATTCTTGCCTGGATAGTGCTCGAAGTGACCTGTTGCTTGTGTTCATACTTGCAGAATTATGAGACAACTGAGAGCAGAATGAAAAGGGAGTTTGACGTTTATGGTCCTATCAAGCGGGTAGGTATTTTAACAATCCCTAAGGGGATTCGGTAAGAGGTTCCATTGTTTACAGCTTTATCCATTGTTGTTTGAAAATCCTAGATAAAATGATAACCTACTCGAGTTTTTCTCGATTTTTAAAGTGAAGGTCACAGTTTCAAGTTCTAAATATATTTCCACCCAAAAAAAAAAAAGGGTTCTAATTTTGTTCTTTCTTTCTCTTTTCACAAAGGAAACATCAAATCCTTCTTTTTTATAGCATCCATACACAAAAATTATTTTAAAATATACTTTTTGGCTGCCTTGATTGCTACAAATCTTGAGCAAAGTACTTGACTGCAAAAGTGCATGGTAAGTATTTTGATGGTCAAGCTGTGTACGTTGGATTTTGCATTTGTGTAACTTTGGATGGAAGATAGTTACGTAGCCCTGATATAGGTCTACCCTTAGTGGAGTGTTGCCATGGGTTTTTAATTCAGGTATCATGGACAATATGGTCATAATGCCTTACGGGTTTGTTCGTTTATCCTTAGCTCTCTATCACTAGTCGTCATTAGAGATCTTGGATGGGTCTTTTAGGTCGTATGTTGTTTTTAAGTTTTAACATTTAAGACGTCCCTGGTAAGGGGGGAACTATGTTCTACCAATACAATTCCAAAGATGGGGATCATCCTGCACAGCAAAGCCCTTTTAAGTTGAGAAGAACAGTGATGCATTGAGCCTTTTGGTCTTTATTTCGAGCAACAAAAAGAGAACAGCAACTTCTATTCTTTTTCCTGCACTGGGTAAAATATCTAGGGAGTATTAGTATCTCTTTCTCCTTACTTGAATTTTTTTTAATACATGCATTTTGCTGTTGCTAAAAGTTGTGTTTTTTACCTTAAAGGCTCTCAAATAAGTATCAGCGGTCGAGGTGTCCTGGTATTTTTCTATAGTCTTTGCAACTTTTTCTTAATTGTTTAAAAATTTTTCCCTGGTAAGGGGAGGTTAATATGTTCAAGAACTGGTAAATTGGCCACATTAAAGCCAATTTTTCTGCAACTCTAGCCGGTGGTGATGCATCTTGCGATGGGAAGCCTGTGATTTGAAGGTGAGCACGGCTAATTAGGCATAGTGCCTGTCTGCCGTGCCATTTAGGATTTAACTTTTAAGTTTGTGTGCTTTTGCTCACTTGCAGACGTTAGATAGCGATTAGGTATAGATTTTTTTCTCCTTAACCAACTCTAACTTAGGATCCGTATAATCTTTCTTCACTGGCTTATTCATTGTTTCTTTTTCTGTGTCTCCAGGTTCGTTTAGTTGCTGACAAAGAGACAAATAAACCAAAAGGCTATGCATTCATCGAGTACATGCATACAAGGGACATGAAAGGTTTGCTTAGTCCTGACATTTTATTGTTTTCTGTCTGATACACAAGCCTATCTTTGACATGTGTTGTTTCTGACCACTGTTGTATTTGTCATGCAGCTGCATACAAACAAGCCGATGGGAGGAAGATTGAAGGTAGAAGAGTGCTTGTTGATGTTGAACGTGGTCGAACTGTCCCGAACTGGCGACCTCGCCGACTGGGTGGTGGTCTTGGAACCACGAGAGTTGGAGGTGAAGAAGTAAATCAGAGATATTCTGGGAGGTAATTAGTCTGGTTTCTGACCAGAAAACTTTGTGGTTCATGAGGAAGAATTTTATCTTTAAAACTTTTACACAAGAGATACGACAATATGCTTTGTTGTGTTTCTTATGTGTCATTTATTTTGTGGTTTATGACTAAATTTTAACTGTTTTCGATTTAAATGCTTTACTCGTGTATCCGTTTCAATTCCCTCTGTTGAATGAAGTATTGCCTTTTGTCATGTTTATGGTGCAAAGCTTGAAACTATTTTTTGGTCCAGTTAGAAGCATTTCCCACTTTAGTGTCTTTTTTTTTTTTTTTTTTTAAATATTTGTTATTGGACAGGGATCAAGCTCAAGCAGGAGGACGACCTCGGTCTGAGGAGCCTAGGGCAAGAGATGATCGGCATGTAGATCGGTAAGATTAAATATTCCAATCTCTATTTATTTTCAGTTAACTGTCCTGCAGTCTACTTGCTGCATTTTGTTACGCTTCATATGTAGTGCCAGGTTCTTTGAGCTTGGTTTTGTCATGGCATCTTATGTTTAATCATTCCAGGGATAGAGAAAAATCCCGCGAAAGGACAAGGGAGAGAGAGAGAGAAAAGTCGCGTGAACGATCCCCTGAACGCGCCCGTGAAAAGTCTAGGGATCGTGACCATAGGGAGGATAGACACCACAGGGATCGTGATAGAAACAGAGATAGGGATAGAGAAAGGGAAAGAGACCGACGTGAACGTGACCGAGGCCGTGATCGTAATAGAGGGCGAGACCGTGGCCGAGATTATGAGCGTGATCGCGATAATGAACGTGATCGGGAGCGTGATCGTGATCGTCCTCGTGATAGGGACAGAGATTATGAGGTTGGGGACCCTAATCATGACCGTGGTCATTCCCGCGATGGTGAGTCTGAATATGATCGTATTGATTCAAAGCATGAGAGAGACCGTCATGGTGAAAGGGATCGAGACTATGATCACTCGGCTCCAGAAGATGATCGGGGATGGTATGAACAACCGGAACATGGGCACAGGCACCCAGATCATGACCGTGACGGTGATGGTGAGCACTATGACCACTATGAGCATCATCGGGGGCAGTATGAGCATTTGGATGTCCAGGGTGACCATGACCGTTATGAGCAACATCCCGATCATGATCGTGACCGCTATGATCGAATGGAGGATGATTATAGCTATGAACGTCGAGATGTGGACCGTGAATATCGACGCTCTGAGAGGTCCCTTTCTCGGGAGTACTGAGTACCAAGGGTGGAAGTGAAGTAGCACCAGCCAGATTTCCAATATGCATGCTTTAATCAACTTAAAAATGACATGTTTTTATGGCAGTTCTTTTCCATATGGGTCTTTCTTTTCTTTGCATTTAATCATTTGTTGCGTGTTTGAAGATTTTTTTTATTTTTATTTTTCTTTTTATTTTACAACTTAGCCGTCTGAGAGTACATGCTTAATTAGTATGGTAAGACTTTTTGGTGTTGAAATCCTTTGCTGTTGGCATATTTGGGATATTTTCTTTAATTAGAGTGCAGAAAAAGTGAACCTTGTTGTCTTGGTATTTTCAAACTATTATTCCGTGCTTTAATTTTCTAATTCGTAGCAAGTATATGTATATCCAATAATATTGTGAATCTAGAAAAAGATTGGCAATGCATGACCCCAAGTATTAATTACACTATCCTTGGTGGTTTTTTCTCCTTTCTGCCGAGTAGTGATTGGTTTATTCCAATGGTTTTATATGATGATGTGATCATTTATTTTTTTAAAAAAAAAAAGGAGCTACGGATAATAATTTTAATCTCAATCTTTTAAGGACCATCTTATATGGTATATATGTTGATAATGTTGTTGATCTTTTTTTTTCTTTTTGGGAAGTGTGTAAATTATTGTTATATTAATTGATTTTATCAATAAATGAAATATGATACATGTGTTGATATTTAAAAAATTGATATTAGAGTTAGCGTTCTTAGCACTACTTGATATATGCATTTCTTTCTTCAACAACCCTTCAAGTTTCAGAGTGTGCTCCCTAACTAGCTTCTTTAGTTTTACCTCCCTCTTCATTTGATTTTGATGGAGGAAAAAAAAATGGTCAATCTAAGAGTATTTGAAGAAAGACATAAATCTTTATCGGAGTTTTTAAAGAAAGGCATGAGGATCCATTCTCTTTGATGTCTACTAAAAAAAGTTTTAACTGACAAACTGTCAGAAAAAGGTATTAAAACTGAGATTAACCACAAGATTGATGATCACAATCAAACCAATAGTGCATCAAAGTAAATTAGCCCGATCTTCTGCATTCCAGCAAAACTTACCAAGTTGACGTGGTTAAAATTTAGGAGTAAATTTTAAAAAATAAAATAAAATAAAATAGAGCAGTGGCATTGAGGATTTTGTCCTTCCTCTACTTTGGAGGATCAAAATTATAAAAGAGCATCACAAAACTAAAAAGAGGTGAGTTAAGAGTTTCATTTTCTTTGATTTTCTCTCATATACATGGCGTTCGTATTATTTGTTCACATCATTATTGGGGGTTATCAAAAATTAAAATTTCAGACCATCTAACAAACAATTATGCCGACTTGACAATAAATAGCACGACACACCATGAAAGAAAAACGGTCAATAATTATGAATCATGGGAACATGGGAGAGGCACATTTTTGGTCCCTTTGTTTGTAAATTCAAGCAAATAAACAGCTGCAGAAGAAGCAGCCAAGAGCCTTTAGCAGCTATGAAGCTTCGCAGCTTTGCCATAATCTGTGTTTTCTAATTAACAAAAATAGCAGTACGACTTTGTCTACGGACTGTGGGATTCACTAGTATTGCTTAGAGGATTCCTATGCCCAAGGTTTGTACTTCCTTGTTCCTCAATTTTATGTTGCTTCTTCGAACTTTCCTACGAAGTATCCCGTTTACTTGCGTTTTTTATTTGTTCCCATTATTATGTTTTAGTTTTAGAAACAAGCTACAAATTTGGTACCCCTCCATTCTTTCTTTTTTTTTTTTTTTCTCCCTCTCAAAGGATAGCAATTAGGGAGATCCCACTCAATTTAAATAACACAACATATATAAAGTTCATGTAACAATATAATTTAATTAGTCTTCTCATAATATCTAATCCTATATACGTTATGTATGCATCGTCATATTTAAATTCTTATATGAAGTATTTGTAAATAAAGGTACCAAAACAACATGCATCACAAGTGGACCCCATTGATAAAATGGCTTATTAAGTACTTGTAATCGAATATTGAAGGGCTCTATAGAGCTCATATCTGAAATCTGATTTGTTTCTCCTATATTTTGATTTTTTTTTTTTTTTTGGTAAATTCTAATATTTTGAGTTTTAAATTATGGTTCAAAATACTAATCACACAAAGACATAACTGAAAATATTTTTATAATAAGAATTCACAACTTCCACGAAAAAGTGACAAATTAAAAAAAAAAAAAAAAAAAAAAAAAGGAGAATACTAGGCAGATGGATCAAAAAGAGGACACCAAATAGACCTGTCATGAGCAGTTATTAGTAAAACTTCCCAGCTTCCAGGAAATTTCACTTGATCAGTAATAACATTACGTCTCCTGTGAAGACAGAAACGTTTATGTTCGTTTGCCGTTCCATTCCCTCTTTTGTAATTTTAATTTTTAACTACGAAATTTTTGGTACTTTTTTTCAAGCATCAAGTGAATAATTTATTCAATGTAACACTGTTTTCTCAAAAATATTAATAGTAAATGATCTTTTTAATATTTGGATTTACTATACCATAACCAAATTAAAGGTTTTTAAGACTTATGGCCCGTTAATTTTTCGCAATTTGGCACTTTGTTCCCCGATTTTTCTAAGGAACTATTGTCAAACAAAAATTAAGGGACGAAAGTGTAAGATTACAAGAAGCGTAGGGAGCATAAACGATAAAAATTCCCCGTCAACTATAGGGTTGATTGCCATTGTTTTATAAATTCAAAGATAAAATTTTCAAGGAAAACAATTCTAAGGACGAAAGTGCCAAATTGTGAAAGTTAAGTGGTATAGGTGCTAATAACTTTACAAAGTTTAATGGAGAAGTGTGTGTATATTATAACGGTAACCTTAAGAACGGTCCAAAAAATGACAAGCAAAAAAAGGAGCTATCCTTCACTTTCACGAAATCAATTGCGTATTACATAAAAATGGCTCCAAACAAGGAGCTAAATGTAAACTCCTCATTTTTATTTTTATTTATTTTTATTTTGCATATTTTGCTGAAATGCTCTTGAATAACTCGTAAAGAATAGCCAGGAAATTCTGAAGTTTAGGTAATGCCACAAAACAGTAATTCTTACTTTACCCCAAAAAAAAAGTAACTCTTAAAATAATAATAATTATAATTATAAAAATAATTACTCTTATTATTATGATTATAAGATATTTGCAATGCAACAAGGGCAATTAAATGCTTTCAGTTGTTTGATTTATTCCATCAGACTGACTGTTTACATAGTATCTAATTCTACAATAATTATTATAAGGTTCCGTTTCGTAAACGATTTGAGTTAAAATTTTTAAGTTTGAAGTTAATTGACTTTTTAAAAATTAGTTATAATTTTTGTTGATTTTTCATAAAAAGATAAAAATTAAAATGAAAATTTTGAGTTTAAGATGTCATGTTAAACGAAATATAACGTTTTAGTTTCAGAGTTCCATCATCATTCTTACAAGAAATTAGGTTTGTAGCCCAATTACAAAATTTGAAATATCTTATTATGCCCTTGTTTGAGAAAAATTTTAACTGTAATCCTTCTCGATAGTACAAAATATATTTTTCATAGCGCTCCCACTAAAAAAGCTTTCTGACACAAACGCTTCTTAATTTAAAAAAAAAATCAGCATGTGTACCCGAAGCTTGATTATTTTATGAAGATTTCTTAAAACGTTTACATAGTAAATAGCCGTACTAGAACTTTGTTTCATGCTTAGCCAGCTCAAAAGCTAAACTAGGTATCTGGGGCCCAGTTTATTTTTTAAAATTTTTTATTTTCATGGAATTAAAATTACTAGACCTCAAAATTATACAGGGAATTGCAAAGTTAGAGAAAGAGAGAGAGATTATAAATATATAAAGGTCTCTAGAAGTCAGGTACTAAAGAGTCACACCCTTCATTTCTGCATGGTAACTACTCCAAATCTCTTATAGTTCTTATTTGGAGTTGTAAAAATAGAAAATTATTGAAACTCCTTCAATACATTTTATTTATTAAAAAAAAAAAAAAGAAAGAAAGAAAGAAAAAGAAAAAGAAGAAGGAACTTCTTCATTAGAAGATACACAAGAAAAAGATCAAGAGGAACAAGTATCAACAGTAGAAGAGTGTACAAAGAAAGTGGTTTTCTAATACAGTCTCGTAAACCTCTCTCATTCCTAGCATTCAGATCAGAGTCAAGTGTGCATTATTTTGTACATTGTATACTGCCAGTAATGGCTAGAACCGAGGCGAATTGGAAGGCGGTTTCGGTATCTGCAGCAGCAGTGCTACTAGTATGGATGGTTTTTTGCTTGCTGGTGATCAGTGATGTTGTCTCTGCAGAGAGAGTTTTGAAAGATAAAAAACCAGAAAATTTTGTTCATCAGGAAGAGAAGCAACAAGGTTTTTTATTGAGAGTAGCTCATTTTCTGTGGCAGAGTGGGGAGTCCTCTTACCAACATGTTTGGCCTGTGAGTATATATACATCTATATATTATTATAATTCAAATTTAGCTTTTCTTTTCCCTTTTGATCTGTTTGATAATTGTTTCACGTTTTCATTGCCAGAAAACAAAACAAATGCTTGCTAAAACCAAAGGCTGTATCTCAATTTTCTGGTCTCTTCCTTTTACCATATCGTGATTTATGTTTGGTTGAGCAGGAAATGGAGTTTGGTTGGAAAATTGTGGTGGGATCGATAGTCGGATTCTTCGGTGCGGCTTTGGGAAGTGTAGGAGGTGTTGGGGGTGGTGGCATTTTTGTCCCAATGCTTACTTTGATCGTTGGTTTCGACCCCAAGTCTTCTACCGCCATTTCAAAGTGTGAGTAGAGCATTCAACATGTTATTACCAAACAGAATATCTTGAAATTTTTCCTTGATATATATTTATATAAATATATGTGTACACATGTATTTGCAGGCATGATCATGGGTGCTGCAGGGTCAACTGTGTACTACAACCTGAGACTTAGGCATCCGACTCTGGACATGCCCCTAATAGATTATGATCTGGCCTTGCTCTTTCAGCCGATGCTCATGCTGGGAATCAGCATTGGAGTTGCTTTCAACGTCATGTTTGCCGATTGGATGGTCACGGTTCTGCTTATCATTCTCTTCTTAGGTAATACTGCCATATCTAAATGTCACTGTTTCGAACTTAATTTCAGAATATTTATATCTGTTTCAACTTATACGAATCATATACGAGGACATGTTGATTTGGTTTTAGGAGAGTAGAGATATTTTTTAACTAATTACATCAAAATTAAAAATATATATATGCAAAACTGATAGAATCTGATTTAGATTTAGAGCACCGGTCGGGTATTTTTTTATATCATACCTACCAAAGAGTTCTCATTGTTTCTAAGTAACCATTTCTAACTAAAAGCACAACTTTTTCTTATAAAATCTGATAGATAATTTTCATTGAACAATATTGATGCTAATGTAGATCGGAAACTATTGGTGGCAGGTACATCTGCAAAAGCTTTACTAAAAGGCATAGATACGTGGAAAAAAGAGACAATGATGAAGAAGGTACTATTTTTCACATCCTAATTCCTTGTAAATTGCTTGATAAAGATTTTTGGTCACCAAACTTTTTAATGAGGTAATTCAGATTTTGCTCGAGTTTCAGGACGCAGAGAAGGATCAGGAAGAAGACTCCGAGTCCAAACCAGGCGGTGAGTGAATGTAACATATGCGGAAAATTATCATACTCTTCTGAAAATTTCTTCCTGCTATATGAGACATTTTTGAGACATGAAATGTTATTTCGACTGTTTAAAAACGTGTTTTAAAATTACAATTAAGAACATACAAAATGAGAAATTTGCCAAGCAACTATGTTGTTTTCAAAATCAAGAAGAATGTTGATACCAAACTCCTGAAGTACAGTGGGATCTGGAGCAGACTACAAACCATTACCAAGTGGTCCAGCTGCTTCACATGATGAGAAGGTGGGTCCCAAAACACATATTCTCTATAATGAAATTAAAATATTTTTTAAGGAAAAGTTATTTACTTCTTTTTTTTTTTTTTTTCCTTTTTCTGGGTTGCCTTTTGCTACCATTACCTTTACCCAGATTCCTATACTGCAAAACATACACTGGAAAGAGCTATCAATGCTGATGTATGTCTGGGTGGCTTTCCTTGTTGTGCAGATTGTTAAGGTAAAGTTATTTCTCTCTTTAGCTTCATACATAAGTAAAAAAAAGAAAAAAGTTTTAATCCTAGAATTCACCTGCTTACATGAGAAATGAACCATGAGAGGGAATGGGACAATGTAAATGGTCCTGTCTATTGCAATACCATTGGGCCTTTGCCTCTCTCGCTTTTGTTCATATGCCACCTTTTTTTCATGAAAAATGCTATAGGGTACTAGTCGTATTAAGCACACTCATTAATAGAAGATGGGTCCTACAATATAGGATCTGTAGATAGGATCCACATTCTATATATGGGGGTGTTTAGTACCAGTGGTGCTTCAAGCATATTGAAATTTATTATAAATTCATATTCTTTTTACTCATTCTGTCGATATGTACCATATGCAGACCTACACTGAAACTTGCTCTATCAAGTTCTGGGTCCTCAACTCCTTGCAGGTAAGATTTACACAACAAAATCATAATCTAGGCATAATATATATATATCTATATATATATATAAGTTTCCGGGATTGCCAAGACCTTTCTTTACCAATATGAAAGTTATTCAACCCCAATGTCAATTGAAAATCATGAGTTTTTTGTGCCATAAGTAGGTCTAATTGTATATTATAGCTCATTCAGTAGTAATCACAATCAAGATAAAGCTCTGAATTGAAAATTGTTCATGCTTATAAGAATGTATCATGTTATGTCTAGCATAACGATTTATATCGCTTTGTAGGTACCCATTGCCGTATCAGTTACACTTTTTGAAGCCATATGCTTATACAAAGGCACCAGGGTGATCGCGTCGAAGGGAAAGGAAATCACAAACTGGAAGTTGCATCAGATTTTTCTTTACTGCTCTTGCGGAATAGTAGCAGGTATGGTCGGAGGATTGCTTGGGCTCGGAGGCGGTTTCATCTTGGGACCCCTTTTCCTTGAACTTGGAATTCCCCCACAGGTTTGTTAGCTTCATCACTCGTCCATCTTCATGCTTATTTATTTCCAATGGCAACAACAAAGTTTTGTCACATATAAAACCTTAGTTAGCAAATAAAATTTTGATCTCTCAGTACCATAAATCTGTTCACCGAAAGAAAGGAAGACCGTGTCTGCCCGATTCACACCACGTAGCGACGTTCTACTTATATGACTTGAATTGTTGTGCAGGTGGCAAGTGCAACTTCAACCTTTGCAATGGTTTTCTCGTCCTCAATGTCCGTTGTACAATATTATCTTCTCAGACGTTTCCCCGTTCCATATGGTAAGCTGTATTTTGAATTTTTTTTAAAACTAAAAATAGATATCAAATCATCATTGATTGCTTGATTTAGCTGTTCAATAGAGAAGTATTTGCAACTAAACCTGACAGTAACAATCTCAGTTCACTCTTTTGCTGCAGCATCTTATTTTGTCTTGGTTGCAACGATTGCTGCTTTCACCGGCCAGCATGTAGTGAGAAAGATCATCGCAATCCTTGGAAGGACGTCTATAATCGTCTTCATACTAGCTTTGACAATTTTCGTCAGCGCAATCAGCTTAGGTAAATTGACAACTCTAGAAAAAAAATTTATGATTCTCACATAAATATACTATTTATCACCGTTAGTGATGCAATCATCACATATATTAACAGAGTGAGACCCGATCACTTAACTTTTTGTCACGTGACTTAGTGTCAGTTATGAAGCTCGTTTTATTTGCATAGCTTAAGCCGTTGTTGCCCATGTTTCAGGTGGGGTTGGCATTGCTAATATGGTTGAGAAGATGGAGAACCAAGAATACATGGGGTTTGAGAATTTCTGTCACCAGTCTTGAGTCATGTAGTTATATTTCAGTGGAAGTCCTCTCACCTTTTATTTTGGTATGTCCTTGTGCATTAAATTCCATTCAAGTTGTATTTGTACCGGCCGGGAACATCTCCTGAAAACGTCTCCGCGGGCCGGTGCTCCATAATTTTCTTATGCATCGATCGAACTCACAAGTCTGTTACTTTTCTTTTATGAAACCATGCACCTCCCGTTGATCCAAGAAACGTTGTAAAAGAACCCGTTTGCAATAATACAATAAGATTTTCAATGTTTCTTGCAAGATGTTTTCTTTTAGTTATATAGCTCTAGTAGTACTATCTTACAGTAGCAAAAAAACAAATTGAAAATTACAAATTTGAGAGACCATGTGACCAGAAAACAGATACATATGCCATGGCTCCTTATATATTATTAAAAGAAACAAAAACACGTTCAGGTTTTGAATTTAGGAGCTTCTACTTAAACCGTGTATGAGACCTTGTGGCCAAAAAACACGTTTGCTAATTCGAAATCCATTTTAAACGTCATTTAATTTGCTTGTATATCAAACATGGGATCTTGCTCATATCAAGAAAACGAGCAGTGGACTGGGCATCAATAAAAGGGGAAACGCCTTAGCAACCATTAAATGTGCTTTAACATGCAACAAAGCCGCCAAAAATTCACATGAAATGTGTTTAACATGCTACGAAGTGATCAAAAGTTCATTCTTTTCTTTACAACTAGTTGACAAGCACATGGTTCAGAATAGACAAACAAAACAAAGTTAAAAGATAACCAAAAAAAAAAAAAACCCATAGGACGACCACATGGCAGAGCGTATTAGCTCTTGTATATATAGGTAATGGATCCTGCCCCACACCTTTTCTCTCTACATCCTTCTTCATGCTGACTTGAACTCAATTTCCTCACAAGTAGAGGAACCAAACACCACGTAGACATAGCTCTTATTTTAAGACAATCTCGACAAATTTACGTTTGTTTATTTATTTTATGCATTTTTTTTTTTTTTGCTGACTCATTTGATCAAATTTGATTCGGATCAAAGATTAAACAACATCCATATCAGTCATAGACAATGGATTGATCACTAAACTTTGATCTCTACAAACATATATATACCACCTTAACATTCTTTTGACAAAATTAAACTCGCCACTTTTCATAAGAGTATGTGTGTTGTATTATACATGATGTGATCTGTCTTAGCTCAAGCCAAACTACAAGTCCATTAGACTAAGCGATTTTAAGGTTTTATTTGACATTTAAGTTTAATTCTAACTGTATTTTTTTAATCTCAGTTTTTATCTTTTCTTAAAACATTAATAAAATTTATAATTAATTTTTAAAAATCAACGAATTTCAACTTAAAAATTTCATCTCCATCCGACGAACCAAATATAAACTAAATTATATTTTATAGATTGTTTTCTAGAAACTCCAACTCGAATTAGTTAAGTGTAAATCTCACGTCTCTTTTTATCTTTCATTCATTTTTATAAAATCTAAATTTTTAAAAATTAATAATTTTTTTATTTTAAATTAAAATAAGATGATTATTATTTTTAAATGCTCACAATAACGAAGAAAACAAAATATGATTCATTTTTGTCTATTTGTTTTAATACATTTCAAATTTTTAGATTATTCAATTATAACAATATATTTTCAATTCATATTTGGATTAAAAAAAATGCAATTCTAACACACATACCAAAACACTCCAACTCCAACTCTAACTCTAATCTAGGCTTCATTTGGTTTATTAGTTGAGTTTGAAAATTTTAAGTTTTAATAATAATTTTTGTTCACTTTTTAAAAAAGATAAAAAACTTTTTCAAAAAAAGATAAAAAGTAATATGAAAATTTTGAGTTCGAACTCAAATCCTAAGAGAGTGTTTGGTGAATCGGTTTGTTTTAAGTTTCAATAGTAATTTTTTAGAAAAGACAAAAAACTTTTTCAGAAAAAGACAAAAAACTTTTTTAGAAAAAGATAAAAATCTTGGTAAAAAAATACAATTTAATTCAAAACAAACTAACAACCAAACAAGTCCTAAATAAGGGTTTGTTTGCTTCATTAGTTCAATCCAACTCTAGCCGTACTGTTTTTTGTTTTTTTCCAAAAAGTTTATTTTTTTCTCAAAAAGTTTTTTATTTTTTTTAAAAATTCAAAAAAATTTACTATTACAACTAAAATATTTTAATTCAAACTAACCAATCAAACATAAACCCAAAACCCTCTTGTTTAAAACGGGCCTACAAATCCCATCAAGAAGGGCATCAGAGTGATTAACTGGACATTTCAGGGGCAATCTCCGACAAAGTTTTCCCGCCCAAAAACACTGCCTATGGCCAATACCTGTGAAAATAAATAATAAAATAAAATAAATAAAAAAATAAGGGCCACATTCAAAAAGCACTCCTGCTCCACTTCCCCCATATTTCCTAGTGTTTCCATCTTCTCCGGTCTCCTCTCGTCTCTGCAAGAACTTCCATTTCCATTTTCCTCTGATTCTCCGTCACAGAAACCTTCTTTCGGTACGTCCATTTTTCTCAAAAATCTTTCTTTTCATTTCTCTGATTTTCCTTTTCCCTTTGTTTGGTATTGTTGAACTCTGTTTCAATTTATTTTTGTTTGTATTTTTATTTTATTTTCTTTTGAGATTCTTGGCTATAAACTTGTTCTCATTTCCAGTATTTACAATGGTGGGAAATTTCTTAGCTGATATGATTTCGATTATGGGGCTCGTTTGGTTTTCTGTTCCTCAATAGCTAGGGTTTGTTCGATTTTTCTGTTTGCAGTGTTTTTTGAGGTTCCATTTTTCGCTCCTTTTCGTTCGATGAAAGGTATTTGCAGTAGATCGAGAAGGAATATGAAAAATGAACTCTTTTTAGGTTTCCAGGCTTTTGTCGTGTAGAATCCAAACACTAGAGCTTAGGATCTCCCGTTCTCTCTCTTTTTCTTAATCGTTCGGAGATATTTTAATAAAGTATGTATTTTTTTTTCCTTTAGGGTTTGAAATGGTGTGTGACGACGAGACGAAGAACGACGTCTCTGCAGAGTCTCCGACTTCGGTGCTCGAAGACGAGGTTCGGTTTTACTCTTCTTTAGGCACTATTATTTTTTTTAAAAAAAGGGTTTATATTTGATTTATTGAGAAATGATGATTTTCTTCATTTGTTATGATTTCTTGTTGAACTGCTTTAGTGGGTTTTGTGACAATGCAGGATATATGTAATGAGAAGGTCGAGGTGAAGTTGGAGGAGGAGGTACTTAACGATGCAAAAAATGGAGATTCCTCGCTCATATCAACAGCCATGGTGAAGGAAAAAGAGAAGTTTCTGGAAGCTCGGGCAAAAGAAGAGGAAGTAGAGCTGAATGACGTGGTTCGCTTTTAGTCTTCTTTGAGCATAAAGTTTTTGTTTTTGTTTTTTGTTTTTTGTTTTTGTTTTTGTTTTTTGGTTTTGGGTCTCGTTGAAGGGTTAATATTTTATTCGTTCAGAAATGATGATTTTCTTCATTTATTATGACTGCTTGTTGAAGTGCTTTTGTGGGTTTTCTGACAATTTAGGATATATGTAATGAGAAGGTCGAGGTGAAGTTGGAGGAAGAGGTACTTGACGATGCAAAAAATGGAGATTCCTCGCTCATATCAACAGCCATGGTGGAGGAGGAAAAGAAGTTGCTGGAAGCTCGTGCAAAAGAAGAGGAAGTAGAGCTGAAAAAAGAGCCAGAGGAGTCGCCCCGCTTGAATGACACTCAGTTCACCAAGCTGGATGAGCTTTTAACAAAAACCCAGATGTTCTCTGAGTTTTTACTGGAGAAAATGGATGACATTGCGCTTGTATTGTTTCATACACCCTTTCATGAGTCTTTATAGTTGGGAATTACGCTAATAGCTATATTCAGGTTTTAACATAAAGTGTATTGTTAGGATGGAGTGGAGCAGGAGACAGAAACTACTGGGAAAAAGAAAGGTCGTGGAGGGAAAAGGAAAGCTGCTAAACAGTGTAATACTGTAAGATTCTTTAACTCTGTGTATGTTACCTTGACTTATTAATATGTTTTTAATTAGAAATGGTCTATATATATGACTATATGTGTTTTAGATGAGAATTTTTTTGGAGATTTGAGATTTCTGAATGGGCCTTTTTTTCTTAACCATCCAACTTGCGGTGTTTCTTTAGAGGAGGGCCAAGAGGGCAGTTCAAGCTATGCTCACAAGGTCAAAAGAGAGTGAGGAAGCGGAAGACATGGATCTCACTGAAGAAGAAAGAGTTGAGAAAGAGCAAAGAGAGCTTGTTCCTTTGTTGACTGGTGGAAAATTGAAGTCTTATCAGCTAAAAGGCATAAAGTGGTTGATCTCATTATGGCAAAATGGCCTCAATGGGATCCTTGCTGATCAAATGGGACTCGGAAAGACCATTCAAACCATTGGTTTCCTTGCTCATCTAAAAGGAAAGGGTTTGGATGGGCCCTATTTAGTAATAGCACCTCTTTCGACTCTTTCAAACTGGGTCAGTGAGTTTGCAAGGTAAATTTCAAATCTTTATTTTTTAATATTCTTATAGGCCAGCTTCCTTCTTCTTCTTCTTTCCTTTTTTTTTTTTTTCGGTTCTTTTATTCATTTCTTTTACAAATAGGTTCACTCCTTCAGTGAAGACCGTTATCTACCACGGTGATAAGAAGCAAAGAAATGAGATCCGAAGGAAGCACATGCCTAAAGAAATTGGCCCTCAATTCCCCATAGTTATTACTTCTTATGAAGTTGCAATGGGTGATGCAAGAAAAGTTTTGAAGAATTATAATTGGAAATATGTTGTGGTCGATGAGGTAAGTGATCTGACTATTTGGTCCATATTTTCCCTTAAGCAAACATTTCTTATAGCATGGGCTTTTAAATATGAGAATTTTGCATCTTCTTTTCTAACAATATATTCTCATTGAAGGGGCACAGGTTAAAAAATTCAGAATGCAAGTTATTCAAGCAAATGAAATTCGTGCCTATGGAGAATAAGCTTCTATTGACAGGGACGCCTTTGCAGAATAATTTGGCAGAGCTGTGGTCACTATTGCACTTTATTTTGCCTGATATTTTCTCTTCCCTCCGAGAATTTGAATCATGGTTAGTACAGTTTGCTATCAGATATTTCCTCTAATGAAAGCTGTTGTATGTTTATGTTAGTCTTATAGTCTCATTTGTTATCCTGGAAAGTTGGAATATTATTGCTTGGTAACCATGATAGTAAACAATAAGCCCATACAATTTGGCTTCAGCTATATTACAATATATCACGAAATGCCATGTAATGACGTTTCAATCTCTATAAAGATAACAATGTACTACGTTTCTCAGTTTTCCAGCTTTGCTTGAACATATGCATATTGAGATTTTCTGAACTTCACTGTTGGTTGTCCAATGCAAACCTGTTGATGTTATCTTCCAACTGGAAAAAATGATTGATGAGATTATGAATCTTTAATATAATTTTATCGTGCAGGACAAAGATGTTCTTTTCCTTGTTTTTAGTGAGCAAAAACCCCTAATGTTAAGAATATTCCAAACTGCTCAAGGAATCATTTACATTTTGAAAAATTCACTGTTGGTTGTCCACTGCTCAACAATGTTGGTAATTTTTCGAAACTGAAAAAGCGATTGATGAGTTTACGATATCTTTAATGTAAATTTTCAACCTGGATATATTGATATTGGCAGTCTTTACTTATCAATTCTTTTGGTTTGCTTCATTTTTTAACTAGGAAACTCTTGTCAAGTAATTATGTAAATGAGAGAGCTGCTAGAAGCAAGCTTCCATGTGAAACGAAAATTTTAAGTTAGATTTGAATCAAGGATGTAAAGATTTAGTGGGTTTGCTGGAGAAAGGAATATCACTTAAGATTATAGTGGTTTGATGCTTTCTGCATTGACCAAATTAATTTGCTAAATGACAACCAAATTTTCAGGTTTGATCTGTGTGGAAAATGCAATGGTGAAATGATGAAGGAAGAATTGGAAGAGAAGAGAAGGGCTCAAGTATGGCTATCTTCACAACATTGTGGTTTCTCTTCTGTCACACATTTGTTCTGTGTACTTAAGGGTTGGGACTGGGTGGGGTTTTTTTTATTCCTTGCAGGTGGTAGCAAAACTGCATGCAATATTGCGTCCATTTATTCTTCGAAGAATGAAATCTGATGTTGAGCTGATGCTTCCTCAAAAAAAGAGATCATATTGTATGCAACCATGACAGAGCATCAAAAGAATTTTCAGAATCATCTGGTCAATAAGACATTGGAAAATCATTTAACTGAAAAATGGGAAGGTATTATGTTCTGCTTTAAGCACGACTGTTTGGTGATATTCCTTTTGAGTTTTGAAATGGATGATAAACTTGTATATTCTCTGTAGGTTCTGGACGTGCTGGTAAAGTTAGGCTTAACAATTTGATGATCCAACTGCGGAAGAACTGCTACCATCCTGACCTCTTGCAGTCAGCTTTTGATGGCTCATGTATATGTCTTTCTACGTCAATTTATTGTTTATTGTGCAAATACTCTGAAGTTTCACTTAGCTGTTTTCGTTTACTCTTGACAGATATGTACCCGCCTATTGAGCAGATAGTTGCACAATGTGGCAAATTTTGCCTTTTGGATCGATTGTTATCAAAGTTGTTTGCTCGGAAGCATAAGGTAAGTTGCCATCATTATATATATGTTTTTATTTGTTAATCAAGTAGCCTAATCTTCTTCTGCTTTATTCAGGTTTTAATCTTTTCTCAGTGGACTAGGATTTTGGATATAATGGATTACTATTTCAGTGAAAAAGGGTTTCAAGTCTGTAGAATTGATGGCAATGTGAAACTTGATGAAAGGAGAAGACAGGTGTGTTTGCATCTCTCTCTCAGTAGTGTCATTTTTATCCACATGGAAAGCAAATGATTTTTCTTCTTGTTGGCCTTTTGAAGCTCAGTTTTTGCATCAGTAGATAATGTTGACTAAATGTTATTGTACCTGTCAATTTCAATTTCTGCAATGAGCATCCTTCTAACGAACCATGCAGTATTCTTCTGATTTATTGTTGACTAATTGAAAGAAGTAATAAGTAGTTTATGAGAACAGAAAGCTAGCAAGTCAATCACCTTAAGTGAAGTAAGTGATAAATGATAATTGATCCTGATGTTATAGTTCAGCGTATAAATTTTTTTTGCTTCCAACAAATTACTGGTTTATACTCTACCGTATTCACGTTACTACCCTTTTATGTTGATCATTGAAATATTTAACGTGAATTGCAATGTTTTATGGATCAATATTCCATTTTTAACAGATTCAGGAGTTCAACGACGTAAATAGCAATTATAGAATTTTTCTTCTAAGCACTAGAGCTGGTGGATTGGGTATAAATCTTACAGCAGCAGATACTTGTATCTTGTACGACAGTGATTGGGTATTTTTCTTGATCTCTAGACTTTATTGCTCTTTGTTCCACTTAATATTTTTAAAACGAAATCTAATTGCTTTTGGCATCTCTGAAATAGTAGACTAATGCCTGCATGCGTCTCACAGAATCCTCAGATGGATTTACAAGCCATGGATAGATGTCACAGGATTGGTCAGACCAAGCCTGTTCATGTTTACAGACTCGCAACAGCTCAGTCAATTGAGGTAACTCAGTGATGTTGACAGTGTTTTGATCTTCACTTGTCTAATATCTATTGCTATTGATTTCAGAAGGGTAAGAAATTTGTGAATTTTGTTTACAGGGTCGAATGTTGAAAAGAGCTTTTAGTAAGTTGAAACTTGAGCATGTAGTTATCGGGAAAGGGCAATTTCAATTCGAAAAAGCAAAGCTAAATGCCAAAGAAACTTTGGAGGTTTGTTTTATTGACTTTAGTAATTATATAGTTGTTATTGCGCTGGTTCTTTGCTAGGTTTCTTGAATATAACTACTGGATTTTGCTTCGAAGAATGTCCTAACTTGTATTCAATCTGCTTTTTCATGTTCAACTGATTTTTTCTGTCTTTTTTTTTTTTTTTTAAATGACTGCCAAAACCAAAATTTTCTTTTGCTTGTTCTGTCACCCATCATCTCTAGTTCTCAGAGTTCAGAGTTTAAGTAATTGTTTTGTTGGTCAAGTTGCTATGTTTTTATAATTCGGATCAAATTGCTTTGCTGATCTTTTTACTTGTTGAAAGGGAAAAAGGAAGAGTGAACAAGTACACCACTTTTGCAATGTGGGTACATATTTTTTATGAGAAGTGTCTCTAGCACCAAATAACACTACTGTGGTTAAAAAACTTCTGCAAATGAACATGAGACTTGGCAGTTTAAATGCCTTGTTCAATCATGTTGTGTGTAAAATAACTGCAGCCTATGTCTCACTCCATTTTTTGGGCTTTGCTTCATGAATCTTTATCTTACAAATGAATCTGGTTTTTATTTAATTTGTGCCACTAAATGAATTTGTCAAAGCTAGGAATTTAAGTTGCTTTCTGGGCTTATGTGAACCAGGATTGTAAAACTTAATTTTTGCTGACTTGGCTGTCTGGTACCCAAAATTTCAGGAAGAGGAACTATTGGCACTTCTTCGAGATGAAGAAACTGAAGAAGACAAGATGGTACAAACAGATATCAGTGACGAAGACTTGGAGAGAGTGCTAGATCGCTCGGACCTGATTCGGAAGCCGACAAGTGAAGAAGGTAAGACCAACGGGTCCGGTGAAGAATATCCCCTTAAAGGGCCTGGTTGGGAGGTTGTCATACCTAATGCAACTGGAGGCATGCTTTCCTCCCTCAATAGTTAGTTAATTACCCTGTTTAGGGCGAGATTAAGCTTTTGATAGCGGGTGTTTTTTGGAACCTATTTTTGAAGGTCTTTACGTCGGCCTTAAAGTATCCCATCTTATTATTTATCAGCGTTTTTGCGGAGCTAGATGTTGCTGCTAAGATAGATGGGTTAGCTAATATTTTGTAAATGCTCAAAGGCTACAAACTTCTTTAGAGCCAGATTTTGGTTCTGCCTTTTTTTTGTGTTGGAACTTGAAAGTTGAAAGTTCCAACTGCAACTGATTGACTGAACACGCATGTAGATTTAATATTTAGGCTTTTAGCCGTGATGGGTGAAGGTCTTTGCTACAAAGAATAGCTTAATTACTATTTGAGTATTGACAGTAATCCATTTTGGTCTTACTCAACCAAAACCCTTTTTTTTTTTTTTGGTTGGCCGACAAAGGAGCCGGGTTTGGTGCCTCATTATTACGACTAGAGGGGGGGAAAAAGAAAGAAAAAAGAAATGGTTGACAGTAACTGTTGTAAGAGTAAATTGACACTTTTAATGGGAAAACATCTCCATTTTTCTTTTGAAATTGCTCAGGTTTCTGCTGTAACTATTGCTTCAGTTGATTACAGTTTTCATTCTTGCTATTTTTATTTCACGTCGTTTTTCCGACTTATATAAATATGCTGTTACGTGGTAGTAAAATATTGTCGTTTCAAACAAAACGACATGTAGTTACTACATGGTGAGTTGACAACTTTGATGGGTTTTTTTAGTCTCTCTCCCAACAGATGATATAGTTAGTTTATTGTCGTTTACGATCTAAAAAAATGTTCCACTTTTTATTGTCGTGCGCCGGTTTTTCTTTTTTGCTTGTAATTTTTTTTTAAAAGGAAATTTTTTCTTGTAACTTTCCGTTCAGTTTAAAGTGTGTTTAACTCGTTAGCAAAAAGCCTGTTTCGCGTATTGGTATATGAACAAGAACATTTATTTATTGGCTATAGCTATAAGGTTTGTTCCAAGATGAAAATATCAATATTTACGGAAAAATTGATACTTAAATTTTATGAAAATATCGATATCGGTGAAAATTGATGTAAAATATAAGCATTCATTTTAAAATATTAAAATGTTAAATCAAACTTTATAAAACTCTAAAATAGTTAATAATACATAAATTAAATGAAACTCTCAATTAAATAGTGAGTATATGACAAATTTACATGTAAGAACTGAGCATAATACAGTAAACGATAAATTATCGTTCATCAATTAAGTAAAATCATTAAAACGTAATGTAATATGAGTAGATTACATTCATTGTTTCATACATGGTAAGAAAACATTGATGTGACAAGAATTTTTAAAATGTTTAAAAATATTTGTAATATCTTAATAGTGTAAAAAACATCAATACCGAAATATGACATTTGAGTATTTATTTTATATAATTTTGGACATGTCACATGTCTCTCAATCTTTACTATCTATTCATGTATAAAAAAAATTTGTGCATGGATTAAAAAAATTCATGAATTTTACTGTATTAAAAAATAAAAAAATAATATTGTGATTGATATTGTATAGATATTTTGTTGATATTTCCATGAAAATGTCTGAAAATTTCCACGATATTTTATCATTTACTACTACACTTTGTCCGGAAATCGATATTTATGGAAAATTCCACAGAAATTTCATAAATATTCTGTAGAAAAGATACGACACCCCTATTTTCATATCAGCACTTCCAAAATACGGAAATTTCTGTGAAAAAATTAGTGGAAATATCGATTTTTCAATCCTTGGGTCTCATTTATAATGAAAAAGAAAAGTCATCTAGTGTTGTTTAGTTTTCCGTCGTTTGATTACTAAAACAACATTAATTTTTAAAAATTTGTTCTTTGATTTGAAAGTGACATCGTTTATTGTCTTCATTTTTTTTTTTTTCTCTCGTTTAAATTCAATAAATACAAGTAGCGTTGGTTTAAGTTAGCTGGTTTGGGTAGTAAAAACGACCTGTCTTCACACACTTGTGCTGTTTTTTACAAGGTAATGAGACAAGTCGTTTCAATTACGAGGCCTGCTCTCAATTCTCATAGAAACTTCGTGTGGTTTTACAAAGCAAACGACTTATTTATCTGCTTGTTCTTAAACGACATGTCGCTATGATTAAATGCCAGTCACTAGTAGTTTTCCGTTCCAATAATTCCTGTCGTCTAAGCCTCATAACTTCTCGAGGTTTGTCGTTTCGACAAGAAAAACGACTCATCATCTGTTAATGCTGTCGTTTACCATCTGTAAAACAAATTCATCACACGTTAAAATTACCAACAATTTATGTAATCAACGAACCTTCAAGCTTTCTGAATCCGACGGCAGTTGCCCATCCCCATTGACATCCATATCCAGTAAAGGCGTACTACTAGTTTTCTGTATTCCCGCATCAGATTCACCGCCAAATAAATAAAAACAAATTAAAATAAAAAATAAATAAACAAGAAGAGAAGAGAAGAGAAGAGAGTACTGACAGAAGAAGTTTTTTTTTTTTTTTTTTTTTTTAATTAAAAGAATTTCAATTTCCAGAAATCTCTCTTCTCCATCAGCGATTTCTTCAGCCGAATTTCGTGTTCGGAGGTCGGAAAAGACCAGATCTCCGATCCGGCGAGAGATGATAACTCGGTCTAAACTCGTTGAGCAACTCAGAGAATACCAGATCCGATACCAGCACAAGTACCGTGCTCTTACCGTCTTCTCTCCCAAACCCAACATCACTTCTCGGTACTCTCTTTTTCTTCTTTTCCTTCCTTAATTTCGTGAAATTGTTGATCAGATTGAATTTCTTACTCGCATTTTGGTGTCTAAACTTGTTGATTTTGATTTTTTTTTTAAATTATTTTTGGAGTTTGTTTATTAGGTTTTTCTTTTGACCATTTTAAGCAGTTGACAGTGCTATTTAGAGCGTTTTATGACTTGATTACTTCACTTTTTGGCAAGATCGAATCACGACGAGAATTGCAAATTTGGATTTAGGGATTCAAAAGCCTTTGCAGGATCGTTTTTGAGTAGATTTAGCAGTGAGTTTAGTAATTACAGATTAAGTCCTCAAATTCCGTAATTTGTAATTTTTATGCCATAATTTTCCCCACGGGCTTGGAAAAATGTTTGCTTTATTTAATTCTGTAGCTCGTTGGATTCGAGTAAATGACTCTGGAGCTACTTGAATGCCTTTTAGCTTGTTCTTAGTGGGTTTTGTGATGATTCTTATAAAATTCAAGTTTCCCTCCAACATAGGAAGTTCATAATTTCTTCTTGTATTTTCAATCCTTAAGCATCGATACATGCATTGTGCCAATCATGATCATTGTTACAACCGTTTCTATCATATACATATACAATATAGTAACAATAGTAGGGGATTCCCCTTTCACACTCTACGTTTTTGTGGTATTGGTACTTTTGTTGATTTGACTGGAGGGGAAATATGGCTTTTCCGTGCTGGAATTTGAGAAAAATAAGCTTTGACTATTTGTATCGGTTGATCGCATGAGTAGTCTGATACAATATTGATTTGCGATTATTATCGTTTTGTTTGTGATGGGGCTTTTTTTTGTTTTTTATTTTATTTTTTTTCAGTTTTGTTATTTTGTACTCTGTTATCTGCACCTCAAGTGCATAAAAGTACGAATGGCGTTTTGTCAAGATATCAAATGTAAGATGTTGTGTTGATACGTTTCAGGGCTGATGTTGCTGTGGCTATCTTTTGGGCCTTTGTATTCAGCATGCTAGTTGTGTCATCCTATACAGCCCTGTACTTCCGGCATTTTCAGCTTTCTTTTGTCATCATATGCTTTGGCGTCTTTCTTCCCATACGTCTGAGAATATCTAGGCAGGCATTGGCCAAAAAGAGGGATGGGAGATTACCGTTGTCCATGTGATCATTCGGAGAAGTGAATTTACAGCCACAAAGCTTGGGGTTAAGAGGACTTAATGAAATCTTCGATTCATTTTCAACTTATTTGTTGGTATGGGAACCTGCAGTACTGATCTTTGGTTAAACGTTCTTTTTCATACTTTGTTCATGGCGCATACACAGACAGTGAGAGTTTTCAAAGTACTCCCTTTTCTTCACATGATGACACCATAATTATGATCCAAGAGGCAGTTGCTGTGAATTTTTTCCCCTCGTTAGCTTGTAACTTCGCATAGAGAAATTAAAGCCTAAATTTTATAGGTTGAGTTGTTGAGGTTTTTGATGCCCGGTTTATAACTTGTAAGCTCAATACACATAGGATAGTAAGCAAGATAAAGATCCAACAGCATTTCAGTTCTTGCTGTTACATATATCTAAGCAGATATTGAAATGTTCTTCATGATGCATTTTTGTCATGAGGTTGTATCAATTTTGCTTGTATGAAAATTTTATTGATTCAGACATTAATGTCAATCAAGCTCAGCACATAATCGTTGAAGGTTCTTAAACTGTTGGGGTGGTGATGTTGCTTATTTATGTATTTGTATATATTCCAATGACTTGTGGAGAAATTATTTTATTCGCAATATAGGATATTGGAGCTTTACTTCTCTTGATTTTGAATACAGAATCTAATTTACAAGTATGACAACATTTTTGAGATTATTCCTTTGCATTAGGATGGCCTAGATAAGTTGATCTCATATAATGTCCTTATGCCATTATTTGGGAAGAGTTGTCAACAATCTTTTCGTTTTTTTTTTTTTCCTTCTATTATTCTCATCTACCACTTGACTAAACTCCGAGTTTATCCTATATTGGTTTTTGATTTATGAAATAGAAAACTGGAAAGCTTGGCCCAAAGTAAATTCATTCTTTGCTTCGTTTTTGTCATGGTCCCCTACGGGACCATTTTTGTTCTTCTCGTCTCAAACGTGGCTGAAAAAAAAAAAGCAAGAATTAGAATGATAAACTGACGGTTGTAAGTGGGTTTACAAGTGACATGATTGCTCTAATATAATGAGTATATGGCCCTCCATGTCCTCAAAGTCTTACACGGATACTCCTTTTTTTTTTTTTTTCCCCTTTCTATTTGATAATTAATAGATGTTTACGAATAATGCTTATATTATTGCTGCATAACTCTGTTTCTTTGTCAAGCACTAGATAGAAACGGTATACCACCAAGTAAAAAGGCAGGGTGATAAGGCGCTTGCTTGCTCGACAAGAGATCTTGGGTTTAAGTCGTCACCGTTGCGGTGGTCAGGATACATGGGCAATCCCCTTCGAGATGGATCCAAATATTACCTAGGAGGCTCTCCTCCCTCTGGAATTATCTGGGTACGTCATTCTTTACCCTTATAATTCTCTTTTTTCAGGGGAAAAAAAAGATAGCAAGGGTATATATCCATCTTTCTGAGAAAATTTACTTTCTAGCTAATTTCTTCAAAAGCCATAATGTACGTAGTGCCTATAAGTTTATTCAATTTATTATTTTCTCATCCTTCTAATAAAGTTCTCGTCTAAGTGTATTAACGTATTAAAAATGGAGTTTATATAGGCTGTACGTGATATGTTCCTTGTGCGTGCGCTAATGGTGGTCAGCGATCATGTGATTCATAGTTGTTTCCTGGCATATATATAGAAAAGGCTTTGGTGCAAAAAAAGTGAAGGTAGTGACATGTTAAAGCACCTTTATAGAACGTGTTATCCACAATCAACACATATTTAGCACTATAGTACTTCTTTTGTTTCTTAAAAGAGAGTTGAGGATTTAGATATCTTATCCAGGAAATTGGTGTTGAATGATAATAAGATTGAGCTCGTAGGATTATATTCTTAGGCTGCAACATGCTCTATATTCTTACTAGTAATATAACTATTTTGTTTCTTGTCCTTGAAGTTAGGCATTAAACTTCATAAGATATAATTCCTTAAAGTTTGTTTCTTGTTTAACACTTTTAGAATGTGTTTGGTAGGAGAGGAAAGTGGAAGGAAGGAGAGGGATAGAGGGATTAATGGAAGGATTTTAACATTCATGATTGTTTGGTAGGAGAGAAGAGAAAGAAAGAAATTAGGGGAGGGAGTCCAAATCCTTCAAAACACCCCAATTTTGATCTCTTCTAAATTGGAGAGATTGTTGGAGGGATTGCATACCAAACATCAGAAGAGAAAGGATCTCTCCTCCTCTCTCATTTCTGTCACATAATATGATCTACCACTCACTTCTTTCTATTCTCTCTCATTCCCCCCAAACATACCCTTAGTCCTAAATCTACAAATTTGTTATCTTACCCTTGTGTAGAAGGGCAAGGCATTTTGTATGTTTCACAACAAACACACTCATACAAAACTTGGCTCTTTTGACATCATGAGACCACCTTGTCTCTCTTTTCTTTTTTCAGGTTTTACAAGGTGATAATTGGGTTTATTATCATAAACTATATACTTGTTTAAGAGCACTTAGCCTCTCTAATTTGGTGCATTAAAAACATGTGGGTCTAGTTGTCATGAGATAATTAGCCTCTCCTCTCCTCTCCTCTCCTTCATTTTAGTTGACAAGACAAGGAATAATCAAATTGAAAAAGGCCGAAATTCTCGGCCAAATTGATACTTTAGCACTAAGGCTAAATTAGTTTCCTTCTTTATTGTTTGTTTGATTATAGCTTTAATTGCTGAATCAGAGCATTAATTATGTATAATACAGTTGGATGCTAATGTTGGCTTAACCCCTAACACATGCTCAATATTCTTTCTTAATTCATGAATCCATTCCTAAACCATCAAATAATTGGTTTTTGGGGGGGTGGTGGGGGGGGACCGTGTGTTCTGTGCAACATAGCGGAAAGTAGAAAAAAAAGTTGAGCCCTAATGGTTTTCCCCACTCTAAATTTCAAAGCTACGCTTTTGTCTCGTGCTCATGATAAAGTTTGTTTGTGTGTGTGTGTGTGTGTGTGTGTATTACAAAGAATCCTACAATTGAATATAATAATAATAATAATGATAATAATAATAATACCCTATTGATATGATTTTGTTAGATATTGTTTTTTTTTTTTTTTAATGTGATTTTGACTACGTATAACATTAAGAAACGAGCATTATCAGTAATGTTGTATGTAGAATATATTTGCAATTTACCTTTCTTTAATGTTTAGAAATTAAAAATAAATAAATAAAATTATAGCCAAAGTTTAGAGATTATTAAATCCATTTTATGATGCTAACTTGAAAGGCTACAAATGATATTTTAGTACAATAAGGCATGCAGACCTCACTCAACCTTTATTGACCTTTTTTTTTTTTTTTTTTTGATTTCACTAACTTTTGGAGGCTTGTGCTATAGACATTTGATGGTTGGTTGTACAAAGCCACCCATGTGGCGTACTAAGTGGTTCTTCACCAATGGTTGGCTTCAAGATTTCATTTTTTACTGCATAACCCTCTTTTACATTTTTGATGTTTGGTGTTGGAAATGGAATTCCACTTTTTAGAGTCATTTGAATTAGCCATTTGGAGGAGTTTATGTTTTTTGCTTACTTAATAGGAAAAGAACAATCCAAATAAGAATAAGTACCTAATGAGAAGTTTCCCAAGTAGCCTTGAGACGATAGTGATGAGAATCTTAGGATCCCACTCTATCTTATTAGATTATATATAAATGATGTATTATGACGACAATTTAGATACTATGTAGGATAAGACTGGACGCTTTGGTAAAAAGACTGATGAAAAGAAAGAGACACTTTAAAAAATTTTGGTCTTTTGCTTGACAAAAAGAGACTTTCAATTCTAGACTCTACCCCTTTCTCATCAGTAGTGATCTAAGATTCAAGAGACGTCCACTTGAAACGGCTCATTCAATAGATTTTATACATATATAATTATATATTATGTAAATGGATAAGGCAAAATATTTGAAGTGCATGGATAAGCCGCGCCATAAGAGAAGCTTTTATCTATCACTTAAACCTTGTATTTGTGGTTCAAGTACAACATGGATTGGACCCTCAATTCAACCAACATGACACTCGGTTCTCCATTTCATTGACCAAAGAAAAAAAAAATGGCCACGAATAAGACGCTAATAATTATTTGGAGAGAGAGACAGAGTTTTGGAGAGAGAGAAATACGAATACATGCGTGAGAGAGAGAAATGGACAGCACAAAAAGCAGGATAGCTGTGGAGGAGGTGTGGTCAAAGATTGTGGAAAACATGAGAAGTCGTGCCCCCAAAGTGCCATCATTTCATTTCATATCAAATCATTGCAGGTCTCTGACGGTGGCTGAGAATGAATTCTTGGAGCATTGGGCGGCCACGTTTTCTAAGCCGACCGAACCCGGCCGCGCGTGAGCAATCATTGAGGTTACCTTGGTTCGCACAATCATCAATGCCCCCCTTCGCCCCTTCCTTTTCATTCATTTTCATTCATTTTCGTACACGTTTTGTACACCAATTAAAATTAAGGCCCCGACTAAACTCAACTCAACTTATATTTTTTTTTATCTTTTTCTCAAAAATTTTTTTGTCTTTTCTGAAAATTCAAAAAAATTTACTATTTACAACTTAAAAATCTCAACTCAAACTACCCACCAAACTCCCCCTAAATTAAATTAAACTGTGTTTTTTTCAAGACATTTAAATTATTAGAGTTAATTATAATATGTAAAAGCTTAAAATATATTTGGAGAAAAAAAATGTAAATACCTAATTTATTTAATTTATTTTGAAATTCTATATTTTTTTAAATCTCATTTAAATTTATATAAATAAAATTATAAAATTTTAAAATTTTAATTATAAAATTATAATAATAAATGTGGATGGTAAAAGTTAGTTAACTTTCTTAAAAATATATATGTAAAGAAATTACGATACAAATTAGATTGCACCGGTGCACAAAACAATCCAGAATCTCTTCTTTCAACTTCCAACCACCAAAAAAAAAAAAAAAAGGGAGTTTCAACCACTGGAAAAATTAATAAAAGCAAAGGGTAGAGGAAAATTCTACTATAATGTTACAGAAGAACTTCTATTATGATGTTATTTTAACTAGGATCTTCTTATGGTTGTAATTAATTAGGTTCTCTTTATAATATTAGTAAGGATTATCCCTTGTTCTGAACGTCAAACCTAATTATTTAATACTAAAAAATGTAAAAGGGGAGAAAGATTTGATATTTGTTTTAAGAAACATATTTGATAGTTCAAACAAAGCAATAGTTATATATTTACCAAAAAAAAAAAAAAAAAAAAACAAAGCAATAGTAATAGAGTTTATCTTTCTCACTCTAGTAAAATTCTCTAAGTAATTGTGTATTGAACCGTCAATTATAGAAAAATTAAATTCCTATACAAGTTTGATAGATTAGCATTTTGTATCATTAGTCTTGTTTGAATTATAGGTTCAAATGCATCAATTCAAATTTTTTATTACGTTTTTTCTTTTAATTTGAATTTATTTTTTAAAAATCTATAATCCAAATGGATCATTTGATATCTTGAGTTTTAAATGTTAAATAGAGTAATAACTGAATAATACATGGAAACAAAAATTGTTATAAAATCTACGAACTGCCTTTTATAACTATTGAGAAAAAGAAGAAGAGAGAGAGAGAGAGAGAGAGGGAGAGAGTAATCATCATTACTGTTGACGAAAATGAAAAGCAAATAAACTTTAGGAAAAGAAAAAAAAAATAAAATAAAAAGAAATGTGGCAAGCAAGGTTCTTCTTGCTTCTTGGAAGTATCTTACTGTTGAGTCAACATAATACATCCAAATTTAGCTCCCAACAATAATGCAGTCAAAATCCTCTTCTTTTTCAGTTTCTCTTAGCGAGTCAGACAAGAGTTAAAAGATTCAGATCTGTAAGGAGAAGAAAATATGAATATAGATGTATGTAGAGTTGTCAAGGTGTCAGTGTGTTTCTCGGAATTAATGCATGTCTGGAAACTTTAAAATATTAAACAAATATATATCAAATCAAATAACTGCATGTATTACACAAGTATTTTAAGTACATATATATAAATTGTATATAATCTTTAAAAAAAAAAAAAAAAAAAAAAGATGTTCTATCATGTATATTTATGTCTGTCTGAAATTGTTCATAAATGGTTGCTAACATATCCAATCATGGAAATAATATTTTTTAAGAGTATCCTATGCAGCACCTGCCAGCTCATTGGCTATAATACTAATAGTAATTATAATATTCTTATAAAAAAAATAGTAATGATAATATTTTTATTATCTTTAAACAAGGTTGATTTCATGCTAACTAGAGTGTTTACGTATGATTAAAATTATGATTTTTCAATTTGAAAGAACATGTGGTTTTTGTGAGAAATCACGTAAGATATACTTATATTAATTAATTAATTGTAGTATTTAATGATTTAGAGTGTGATTGCATGTATCATGTGTACATAATATGGGGGAGGTAAATATGATGAAAATAATTAATGATATCATCTTCAAGACGTGTCCATGGTGGTTCAACAAGCCCCTATCAGAATTCTATAATAGAAAATTAACAATACTATATTTATTTTTAAAAAAAATGTTTGATCAAGACAAACATAAATGGAAGCTTAACTTGTTAAGCTGTAAAAGTGGATATAAAGTAATTTCGTGTTAGAAAGGATAATTTTAATTCTCACAATGTCTACAAAATTCTGCAACAATATTAGTGCTTTCTTTTTCTAATTAAAAAAAAATCATTGGTGTTTTTGTTAAATGGGTTTGCATATAATTTATATCCAAATTAAAACTAATTCAGGGAAAAGGATTTACCAAAATAATTCAGTAACTTTGTGATATGGATCTAAACCCATCATTTGGCTCTAATACCTTGTCAAGTGAGTTTGGTAGAACTCAATCCCAAAGCTAACTCAAGGGGAGATGATTATCAATTCACATATAAATACCATAATAACCTAATAATTTTAACGGTTTGGGACAAATTTACAATCCAACAGTACTCGTGTCTCTATTTAATATCATTTTTAGATTATTAGGATCATAAGTGGAATAAAAGGTTATTGATACATATTTTCGTCAATGATCTTGAGAGATTTATATATGTCAATTATATAATCTCACGTTTCAGGTAATTAAATAAGAATGTGAAAAATCAAATATCTGACAAATAAAAAGTCACGAAACAATCATCATTATACTACAATCAAACAATAGTCTCTCTCTTTTGTACTACTAATAACTTACCGCATTAGTATCGATGTAAATCAAATAATATGTGTGTGTGTGTGTGTTTATCATGTATACTACATGTCTATATCTGTCCGTCACGAAGTTGTTATACGTCCAAGCTATGAATAGCATATGTGTCGGTAAGCAAGTCTGGCTTTCGTGGCAGAGCCTATCCATTTTTCTTTTCTCTTTTTCCTTTTTTTTTTTTTTCTTTTTTATTTTTGAAATTTTCTCCTCCTTTTTTAAGGGGGAAAAAAAACCCTAGCAAATTAATTAATGAAGCCAAGCAGTTGACGAGCCAATGAACTCTTCGCAAAAGGCCATCCATTAGTGTACCCCCCTCTCCCATAGTGTAGTTCCTACCCATAGATTCTCTCTTTAATTTTTTATTTCTTTAATTCTTTTTGTATAGAAATCTATTTCTACCTAACCCCCGATGATAATGTATATGCCTTCAGGCCGAAGCACAAGCCCTCAAAATTTGTTCCCTTTTTTTTTTTTTTTTGTTTTTTTTGTTTTTTTGAAGAACTACCATTTATTCTT
Source organism: Ficus microcarpa (assembly GCA_025413485.1). Classification (NCBI taxonomy): domain Eukaryota; kingdom Viridiplantae; phylum Streptophyta; class Magnoliopsida; order Rosales; family Moraceae; genus Ficus; species Ficus microcarpa. Next base: position 13,065,861 of record CM046379.1, on the reverse strand, counting down.
TTTTGTTTTTAATTACTATTTATTCTTGTTGGCACCACATATAAAATGATTGACTTTGACAATAAGTAAAGCAGTGTTATGATTGTATCATAAATAGTTTATATATATATATATTTTAATTATTTTATGAAGCTGATGTTGTAGTTGTTCACCGTTAAAGTGGAAAAATCATTGTAAAATTTTGGAGAGAATCTGTAATAGAACTATTGTTATCTATCATATTGATAAAGTTTATTTTTAAATTATTTAGATGTAATCAAACAGTTAAGATATTATTTGTTTATGATAATTCTCATATACTTTACCTTACAGTAATATTTAACTAAAAAATTAAACATAATATTAAAAAAAATTAAAAAAAATCCACCTTCACTAGTGGAAGGTTTGGAGGGTTGGGGGAAGGAGGGAGGGGAGGTTTCTGTCCCCGAGGTCAGGAATGAGGGAGGGAGGGGCTCGTTGTCCTAAGAGGAAGGAATTGGTTCACAGGCGTCAAGAGGAGGGGCTCGTCATCAAGTGAGGGGAGGTCGCTGGGCGGGGAGTCGAGTAGTAGAGGGACCAGATCTTGGGGGCGGTTTGCCAAGGGAAGGTCAACGCCCCGGGGGGGCGAGTTGCATAGCCACTGGATTTGGGGGGTAGCTTGCTGGGCGAAGCTCAACGTCAGGAAAAGTTTTATCAATAAGATATATAAAAAGATATATAAAAAAGATTTTACTGGAGTTTTGATGAATAAGTTTAGTTTAAGGGGGTGTTTGGTGTTCATTTCAACTCCAACTCATTTCAAACTTTTTTTTGTCTTTTTCCTAAAAAGTTTTTGTCTTTTTCCCAAAAAGTTTTTGTCTTTTCTGAAAATTCAAAAAAATTTACTATTACAACTAAAATATTTCAACTCAAACTAACACACCAAACACCCTATAAGATTTTTAAATTTCAATAGTAATTTTTTCAGAAAAGATAAAAACTTTTTCAAAAAACAAATAAAAATCATGATAAAAAAATTACAATTTAACTTAAACTAAACTCGCAATCAAACAAGCCCTTACTTAGGAGGAGTTTGGTGGAGTAGTTTGAGTTGAGATTTTTAAGTTGGAATAGTAAATTTTTTTGAATTTTCAGAAAAGATAAAAAACTTTTTGAAAAAAAGATAAAAACTTTTTGAGAAAAAGACAAAAAAAATTTTGAGTTGAGTTGGTTGAGTTGGTTCACCGAATGAACTCTTAAAAATATCTTCACGAAGACTTTTTTTTTCCCACCCTTTTTTTTCTCAGATTTGTTTCCTGCAAATTCCAGTCCAATCAAGTCGGGCTGTAAAGTACATTGGGTGGTGAGCAATAAATTCTAACAGATAGCATATGCAGACGTCTTTTCATTCACACGTGTGGTCTAGCCACGTGGCAAATACCCATAGCACGCTTATGGGGGCAATCATTGGCATGTTGGCCACCCGCACGAGTGGTTTGGTAATAAGGACTTGTTTGTTTAATTTTTGGTTAGCCTAATTAGCTAATCTTTCTTTGTAATTAAAAAATAAGAATAGCAATATTTACAAAGTACTAATATAATAATGACTAATATAATAATGACAGGCTGTTATGCCACGTCAGTACTCCCAAGCCCTTGGTCTTTATTAAAAAAGAAGTTTGTTTGTCTTTTCTTGGAGAAATTATTGATATATCACATTATCATATTTTTATAATACACTTATTTAATTAAAATTTGATATTTAAATATTTAATTAATATCATCTTTCTGTTTTAGGTTTCTCTTTTCTAATAAATATTATCTTATTTATTAAATTTAAAATACAATAAGAAGACATATATTTCAACACCTACCCACATGGAAATTGAAAAAAACATGCTTTTAAAATCTATTGAAGTTTTTTTTTTTTCTTTGATATTAGAAAGAAGTTTTGATTAGTTATTTTAATACTAAAAAAAAAAAAGCAAGTTGGTTAGGATCTTCTCGTGTTTTCATCAATGAAGGTTTTTTTTTTTTTTTTTTCCTATTTCTTGATTTTTAGTTTATTTGTATCAGGAAATAATCTCATTTCCAGCAATAAAGTTTTCGTTTGAAAACAACTAATATTTCAAGGTGGTTTCATATGTAACATAAACGAAAACAACTAAAAGGAAAAAGTTTCATATACAATATGAATGAAAACAACTAAGAGGAAAAAAAAAAATCACAAGTTTTGTACTTTTTAATTTGCAAGGTTGTTTCAATCTTAAAAGAAATTTAAATATATAAAAATAATTTTTGAAAATAAGATATGAAATTTATTTGAAGTCACTTGATTATTATAAAGGATTTTTTTTTTTTTTAGAAATTACTATAAAGGATTTAAATGAGATTTTTATGTGGATTTTGATTTAATAATTAAAGTAATACTAATTAGGAAAGAGAAACTAAAAAAAAAAAAATTTTGACATGGATAAAGTATCAAAATGTCAAATTTTAATTAATCGGATGTATCATCTAAACACAATTACGTGGTACATTTGGTCTATTAAATAATTTCTCCTCCTCTTAATGAGGTTAGGATTATTCCAATTTTCGGGCTTCCTCCTCTCCTCCTGGTTGGTTAAGGACTTGGGCATTACGAGTAGAGCTAGATGTAAGGCGATTTTCGTACATCCAGTAGTTTTGTTAAATTTTTGCTCCTCTTCAGAATGCTTATACTTTTAACTTTTGAAGCTGAGTTTTGGGCTTTAATTTTAGCTATTGACTATACCTGGCTAGATAATTGGGTGTTTCTCACATTTTTCGATGAGAAAATCAGGCAGCTAATAAATTAGTTTCTCTTGCACTTCATGATCATCAACTTTCTAGGTGGTTCAGTGCTCTAGATTGATCATGATTCTTCAGCTCAAAGTTGTTTTCATATTTGATAATATGCTTCACTTAGACCAAGCACTCTTTTTTTCCATGGGTGGATTTTTTTCCTTTCTAATTTTTTCTCTCAAAGTTTATATTGAAGCCTCCTTTCAATTTTTTCCCCGTTTTTTAATTTTAGGTCCAACTCGAAATCAACCTGTATAAACGTAAAAAATTAAAAATTAAAACCTTGTTTTTTATCTATGTATGATATTGTGGATTTTTTTTTTTTAACTTTCGAATTTTTTCCTCTCAAAGTTTATATTGAAGCCTCCTCTCACAAGAAGTAGGGCCTTACGGCGTGGTTCTCTTTTTTTAGGCTTTCGATGTTTAGTTTCTTTCATGGTTTCGGATTATTGCCTTCAAGCTAATTTGTACTAATAATTGGCAGTTTTTCTTTTTATTTATATAAAATTTGAGTTAGACTTTCTCTTACTAAGTGCAATTTTATTGGGATGTGTTAGGCTTTCTTAATGCTAGTTGATCTCTCTCTTACTTTTTTTTTTTTTTTTCCCAAAAGCATGACGATTTTATATTATTAAGCTTACGTTTGAAGTTCAAATTGAGTTTGAACTCAATTGTACTTTACGGCTGGTTTTTTATCTTTTTTTTGAAATAATCAATAAAAATTATAATTAGTTTTTAAAAAGTTAACCAGTTTCAACCTAAAAATTCCATTTCATTTCAAACTCAACTCGAACACCAAGCACATCCTAAGTATGATTTAATTACATTATTAAACTTTTTTATTTTTAATTATTTCTCTATTTGTTCTTATATTTATAGAAACTACAACTCTATCCTTTTGATTTGAAAATTTTATTTTTAATTTCATCCCTTACACGTTTTGTGATTAGATAATAAAGAAGTAGAAAAGACAAAGATAAACAAAGGATAAATTTAGAAATAATCAAAGCAAGTAGGTATAAATATTTCATTATTTCCGCCAAAAGTTTTTTCATTTATTTGGGAGAAAAGCTTTCGAGTACTGACTTAATTATTCGGAAAATGGATAAGCACATTTTACCGCGGAATTTGTAGCAATCAAGTACAAATTGTTATAGTATTATAGATTTGTGATGCATTAAGGAAGGAATAAATTAGTAAGAATATATAAAAACCAAACACTTTCAACCAAAAATATATATATAATAACCCAACACTTGATTCAAGTGTTTTCTAACCTCGTACAAACTAGATACATTTAATTTGCAGGTATAGATTAATAGTAAATTAACATATATTTGACTTCATTAATAAATTGTAGAATTTCTAATATCTCCATTCATATGTTAAAAAGGGAAAAAAAATTGCGCACTTATCTGACAAAATAACGTCAGTAAACAATAATTAGTGAGAGTTAAGATAGTACAACTAATGACATTAGCATTATTTCAGTGTGCTTAACCAAACAACTGAACAAGGAAACTGGTTTGCTTCTCATCCTTAATTTAGTATTATAAACATTAATTTTAATCCAAATCATTTTAGTACTAATTCATGTGACGATAAGCTGTCATTTTCTCATTTTAGTTACAATCAAAATACTAATGTCATAATTTTTTAAATATCTACCAATAAAGAAAAAAAAAGGACAACTTACATGTCATATAAACTGTTATTCAAAAATTAAAATTAAAACTGTTATTCAAAAATTAAAATTAAAACTGGTGTTCTAAACATTTTGTTTTTTGTTTTGTTTTTGTTTTTGTTTTTTTTCTATTAGTGATCACTTTTCACAAACCATGTGGCATTTGGGAACGACAACTTGGCACTTCACGTGAAGGATAATAATGTTCACACGTGCTTGGAAAAATGCAGGGATCAAAGGTGACCAATTGACGCTCTAAGTGGACGATAATTACAAATCTAAAGAGCCCCATCAATGATACAAACATCACTACAAATAGTAATTTTTTTTAACCTTAAGTGGGCAACTATAGTTTTTGCATGTGACAATGATAATAGTGAATATCTGTTTAATGAACTTTCTGCTCTAGATATATCTATGCATGTTTTTAAATGTTAAATTTGATTAAACCTTTATCAAAACAAAGAAATATTTAAAACATAATAAAATCCAATATAGATATGATGATTTAACAATTAAAACTTATTAATAATATAAGTTTTAACGATCTAAATAAAATCTTACGAGAAAAGGCATATTTTTCATAACTTGTCCATAGAAGTCTCATATTTTTGAACTAAGCAAATGAAAAGAATTTGGTAAATGACCATTTGAGCTCCTCCAATAATTGTTTTGGTTTGCAATGGAATTAAAGCCTTTGAGTTTATCCTTTCTTGTCATTCCAAAATTATGCATTTAATGACAGATGTAAAGAAAGATGTTGACAACATGGATTTGTTATTATAGTGACTACTTTTATTTATCTTAATTAGAAATTTGTTATCATATAATCCCCTCAAAAAAAATAATTATTATCGTATAATCATCATGCACGCATTCACAAGATATATGTATATTTATTTTATCTATAAATGTGTTGTCAAGAATACATATAGACTGACATTAGTCATCACAAGATAGCTAGCAAGCAGAAAAGTTTGGACCTTGACCAACTTATTCCACAAAATGTACAGCGTTTATCCTATTTGTGATTGATATTGCAATACAGAGACTATAATACATGATATATGGACAACTCCAGTCTTCTCTTCAAACAATTTTAAAATAAAGAAATTTAAAAAAAAAATAGAAAGGCCACTATCGAGTTGATTAATTTGGGATATCCTCAATAATGTAGAGACTTTAAAGCAAAAGTAAACCTTGTTATGGCTCTTAAAAGGCTAGATCAAGACACATCTGGAGGCGGCGATAAATAACATTTCAGATTATCAGAACACTTCTTAATTTTTTATTTTTTTTTTAAAGAAACTTGTCTATAGGTGAAAATAAATTCTTCCTTGGAAAATATTGATTAACCTTTTAGTTTAAAACGAATTATTATGATGATATTTAGTTTCAATTTCAAAAATTTTTTTGAAAAAAAAAAAAAAAAAAAGGAAAAACGTTAGCTAGGGTAATGTTATTATATACTAAGAGTCCGCTTGACTGGATTTTTGTTTTTTCATGCATGTCAGTAGAAGGAAAAAAAAAAAAACAAAAAACAAAATTGTGATTTATATTATATTTTTAAAAGAGCATATTAAATCAAAAATGATTTTAAAATTTTTTGATAAGTAATAAAATTGTTACAAAGAAATTTATAATGTCTAATACAAACTCTAATATAAACAAACTCTAATATAAATTTTTATGTATGTCTATTCATATATGAGATCTTCTTTTGGAAGTCATATTTTGTAATTTTGATCAAAAGTTATTAGAAGCAGTACTTCTGATAAATTATCTAAACTTTTTAAAAACAGCTTTTAGACTCGAGAAAAAAAAGGAGTGAAAAAAAAAAAAAAGAACTTCTATAGGCTCTAATACTGCTTCTATGGCCATATTAATAAATTCACTTTTAAATTTTTTTTTTTAAATAGAGCTAAAGAACAAGAAATGCATATTTTTAAGTATATCTTCCACGGTGTAGAGTGGGGCCATGTAATTGGCATGTCATGATCATAGAAATTATGATAATTATTAAATAACCTGATATCATGAGAATAATAGGACGCTGATCAATGATGAGTGAAGCTGATTAGTAGCTATCATATGAGTCCATATCATCAATATTGATAATTAGATGATCAAAAGCATACTATGAATTTGCATACTCAATTGTAATGGTGTATGTATATATTCCATCTATATATAAGATATTCATACACACACCTATCAATGCGTAGGTATACACACGTATTGTTTTTAGCTAAAATATTAATATAAATACTATTTCTAGATGTAAATAATATAAAAACTGAAAAAATTCAACATAAAAAGAAAATCCAAATTAAACTCTAATTTTGAATGCTTATCATGCTCTTTGGTCAAAGTTCTTAACTTAGTCCTGTAGCTTTTAAGCCTTTTAAGAATAATCCAACAGTATTAACCGTGGAAATATATGTTAAAACATTTTGCAGCAATGAGATAGGTCAAATTTAATTATATTTTTAAAAAAGGAAGTTTCTAGTGCTATATGATCTCTTGTTTTGTATTGTTAACGGGAGCTGTATTTTATTTCTTGGATAGAAAGAGGTAAATGGCTCGATTACATTATAGTTTATGACACGCGACATACGGAATTGCTTCAATCATGTATATATCATTCTCTTAAAAAAAAAGGTTAACAATTAAAAGGCATTGATTCCTACACGTAGAACAAAATGAAAGGTGCTTGTTGTAGAAACTCCCTTACAACAAATATATGCAATGAGGAAACTCTGCATTCTAAAACAAAAAGAAGAAGAAGAAAAACTGATAAATGATCTGCTTAATAGAAGTATGTCAGGTGTAAGAATAATGGGGATAAATTTATATAATTAGTTTATTGGTAAATAGTCGAGTAATTACTAGACACTAACTCCTCGCATATACCAATTACAAGTGAATTTATAAGTTTCTCATCCAAGCTCTTATTAAAAAACAAAAACAAAAACAAAAAATGATTTCTCATGCTAGCAACTGGATTCATATGGACACACTGGAATGATATTTATAAATCTTTTCTTTTTTAATTAATTAATTAATTAATTATTTTTTTTTGGGGAGAGTTCTAGAAGCATATTTAAATACTTTTTTGGAATATTTGGTAAACAGGCTAAAAAAAAAAAACTTTATATCCGTTAGCTCTTCTATTTTTCTTCCATATAATTGAACTTGCCCATACTCGTATGATTGCCCATATATCCATAAATATATATATCATTACCTCCATTTCGTTGATATCAAAAGTTGGAATACGTCCTAAAATGGAATAAAATTTAGGAAGATCAAAAGTATCCAATTTTCGTTATTGTTATATTTTATTAGCTTATTTATATGTATATGTATATATATTTATATGGGCTTGTTTGTTTCGTCATTTCATTTCAACTCAAACTGTACTTTTTTTTGTCTTTTTCTCAAAAAATTTTTGTTTTTTCCCAAAAAGTTTTTTATCTTTTCTGAAAATTCAAAAAAATTTACTATTACAACTAAAATATTTCAACTCAAACTAACGAACTAAACAGACCCTATGTGTGTGCGCGTGCGCATATAATGTAGTTGTGTAGCTCTATTTTCATTTATGTCCATACAAACACAAAAAAGAGAGAAGTGACAACCCACACTTTAGGTACTGAAGACATGTCACCTTATGGTCTCTATATATAGTCAAAGTCATCCATCCCATGTATAAAACAACGACTTATTCAAAAGGGATGATGACAGGGAGAATATTAGTTTAGCCCAAAGAATGGGGATTAAATCTCTCTAACCATCTCAATTATCAAAAAGACTTCGTTTTCCTTAGTAAGGTCCTTCAAATACATATATGCACACATACTCCTATGTAGAAACATACATATAATAGGAATGTTTGAAAACATCAATGGCGATGACGATAAAAGTAGACTTACCGCATCTTAAGTGATTTGATAGATGAGAGGTTTAAGGAGTTTGAGTTTTATAAGAAACGTTTGGAACTATTTAGAGGTTATCAATTCGAACGATATTCATTAACTTTTAATAACATTAAGGTGACAGTATTTGATTTTTCGATGTATATCTATGATCATGTATCAAAAAAGTAATTAGGACTCATTGTCATTCCCACAAAAATAAAAGAGATAATACCTGGTGGCTGCTTGACCTGGATGTGATCAATTAATCCTGATGACATGTAGGAAATTACATTGATATAGAAAAGAAATGATATAAACGAGCCTCAAAGTGCTTGAAAATGTTCCCATAACTGCGGGCCTTAATTCGCCATAAACAACAAAAAAAGAGACCGACACTAAAATGACCCATGATATCGAATTTATTTCTTTTCTTTTTTTTTTTTTTAATAAAGTTTTGCTGACAGACCAATGAATTTCAATTGATACTTCTTTTTATTTTTAATATGCACATGATAATTTAAGTAGTATACTACAATCGTTAAAATTAAAATTAAAAAAAAATCATGAAGTAGCACTTGATCTTGCTTGTAGTATAGAGTACTACAAGTTTGAACATGTTTGTTGATTATTGGTTGGAGCATCGACAGAGCAAGTAATTAATTTTTTTCTTCTTCTTCTTCTTCTTTTTATTTCAAATGATAATTAATTTTTCTGAGGAAAAAAATTGTCTTTCGTGTCTAGTAGTGACCTTCAACAATTATTGATCTTAAGTTTAATTATGAAGTGTTAGTTCATTTTTATTTTTTTTTTTTACCTTGAAGGAATAGAAGCGAAAACTCCTAATATGTCATCATTACCACCATGTCTACCACCAGTGAATGTAAATTAATATAACAAATTTTAAGTACTTAGTAATAAAAAATATAACAACTTATATGCTATATTAGTTAATATTAACATATACTATAAAATGGAGATTCTTATAATTATTCAAAGTCTAATGCGATATTTTATTTTAATAGCAGATTATACAGGAATTAAGTGTCAAGCCGCAGGACCATGACAATAATGATTCTTGATCAAAAGGTTTGCAATTAAATATGTCGGGGCTAATTCGCAGTTCTTGGTGGTCTATGGGACAACATTATGTTTTATCAAGTCGCCTCTAGCTTAGCTTAGCCTTCAGAAGGTTAAAAATGTCATTAATAATTATTTTGTTTCTCAAACCAACAACTCTCCAAAACCATTGTGAAAAGGAAAAAAAAAAAAAAAAAACAGAGAGAAAAATGCAAGGATAAATCACAAAATTCTTCTTTTAACTATTATTATTATTATTATTATTATTTTGTTGGGAAAGTTTATTCCATTTTATTTTATTTTAATGGATACGGAAGAAGATTGTATTATGGCTTCGCATATAATATACGGAACTTGGTTCCATAAAGATGGGGTCGCATTGTCATTTTGTAAATAAATTGGGACACTTTAGTTCCTCCAATAAATAAATAAAATAAATTGGGACACTTTACACACACACAAACCAAAAAATTAAAAAAAAAAAAAAAAAAAAAAAAAAAAAAACTACTTTAAAATTTTATAATATTAAACAGCGTGGCTCTTTGAGATATATGGCCAACCGATAATCCAAACTCGTTATTACGTTCTACTGTCTTCGCTCAGAAAAACAGAAAAAAATAAAATAATATAATATATCTTAAAAAATAACTAAAAAAAAAAAAACTTAAGAAATCAAGTGATTGGCTTTCGGTTTTACTAATTGTAACAACAAAAAATTATTATTATCGTTATTAATTTGCTTTCATCGAAAGCCACATGTTTGAGTGGCTTCTATGAGCGTCGAAAATGGTACCAAGCTACTTTTGATCTTGTTTAGAAAAAGAAAACTTGACAAATAACTTATCTCTTAAATGGTTTTGCCTCAGGAATCCTTTTACTACTAATTCTGAATTACAGTTTATTTAAATTTGCTTATGTGAATCTTTTCAAAACTAATTCTGAATTAGAATTTACTTAGGGAAATCTTTTTGAACTAATTGGGAATCTAATTAGAAACCTATCGCATTTATCCATTAAGGAAATGAAAAATTGATTTTAAGTTTTTTTCCTATTTTCATTTTCATTAAGAATATATTAAAAACTATCTAATTAGAAACATATCTCATTTGTCCAGTAAGAATATATTAAAAACATTTATTTTTTTTCTTATACTCAAATCAATTTTTTGGAAATCTTTTGTTAAACTAATTCTAGAATAACATTTGTTTGGAGTAAATAATAAAAACAAAAGTCAATTAAAAAGAACTATCTCATTTTTTTGTTAAAGATATAAAAAAAAACGACTTAAAATTGTTTTTCCATTTTCTAAAAAATTATATGCCTAACTCAAATTAAGAACACAGCCAAACACGATTAAAGAAATAATTAAAGAAACAGTTCCAATATGATTCTGTAAAAATTCTATCTCTATTTTTATTAAAAAAAAAAAACAATTTAAAAAAATCATCTCCAAAACACAACCAAACCAAAAAGTCACACAAACACACACAGATATACATTCGTGTGTGTCTGTGTGTGTTTTTATAAATAGATGACATTTATGCGTATCTTGATTTCATTTCTCCATAAAACAGCGAAGACAGAGAGACAAAAAAGGAAAAATAAAAAAAATAAGAGTTTTGAGTCTAGAGAGAGAGAGAGAGAGAGAAGAGTCAGTACTCCTCAGTCTCCATGTCTGAGTCAGAGGTAATTTTCTGTGGCTGTCTGTTGCCTTCAATCTTAGCTGTATTCTTGTTCTTTATTCTCATGAGAAGGAAGCAAAAGAGGTTCCTTAATCTCCCTCCGGGCGACATGGGCTGGCCTTTCGTCGGCGAGACCATCTCCTACTTGAAGCCTTACTCTGCAACCACCTTGGGTGAATTCATGGAACAACACATTTCAAGGTACACCCCAAAAAAAAAACCCCCAGAAATGTAACAGGACATGAAAAATTATAAGCAAAACCCAGATTAAATGTTTGACTAATAAAAAAAAATTGAAAACTTGTGTTTGGATATGGGCAGATATGGGAAAATATACAAGTCGAATTTGTTTGGAGAGCGGACAATAGTATCGGCAGATGCAGGGCTGAACAGATTCATACTACAGAGCGAGGGAAGGCTGTTTGAATGCAGTTACCCGAGAAGCATAGGAGGGATTCTGGGGAAATGGTCCATGTTGGTTTTGGTCGGAGACATGCATAAAGATATGAGGACCATCTCTCTCAACTTCCTCAGCCACTCCAGGCTCAAGACCCATCTCGTCCGAGAGGTCGAAAACCATACTTTGCTTGTTCTCAATTCTTGGCAACCCAATTCCGTTTTTTCTGCCCAAGACGAAGCTAAAAAGGTTCCAAATTTTATTCCCTCTTTATGTTTAATGGTTAGTTTAGTTTTTTTTTTTTTTTTTTTTAAATACAAACATATATATATATATATATATTGTGATATTGCAGTTCACTTTCAATTTGATGGCAAAGCACATAATGAGCTTGGATCCTGGAGTGCCTGAGACTGAGCAGCTGAAGAAAGAGTACATCACTTTTATGAAAGGAGTGGTGTCTCCGCCTTTGAATTTCCCAGGAACACCTTACAGAAAAGCCTTACAGGTATATTTATGTATCATAAAGATTATAATGTGTAAATTTTTGTTATTAATTTTTTTTTAAAGTACTGTACTGATAGTAAGGTTTTGTTGGGGTTGGTTTGTGACAGTCAAGATCAACGATTCTGAAGTTCATAAAGAGGAAAATGGACGAAAGGACGGTCGAGATGAAGGGAGAAGAGGAGATTGGAAATCCAGAGGATGATGACGAAGACCTTCTGGGATGGGCTTTGAAGTACTCAAATCTCTCAACTGAGCAAATCCTTGACTTGATTTTGAGCCTTCTCTTCGCCGGCCATGAGACTTCCTCAGTTTCCATTGCTTTGGCTATTTACTTTTTGCCAGGTTGTCCTAATGCTATTCTAAAGTTGAGGGTAAGCTAAACTTCTTTTTTTTTTTTTTTTTTCTTTTCTTTTCTTTTCTTTTCTTTTTTAAGTCATAAAAGTAATTTTTTTATTTTAAATTTTGGTATTACTAAAATTTTGTACTAATAATATATGGCTGGCTTTGGATTCAGGAAGAGCACACTGAAATTGCAAAAGCAAAGAAGGAAAAAGGGGAGACAGAGTTGAATTGGGAAGACTACAAGAAAATGGAGTTCACTCAATGTGTAAGCTCTTAAGCATTATTACATGATATACATACATACATACATGCATACATAACATATTTAAAAGTCCATAATTTTGTATAAACAAATTTAAATGAGATGATTTTTTTAGTTACGTAGATTTTAAGATAAATAAAATAAGTTTCGTAATAATATTTTTTATGAATATATTTTAAATTTTTAAATTTTTTAATTCTAATAATTTAAATACCTCAATAAATACATGATTAATTTAAATATAAATTCAACTGTCCAACTCTCAATACCAAACATATGTTGACTAAAGAGGAAAAAACAAAACTTTTTGTTACTCTTATGAAGGTTATAAGTGAGACACTTCGGCTTGGTAACGTGGTGAGATTTCTGCATAGAAAAGCGCTAAGAGATGTCAAGTACAAAGGTGAGGACTATTGGGTCAAAAGTTTTTTTATTTCAAGCCAAAAAAAATGGTCAAGTTTTTATACAAAAGTGGCGGTGTGTTCACCTGGAAATTCACCGGATTCAAGTACTCTGACCCTCGCTTTGTATCTATCTCTATATATATATAAATGTATTTATGTATGTATATTGGTTTAGAAAATTCAAAATTATAATTGCGTGTCAATTTGAAAATAAAAGGATATGACATTCCATGTGGATGGAAAGTGCTCCCGGTGATTGCAGCCGTGCATTTGGATCCTACACTTTTTGACCACCCTCAGCACTTCAATCCCTGGAGATGGCAGGTCAGTCATGGCTTTCCACATTATGCCCTTGCATAATAATTATTATTATTTTATTATTATTACCCTTTTATTTATTCATTTGAAGGTTAAAAACAAATATTACGAAGAAAAAATAAAGCTAGAGAGAGAGAGAGAGAGAGTAAAAGCTGAGGTCCCCAAGCACTTCCATTGGTTCTTGTTGTGGCTCCCACTCGCAGCCGTTGGTTGCTTGGCAGTGGACCCCATGGATGTGCCCATCTCATGCATAACAGATATTGATTATATATATTTTTATTACAAATATATTTTTTTAATTTACTTGTTACTCATTGCTCTGATTTTAGTAATGGTTTATAAATTCCCTTGTGCGGTACTCTAGTGACTATATATATATATATATATATCAAAGCTACGGTCAAAATATAGAACGGATAAATCAAATTCTTGGACTATGCATGCATTTGAAGAGCTTGGCACTTGTCATAAACAATAAACTAGTCTATTAATAACACGGATACTAAACATACACCAGTAGTGATATAAGCTGCACATTAAACACACAAACTAACAATTCAAGCCAAAAAATAAAAATATTAATAACAAGAAGTAGTGAAAAAATGTTAGGTTAGAGTAAATAATATGAGACTGAATATGATGAGAATATTCATTTCATAAGTCGCGTGGTTGAGGTTAATTACCGTTGTGATATGGTTTTCCGTTCCAGAAACTCCTATAGATTCGAGGATTGATTACCAAATACAAGCAAAACTAATATATATATATATATAGATATATAGTGTGAGTGTATATATGTATGTATAAAAGTAAATAGAAAAACCAAGAGAGAGGGGTCCGTCGAACATTCCTCTGGTTAAGCCCGTTAGATGTCTGTCGTGTATGTAGGATAAGAATATATATATATATATATATATATATATAGGAGGAGGAGAGAGGGAGGGTAATGGCAGGGTTGGGGGTGGGCGGGGTTGTGTATTGTGTGGGGAGGTCATGGTGAGATCTCACGGATTTCGTTCCAGATGAACCGTGATGATCAGCGAACGGATGGTTGCTATTGTACGGACACGGGGGTGGGTCCCACTGGATGTCATCAACATCACTCTCCTCGTGGGGGTGTGGGGGAGATTTGAGATGATTAAACCCCCATGTGGATGTGGGGTTCTCTCTTGCACGTGCAATTCTGCTTTTCTCAAGTGGGTCAAATAGCCTCCCAAAAGAAATATATAAATTATTAAAACATTTTTTTCCAAAAAAAAAAAAAAAAGGTCCTCACTCACTAGTCACTCCTTAGAAAAAAAAAAAAAAAAGTTTTCTTTTTCAATTTCTTCCGAGAAAAAAGTCCCAAAGAAAAAGTTTAGCTTTTGAATCTTTGTAAGTTGCTTAGAAAGAAGAAGATTAAGGAAACACGGAACTATATATATTTAGGGAATTGAAAAGGATACATATATACACACACATATATATATAATGGCATTAGATCAATATGTAGTGACAATTGCCTAAAAAGGTGATCCTCCACTAGTTAGTAGTAGAGAAAATAATGCAAAAGGTTTAAACTGTGAAAAGGTTTTTGTTGGGATTGAGCTCAAGATTCATGTTGCTTCTGTTTCTTTCATTCATGTTATATGATTTGGAGTAAATTAATCCACTTATTAGGATGTCCCATTAGTGGAAAAAGCTTAGCCAACGTCGGTTTTTATTTAGTTTTTAATATATTTTTTTAAAAATGCGGTGAAAGGAAAATGACCTCCACTTAGATTCTCCAATGTCTGATGAAATCAACGTTTTTACATTTATATAAACATATATATATATATATATATTATGTATGTGTGTCTCCTATCTTTTGCTGAAAAGTTGTATAGCAAAAGGAAACAAAAATCCAAAATCCCTGCATTGTCAATTTGGCCAACTTGTACCCTGTATAAATTCAAAAAAAAAAAAAAAAAAAAAAAAAAAGCCCTCATATCACTTTCTATCCAGGTTTCTTTCTTTATGTTGTCTATGGCACCGGCACTGCACAAAAGTTGCCTTTAACTAATTCTTGTCATCTATATATGAATCTAAATGTAGGGATTTTTTAGGTACAAAGGAAATAAAAAATATCTATTAAAAAAAAAAAAAACTTACCTGTAGTTATAAATATTATTGAAGGGTCACAGTTTTTGTGGCATTCCACTTATATACGTTTGGATTTTGTTTTCTATAGATTGATTTGAGTTTCAAAAACGTGTACACTAAGCATCAGTTCATCAATTAAACGAACTGAGATAGTCAACTACTATTGATCCAACTCAAACGAAAGATAAATTTAGTACCGATGGTTAATACGGTAATGGTTTTGTTTGGGCAGGAAACAAAGCAGAATGCAAATGGGGGATTATCGTCGAGTGGTAGCTTCATGCCGTTCGGGGGAGGACCACGGCTGTGCGCCGGATCAGAATTGGCCAAACTCGAAATGGCGGTTTTCATCCACCATCTGGTCCTCAACTATCATTGGGACTTGGCTGAGAAGGATCAAGCATATGCATTCCCATTTGTCGACTTTCCAAAAGGTCTACCAATCAGAATTCGCCACCGCACAGCTAGCATATAATTTTCTTTTCCCCAAAATTTAGGAAAAAAGGAAAGATCATGAAGGGCCACATGAGTGAAATCTCCTATGGAAAATCTGTTTCTCTCTCCTAGTCTTAGCCTCAGCTTTTTCTCTCCTTGCTTTGGATATATATATATATATATATATATATGAACAGAACAAATTAAAAGCCCATTTGTATGTGAAGATTGGGCGGGTTTTTCACGGATTTTTCCGACGGCGCAATGCACCTCTTCTGACTTCATTTGTGTAGATCACATGAACAAATTAAAGCCAAGACAAATATATGAAAAACACATATTATATATATATATATATATATATATATTCTAGGACCAGTCTCTCCTTCTCTCCAAATGGTAAAAAACTAAAAAAAAAAAAAAAAAATGTCTATTCTGTAATCTTTATTTGCCTCAAGTCCCTTGTATCATATTGGGAAGTACTCGAGAGTAATTATTTATTTGCTTATGAGCTACCGTTTTTATTTAATTTAACCTTCTTCTTCTTTTTATTTATTTAACGAAATTTAAAAAAAATATATCTTGAACTTGAGATAATGGAGAATTCTAAGCTATGATATGAAAAAAAAAAAAAAAAAAACTTAGTGGGAGTTTGGTGGAGTAGTTTGAGTTGAGATTTTTAAGTTGGAATAGTAAATTTTTTTGAATTTTCAGAAAAGACAAAAAACTTTTTGGGAAAAAGACAAAAAAAATTTTGAGATAAAATGAGATGAGTGGGTGTACCAAACGCCCTATTAATCTTTATGGTTCTTTTTTTTAACTGTAAGATTTGAGTATATTCTTATTTTAAAACAATTTGTTTAAATTTAATAGTCTGAAACTTGTACTAGCGGTGCGAATCCCATCGTTAAAAAGTTTATTTAAATATCTCCTTATATATATATAATTATGGAGCATGCGTTTTAAGCTTTTAGTTTCGGTAAGATCCACGCGACAGTGTTTATACGTGCATGTACGTAAGTTATTAATGTGACAATAACACAACATTCCCACGTTATGTATATAAATACATATATGTGTATGGTAGTACTAGCTTATCGTACTTGTTATCGTACGTCACTCAATTAATGTACGAAATTTATACATTATAAGCAGTACTGAGGTATTATTTATTGTCTTAATTTGCCCGCATATATATTTATATATGTACGTTGCAATTATATAAATATACAACAACTTTCCCATACGGTATCGTCGAACCGGCAAATAGAAAAGTTATTTTTTTTCTCTCTCTAACAGATTGTATCGCGTTCTTCTTCAAATTATACCGGTCTCTTACACAGATTATACCATCGGGCAGAAAATTCTTACAAATATAATGCTCTTGGATCTAAAACCAAAACTATAGGAATTTAGTTTTGGACATGGTCTGTTATTGGTTTACTCCATATCATTAATCAGGTGACAAGTATTGGTCAATACTTAAAAACATTATGGTGGGTGGCCACCGCCCACAAAAGAACCAAGTTTGTAAGATAATTAATTTAGCATTATTTATGGGTTAATTATTATAAATAGACCAAACAACAGGGCAAAAGTAGTTATATATATATATATATGCATATTGTAGTTATGGAAGTCCTTGCACAGGCAGACAATAAGAAGTAATGAATTAGGTCCCCACCGCTAAAGGGCCTTGTGAATTTATTGAGTGGTTGATTACTAACAGGAATGTCGGCTACAATTTTTTGGTGTTTTTTGTAACTACGTCGACCATATAATATATACATCCTCTATTTATGAAATGGAATTTCAAACCCATAATTGGTGAGCAATCCATATGTGATCTCATGAGTTACTTACCTTTTCAAATTACCAATTCTGCATAATTTTTAACTCTTGGAGGTGCAATAAATGAATAAATTTAAAAAAAAAAAAAATATTTCAGTGGTGCAATGAAAAAGTTAAAAGGATTATCCGAGTAATTTGCGTATTTTTGACAAATGATAGTAATTTGTGGAGTATTGTGAGATTAATAACTAACAATAATTCTACACCTAACTCTATCATAAGGTGAAGATTTCAAATTTTCTTATCTTTAAATTTAAAAAAACAACAACTTAAAATGAATCGCAAGTGTGATTTCTTCTTATGAACTATGTATTAGACAGAGAATTAAGAACTAGAATTAACAAAGCAACAAAAAAAAAAAAAAAAAAAAAAAAAAACCAAAAATTTACCAAAATGAGAGTTCATTGAGTTCAGCCACACAAAGAGAGAGAGAGAGAGAGAGAATGGGATCGAGATCTCAACACTTATGATAAGTTTGGATCATGTTACTGAACCAAGCGATATCTCACATCTCTGTTAGGTTTCCTTTCGCCTTCAAAAGACGCGTGACCATTTGTTACTTTCCTTGTCATATACATGTGTGTGTGTGTGTATATACATGCATGAATAATCCAATCCATTGCGTTAATGTTTCTGACAAAAGTAGTCGACTTCTTTTTCTATGCGGTCTAGGAAGCTGCACGTTTGTGGATTTAAAATATAAAACTTTACTCGATATCAGTTATGGTGGGGAGACATAGAAAAGAAAAAAAAAAAGGAAGAAAGGAACAAAAATGTATGGAAAAGATAAAATAGACTCTTCGGAGCAACTAAGAACAAAAATCATCGATAGTACTGCTATTTCGTTTTCTTATGTTTGATTGTGTCCGAAGGTTCGTATAAAGCCCTCTTGTTTTTGTTTCTCCAGTACTATTTGTTTGTTGTTTTGTGAGTAAAGTTTTGTAATAATAGTGGATGGATTCAACTTTATGTCTTTTTATTTCTATTTTTATAGTTATATATATATATATATATATATTCTGATATCCTGGCATGTCCATTAGAAATCATGTCATAAAGTTAAAAAAACTTGATAAACTTAATAACGTGATGTATATTATTATTGGAAGAATATGAATTATATAAAATAAAAATAAAAATAAAAGTAAAAGAACGGGAAATAAGGGATGTGGGGGTTACATGCCTAAGTATGAACAGGTTAAAAATTGGCATTTTGTGGGAGTTAAACATGCCACTGCCCACATATGAGGACTCTATATATATACATATATATAAATATAGATCTCATCTACTAATGGAAATCAACAAGTGGCCTACTTTGTCAAATTATTGCCCAGTATAAGGACACGCATGTTAATGGCTTTGCCTTTTAGGTACATTTCAATGATTGTAATCCATGCCCAAAAGAAAACAAAAATATTGTCATCCATAACTAAAACATACATGGCAATGCCCAGGAACAGTATAAGTTGTTATTCCTGTTTTTTTTTTCTTTTCTCCCTTCTTTTTTTCCTGCCTCTTGTCTTCTCTCTTTTAGATTAGAAACACAACTACGTAGCTAAGGCTTTGACGGGCCAACAGCACAATATGTGTCCTGGCCCAAAACGCTTAGTTTTGCATTGGCATTTGGGCACTTTCGATAAATGCCACAAAAATCATGATTTGGATTGATTCTTTCCACACATAAAAAAAACTCTTACAATAAATTTCATACATGACATCATAAATACTTATTTATCCATTTATTTTAAAATACTTTTTAATTGGTATCCAAATTATAACCATTTGATTACTAGTTGGTTACTAATTAAGTTACCGACCACCGATGGGTTTCCTATTGATAACCACCACTATCAGCGGGTTACCAGGTGGTTATTAACTGGTTACCAAACTAAAACTAGACAACCAACTAGTTACAAGCGGTCAAAAACTTGATAACCAAATAATTACCGATTGTCAAAAACTTTTAATTTTGCCATATTTTTTGGCTTCTATCACCATTGGAATATTTAAACAACCACCATATTTTAACAAATATCACCAAAATTTTATAAAAATCATAAACTATAAACATCAAAATTCAATAAAATTCACAAAACTATGAGAATTTCTAAATTTTGTCATTAGAATATTAAAAAAATGTTAAAATCCATTGTTGTAATCTTAAAAATTCAACCAATTCCACGAAAAATAGTTTATATAGTTCAGAAATGACGGACTATATAGAAATGGATCTCCGCTCCATGCAATCCTGAGTAGAGATCCAATGTCCAACATCGGAAGAAGATCGTGCAAATGATGTTGTAGTCAATCTCCTCTTCACGACCTGGGCGAGAGAACCTAAGTGGAGGAGATTCTCCTCGCTTACAGTCACCAGATCTCCTCTGCACGAGCTTGATCGAAGCTTTGGATGCCAACGAAGGTGGAGGTGTGAGGTTTTGGCTTGGGATCGGGCGAAAGAGAACCTACAGTTACCGAATCTCTTACGCAAGGGTAGGATTGGAAGTATAAGGTCGCGATCGGTACTTTGAAGACCAACGCAGGCAGAGGCAATAGTTGGCTCGGGATCGGTAAAACGCGAGGACCTTGATTAGAGCTATGAGGTTGCATGGCACCTTGTCGGAGCTCGTGGAGACAGATTATGACAGTGGAAGTGTGGCAGCCTTGTTGGAGCTTGTGGCAGCGTTACGGTGGATCGACTGATCGGCGTGACGGCAAAGAGGGGAGAGAAAGGGAAGGGAAAAGAGAGAGGGAAGGGGCGATTTGTCATGTGAAAAGGGAGAGAGAAAGAAGGGGAAGAGAGAGAAAGAGTGAGTGGGGGAGGGGGGAGGAGAGAGAAAAATTGTTACGTGAAAGATGAGGGAGAAAGAGGGGGAAGAGAGAGAAAAAATAAATAAATAGTTTTTAATAAATTATGACATCATCAAATTGGTATATTTTTGTAAAACTTTTTAAGTTATGGCAAAAATCAATGCGCAATTTTTTTTTTTTTTTTTTTTTTTTTTTTTGGCATACCAACTGATTATCCCTTGGGACTTCGTTGAGCCAGCGAACACAGAACATCTGGCCAAGTTGCTAACCCAATCGTAAGTCGTTTAAATCAGGATGGGCTCCTATCCAATTTGGACTATGCTCAGATTGGCGCAGCCTACATGACTGTTTTTGGGCTCAACATTGAGGCCCACCCCAGTTAAGATGAAAGAGGTTATATTGTGAAGTAAATACTAAACGAATAATTACACAAAAAAAAAAAAAATCTATTTTTAGAGTTCTATTTTAAAATATATCAATTTTTAGATAATATTACATAAATTTTCATTAAAAAAAATAATTGCTTGTAATACTTTTTTTTTCTTTTTATTATATTTAACATCATTTTCTTTCATAATGTTTCATATTTTTTTCCGTTATTTATTCATAAATATTGTATTTTTATCTTAATGACTAGTTCTTTATTATAGTGATGACTTATTAGTATCATTAAGGTTTTAATAAACATATTTGTTAAGTATGATTAAATTTCTTAGAAACCTTTTTTTTAAGTATGATTTAGGTTTTTTATAATAATTATAACTTTATTGTGATAATTTAATTA
Source organism: Ficus microcarpa (assembly GCA_025413485.1). NCBI lineage: Eukaryota > Viridiplantae > Streptophyta > Magnoliopsida > Rosales > Moraceae > Ficus > Ficus microcarpa. Next base: position 13,044,482 of record CM046379.1, on the reverse strand, counting down.
ATCTTTAATTATTATTGATATTGTTTTAATAGTTAGTTTCTAAAGTTTAAATGTGTGATAAAATTACTTATTTCTTTATGATAATTACTTTATCATTGTGATGTTTTTTTTAAATATGTTATAATTTTTTTCTTTATGGTATTATTATATCATTATGATATCTTTTTTTTAATGATATTTACTATATCATTATAATATATTTTTTTAAGGTTTTAAAGTATTTTATATTTTTTTACAATATCTATTTAATTCTTTTATATGTTTGTTGTGAATTTTATTTTCATGACTAATTATTTATTATAAAAATTATTTTTCATATCTCATACAACTAATATCAGTTGTGATCCTTTTTTCTTTATAATAAAGCAAGTAAAATTATCTTTTTTCCTTTTATAAAAGATTTGTTTAGTTTTACATTTTTTTAGAGATTTTTCCTTTTATTTTTTAATTAATTCTTTATTTGTTTACTTTCAATTCTTGATGAAAGGATAATATAATATTTAAAAGTATCAATTTAAACATTTATGTAAATAAAAGAAAAAATTAATATTTTTTAAAGCATAGTTTTCAATTTAAACATTTATGTAAATAATCCAATACTAAATAGAATATATAAGAAACTGCTAAAATAAATAACATATTTATAAATAATACAGAATAAATAATAATAATTTATTAATAAATGAACTAATTTATTAAAGTAAATATATTACTTAATTCTACTATTCTAAATCCATACTACTAACTACTTCAAAAAGAAAAAAAAAACATACTATTAACTTTTTCGAGTTATAAAAAAAATGTTTATTGTACATCTCCGTCCTATTTTTTTTGGGGGGGGGGGGTGTAAATTAAAAAAAGAAACAAAAAAGAAAACAGAAAACAGAAAACAGCAAAACAGCAAAACATCACATGGATATGGAATGGACGTCAGCTTGATTATCATTTGTTCAACATGGGAGACTATGATTACTAATTAGTAGCAAAAATGAAAACGGCTTTTGTCTTGTGGTGGTGGTGGTAAGAAAGGCCACGTGGCCAAGTTCTGCCCCCTGTATCCATCGTGGCTCAGGGAGAGCCACCGCGCTCCATCTCCGAATTCCAACTTTACCTACTAACTCACGATAATGAAACGTTCCTTCTGTTCCCAACTTCATGCACCGGAGACCAGCCACGTGGCAATCTACTAGGAGTACACATCGACAAAAAAAATAAAAATAAAAAAGCTCCTAACTTTTAATCAAATCATCACGTGACAAGATTGGCTTAAACCGACAATGTCAAATGATGTGTTGTTATTGTATTGTTTAAACGGCTACCGTATTCTTTGTGGGAGCACATCTTCTCTTTTTTTCCTCCTCGTTACGACTAAAGATGTTAACAAGATCGATTTTAAACGGAGACCAACCCACACTAATAAAAATAGTTAGGCTTCGTTTGAATCGTGCGTTTATTTCTGAAAAAGAAAATTTTCTTATTTTTAATGAAAAAGTCTTTTTATTTTGAAATCAAATGGTGTTTAGATAAGTAAAAAATTTTCTTTTTAAAAACAAAAAGTTATTTAGAAGATAAAAAATGATATTCGGAATAGTACATTGTGAGAAGATTTTAAAAAGATTTTATTTTATTTTTTCAAAAGAGTACTATACAAAACAAGTTTGAAATTAGATAGTTTTTCTTTTTCAAAATGAGAGAATGATGAAAAAAATCAAGACAAATATTTTTTTTTGCAAAAATTTTTCAATTTAGGAAATTAGACACCCCATCCAAACATAGGGTTACTATTCTTGTCTTATTGATCCCTTTATATTAACAAAGATAGCACATGTTTTTCATCGTAGATTTGTGACGTTTATAGATATCTTATTTAGTTAATAAATTTTTTCATTATATAAAAAAATAATTTATTTATATATAAAAATTAATATGCTTTCTTTATCATATGATATTACTAAATAAAAGTTAAAAAAAAAGTTACCGGTAAAATTTATAGATAATTTTATATCTAATTTGATCACAAAGTATACAATTGGAATGTAATTACATGTATAGAATAAGGATACTATTATATCTGACTCTATTAAAAGAGATACAGAGTTCAAATCTCCCATCCCTTAAGTTCAATATATATAAATATATAATTCGAATATTTCATTCCAAATTAAAATTAGAAAAATAAAAAAGTAACATTGAAAAATAACACGTTTGCCTAATACCACTTGTAATACCGTTTTTCTTTGTATTTTAAGTAACATTTCAAAATCTTTAGGGCTTGTTTTGGGAGTATTGAAAACAACATTGCCAAAAAATTTTTTTTTTTTTTTTGTCTTTTTCTTCTATTCAAAATTATTTTCATTACTTACATTTTCATATATTTATAGTATTTCCAATAACATTTCAAGATCACTCGTCATAATGATTAGGGCGTGTGTTTAGGAGTATTGTGAAAAACATTGTCAAAACCTTTTTTTATTCTTTGATTCAAAATTATTTTCACTATTAATATATTTAAATGTCTACAGTAAATTCAAATTTTAAAAGTCCTTAATTTTGTTAGTGTAAGTATAAGTAAGATAATTTTTTAAATTGTATAGAATTTTGATAGAATTGATATAAGATTCATATTAATTTTTTTTCTAATATATTTTAAGTTTTTATTCCTTTTCATTCTAATTAATTTTTTCGACCAAATTATATTTTCAAAACTTATCTCAATTTTAATTCAAATATTTTCAAACTCCATCTCTAATACATCTCTAAACCAGCGGTTAAGCCAATAAAAATTACCTCATCTCAAAACTTAACCCTTCATGGAATTATAAAAAAAAAAAAAAAAATCAGTGACCTATGTTTTGAATTATTTATTTAGGACTTGTTTGATGAGTTAATTCAACTCAAAGTAAATTGTATTTTTTTATTTTAATTTTTATCTTTTTATGAAAAATTAATAAAAATTATAATTAAATTTTAAAAAATCAATCAACTCAACTTTAAAAATTTTAATTCAAACCATTTTTCTATAGAACCTTATTTTTTGCTAAGGGTTTTGGACTAAATTACCAATCTCCCCTCACTCTCGTCCCAGAAGATAGTACTATAGATAGTGACATATGGTGGTGGCAATTCCGTAGTTATTCTAATAACAATAATTTCCTCTTTAGCTTTAGCATCAGCCAATTGTCGTGCAGCGACCGTCTTTTTCCCAAATTCCATCGTCTCCGCCTCCCAGTGTCTGCTGCAACGCCGCGAAACCAGTTACAAAACTTCAATCTGCCATCCAGAGCTCTCCTCTCCGAGATGTGGCGGTGCGTTTCTCGAGGACTTCGACTTCCTTCTTCTTCCAAGAGATCGCTCCTCAATGACTCTCTGAGATCCCCCATTTCCAGATTCTTCTCCTCCGGATCAGTACAATTCCTTTCCTCTCTCTCTCTCTCTCTCACGCTCTGGATTTATATTAGGATTTTAATCTTCTTCTTTTTGAAATAAAAAACCGATCATTGATGTTAATCTGAGCAAGATTTTGTTTATCTAGTTCGTCTGTGCTTTTGCCGATGTTAAAGTTTCGAAATTTGATCCCACTTTTAGCTGAATCTTTTGATTCTACTTGTTTGGTTAGCAAAATGGAATAACCCTAAGCTCCGATTTAGATTCTTAGTTTTACTGAGTATGTCTAGTTTAATCTGAGCTCTCAATCTAGCTCTTTTTTTTTTTTTTTTTTTTTTTTTTTTAATTGGAAGTTTCGGATTGATTGAGATTATTATTGGTATAATTTTGGCAGGCCACGGGAGGCTCCTCGTACACTGTCGTTGACCATACATACGACGCAGTGGTTGTGGGCGCTGGTGGTGCGGGGTTGAGAGCAGCTATTGGCCTCTCCGAGTATGGATTCAACACTGCTTGTATTACCAAGCTTTTCCCAACTCGTTCTCACACTGTTGCCGCTCAGGTATCATTTTTCATTATCTTATTTATCTTTATATATATATATATATATATATATATTCTGTAGTTCAGCTGGGTCTTGCATATTGTATGTTCCACTGGTATTCTAAAATCATTTTGCTCTACGTGATCCATTGATAAAATTGGTATCTCTGGTTGGTTTTCGGGCTGCAGTAGTTTGCATTCTTTTTTATTTTTAGCTATCTATCCTCTATTTTGGAAAGGCTGTACCAAATAGTGAACCCCTTTTAGTGAAGTAGTGAATCTCCATCTTTGGTTAATATATGGAAGAGAAAGTTGTGTTCCTTTCTCAAGAACTCTTCACAGTCACGCAGAGTAAAGCGTGTAGTATAGTCTCATTTGTGTGGATTTGTTGCGATATGTTTGTTGAACAAACCTATTGCATCTAGCTTCATGGACTTTATGTAGATATTTAAATGGTTTAGTTTGATGTTTTGAATATGATTTACTTCTCTAGTTGGTTCTCGTTAGGGTGGTATCAATGCTGCTTTGGGAAACATGACTGAAGATGACTGGAGGTGGCACATGTACGACACTGTTAAAGGAAGTGATTGGCTTGGTAGGTTGCCGGGTTTAACTAGGCAAATATGGTTTTCTCATTTTATATTTGACTTTTGATAATAATACAACTTGTCTATATGAACTCTTCTGGTTATTGATTACATTGTTATCTCTATGAGATGTGCTTCGTTCTTGGTTCGGATCACATTTTCACTATATGTTGGATCAATGTGTTCTTATGACAGCCCCACTCTACAGATTTTCAGAATTAATTAATGTTAGCATTTGCTGATCTGCTAAGGATTTAATAGCGATCATACGAAAATGCTCCCATACATACAGTGAAAAAGCATCAAACACATACAAGCAGGTCACGCTTATAATTTCCCCGAGCCTTAAAATCATCTATGTAACTTGCTCCAGAACCAAAAGTACTAAGCATTCTATCAGAATCCACTTCTTGTAGAACGTCCATAATTTCCATATCACACGTAGAGATGCATATATGATTTTCTACTTGCTCTAGTATTCTTGTTTGGCTGTACTTTTATGTGAGAAAGTATTTGTTTTAAATAGGTGATCAGGATGCCATCCAGTATATGTGTAGGGAGGCTCCAAAAGCTGTGATTGAGCTTGAAAATTATGGACTGCCCTTTTCTCGAACTGAAGATGGAAAAATATACCAACGTGCATTTGGTGGTCAAAGTCTTAACTTTGGAAAAGGTGAGGCGATGCATCTGATATCTGATTGAAGTTGCTCGTGTGATCTCTGTGTGGAGTTGTTTTGATTAATTCTATCTTGCTAATTTACAGGGGGCAAGCATATCGTTGCGCATGTGCTGCTGATAGAACTGGGCATGCATTATTGCACACTCTCTATGGCCAAGCTATGAAACACAATACTCAGTTTTTTGTGGAATATTTTGCTCTTGATCTCATAATGAACAGTGATGGTCAGTTGATACTACAACTCTCTATTATGGCAAAATCCTGTTTGGTTATTTCTATGGCCAAGCTATGGAACACAATACTCAGTTTTTTGTGGAATATTTTGCTCTTGATCTCATAGTGAACAGTGACAGTCAGTTGACACCACAACTCTCTATTATGGCAAAATCCTGTTTGGTTATTTCTATGTTTTGACTCCAGGATTCAATACTTCAATATAACAAATGCAGTCCATAATAGAGACGTGGATTTCACAGTCACCATTTCTTATCTGCAGTTGCAATATTTAATATCTTAGAATAATTGGAAATAGGAATTGAAATAGGCACCTATTTTGCTTATAATGAAACGAGTATCTAAACCTTGACCTTTGTGTCCATCTAATGGTGTTGTTGACCTTGTTGCATGAATTGAGCGCACAGTTTTACTAATCCACATAGTCATGAAATGTGCTCTTTAATTCCGTCTCCTCTCTTGTCCTTAGCTAGTGATTTTCTTTCTCTCTTTGCTTTGCAATCTACTTGTGTCTTTAGCTGGTTCTTTTTGTTATTGTCCTTATCATTACTTTTGTTGTAATTTTTTGGGTGTACGGAGTGTTTGATCTCTTTAATTGGATATTTAGGTACCTGCCAAGGAGTAATTGCATTGAATATGGAGGATGGTACATTGCATCGTTTCCATGCTGGCTCAACTATTTTGGCCACAGGGGTATTCCATTTTCCTTTTCCGCTATTTAGATATCTATATTTGTTGTACATATTTCATGATGCACTGACATAAACCTATATCTTTGTCTGCCTGCCAGGGTTATGGTAGGACATTCTTTTCAGCAACCTCAGCACATACCTGCACTGGTGATGGCAATGCCATGGTTGCACGAGCTGGGCTCCCTCTTGAGGTTCTTTTTTTATTATTATTATTTTTTAATTTTGTATATAACTCAATCTTAATTGAGTTTCCATTGTGCTTGATTCCAATCCGTTATATATTTTTGTCTTGTTTGTGTCTCCCTCCTGCAGGATTTAGAATTTGTTCAATTTCACCCGACAGGTATTTATGGTGCTGGGTGTTTGATCACTGAAGGTCAGTACGTGTTCAAATTTCTATAGAAACAGTAATCTGGAATTAATTCGGGTGCAAAATCTCTCAAATGTTTAATGTTCCTTCATCCTATTCTTTTAATTTTCAACTTGGTCCTGATGTAGGTTATGATGCTTTTTTTTTTTTTTTGGTTTTGTCTGCAACTTGTAGGATCTCGTGGGGAAGGTGGTATTCTTAGGAATAGTGAAGGGGAGAGGTTTATGGAGCGATATGCACCTACGGCAAAGGATCTTGCCTCAAGAGATGTTGTTTCAAGATCTATGACTATGGAAATTCGAGAGGGTCGTGGTGTAGGTATGGCATCTACCAGAACGTGAGACATTCATTCTAGTTGCTGGCACATCCTACCTTTTTTTCTACCATGCATCCACCAAGTTATTTGGATTTCACTGCTTCTCTTTTATACTCTAGTAATTTGATATAATTTTCAACAGGACCTTTGAAGGACCATATCTATCTCCACTTGAATCACTTACCACCCGATGTGCTCAAGGAGAGACTTCCTGGTATCTCTGAAACTGCTGCCATATTTGCTGGTGTTGATGTCACAAAGGAACCCATTCCCGTCTTACCCACTGTCCATTATAACATGGGTGGTATTCCAACCAATTACCATGGAGAGGTATAACTAGAACTGTTGAATGTAAAGAAGGCCTCCTGAAATTGTTTCCAGTATTCTATAGTTGACAATGCCTAAAACTCCTTTTGTTGTGTTTCTGTGTTATTATTTATGATGGTTGGAGTACCGTAACAAATATTGTTAGAAAATGATTTTGAAAAAATATCCTAAGTACATGGGATCATTACTAGAAGTCATCTCACTGAACTTGAGGAAATCGAGATCCACGAGAGAGTGAATCAGTTAGATTTTTCAAAGTGGCGTGCATTTATGATAAGCTAGCGATGTTGTGACTAGGAAGGGTTATATGCTTGATTTATGCTTCTTTTCTTACCAGTGCCCCCTTTATACCACAGGTGGTTACTATTAAAGGTGACAATCCAGATGCAGTGGTTCCTGGATTGATGGCCGCTGGGGAGACAGCCTGCGCATCGGTTCATGGTGCCAATAGGCTTGGTGCCAATTCCCTCCTTGACATTGTTGTCTTTGGCCGGGCTTGTGCAAATAGAGTTGCAGAGATCCAAAGACCAGGCAAGTCTAATTTTTCATCGAGTTTTTTTTTCTTTTTTAGCCGAGAATGAAAAAGTATAACTGTTTATGTGAACATTTATACCATCCATACTAAAATGTGTCTTGTCGAGCTTCTGCAGGAGAAAAACAAAAGCCTCTGGAGAAGGATGCTGGCGAAAAAACCATTGCGTGGTTGGACAAAATAAGGAATTCCAATGGATCACTACCAACTTCAAAAATCCGATTGAACATGCAGCGCGTCATGCAAAATAATGCTGCTGTCTTCCGTACGCAAGAAACTCTAGAAGAAGGTATCCCTTAGTCCGCAACCCATAGCCCTCAAACCAGCTGGGCTCTAGTTGTCCTCAAGTCTAGGCGACCAAATGTGACTCGTGGAACCTTTTTTTGCCCCCTATAGTCATGACAGTAACCTACATGGCCTTCGTTGTTATGCAGGTTGTCAATTGATTGACAAAGTACGGGAGAGTTTCCATGATGTTAAATTGAAGGACAGGAGTTTGATATGGTAAAGTTTTGAGAATAAGGACGTTGAATATTTGGTGGCGAGTACATATGTGTTCTCTGAGCTGATTCCTACATCTTTTGACAGGAACTCTGACTTGATAGAGACTATAGAGTTGGAAAACCTTTGATAAATGCCTGCATCACCATGCATTCCGCTGAGGCCAGGAAAGAAAGCAGAGGAGCACACGCTCGTGAAGATTTTACGGTCAGAATTTTTCCTCTTTTTCAGCTAGTATTTGCTCATTTCTAACCACTTTCTTTGTTGTAAACAAATTCTTCTTATTGTGCAGAAAAGAGATGATGAGAACTGGATGAAACATACTTTGGGGTAAGTAGTTTCCATCTTTAGAATTATTAGTTGACTTGGATTCTAGGTAAATTTGGTTTTTCTTTTAAGATGGAACTGGAACTAACAAGCGTAGTGGACTACAAGTAAAGATCGTAACTTGCATGGATTATATACTTTCCTTTTGACAAGCTTTCTTGATTTGCTGTTGTTGTTCCATAATTTATCCTCGTTTCCTCTCATCTATTATAAGATTCGACAAGTGAACTCGAGTCTTACAACTTTCCATCTTGAGGCATAAACCATTTTTTTGTTTGGCCTTACTGAAAATGCATTCAACAACAGCGTCTGTTTACTTGATTTTCGACAATTAACCAAGTTTGAATCACTTTCAATGCAGCTACTGGGAGAACGAGAAAGTCCGGCTAGATTACAGGCCAGTTCATATGAACGCATTAGATGACGAAATCGAGCCATTCCCTCCTAAAGCTCGTGTCTATTGAAAGACTCTGGTCTTGGAGAAGAGAGTGATAGCGTGAAAGCTAGCACGGAGCAACTCATCTGAAAAGCGAAGAGTTTTGTTTTAGGAACAGCTTTTGAGGAATAATTGTTGCATTTTAAATCAGTGTTAAACTGATACGAGTCAAAGGGTCAATAATTATCGCTAATAAATTGGTTTTTGTATTTGCATTTTGCAGCGATGAGAAAAAATTTTCATTCTCGTTTGTTAATAACTAGTTCTGCATGCGTTTAGAAGAGCAATTGTTGCGCATAGATGGAACTTTTGGTTTCCTCTTGAAGTTGCTGTCGTTTCTCTGAAAGTTGCTACTTCTGCGTCCTTTTTTTTTTCCCACACAAAGAGCACGTCGTTTTTAGTCCTAGGTTTGCGGTTGTTTAAATTTTCTAAGAAACGACGTATTTCAGAATTGAGATTTGCTGTAGTTTGATGAAATTATTTTGCGCACAAATTCCACGTCTAGTATGGAGTTCCAATCCTCTACTCTAAATCCAAAAAAAAAAATCATTTGCGCACAAATTTGGTTGTCGAATATCATGGAGGACGTGTATTTATTCATTCGTCTGGATTGAGGTGTAGTTGGTTGTCGTTTATAAGCTTACTGTGTTTGAGCGGTGTCTTTTATCAACCAACATTTTGTTGTCGTACAGTTTACTATTATGTCGTACTTTTGTTTTAGGTGTATATTGCCGTTAAGTCTGCTGTTTTCCAAAAATTCCAGATTATCTCACAACAACGTTTTCTTTCGAAAAGAAAAAGAAAAAGAAGAAAGAAAAGACTAGTCTTCTAAAATCCAAATTTTGGTTTGTCGTGTACTATGAAAGACGACATGACCGTTGTGGCCAGGATTTTACCATGCGAATGGCAATGCTCATGTATTTTGTGAATAACATTTATTTAATGTTTACCGATACCTTATCAACCGGGATACTAAAATCGACTCTTCGTTTATATTTGTGTTCATTAAAAATGCCCCAAGCTTGGTTTGCTTTTTGCTTCGCGGCAAACACACCCCCCCCCCCCCAAAAAAAAAAAAGTGAAAAATATAACTCATAAATAACAAATTATTTCGGACAACTGAACACGAAAAACCAAGAAATGAGAGTATCTGGAAAGCAAGGACTTTATCAGAGAGTGAATGAAAATTATTTTAGCATTTGAAGTTCTCATAACTTATCAAGAAAACTCTTCTTTATATCAGATAATACGTTCTCTTTTTGTTAACAAACAAATAATTGTAAATTACCAAAAAAAAAAAAAAAAGTTCAGTACAGACATGACAACCATTTTTCGCAGCAAGATTGACATAGATAACTGCTTATTGTAGAACATTCTAACATACATTTTCATAACATATTTTCCATTGCATATCCTATTTGAAGCAAAAAGATGAAAAACTCTAACAGGGAAAAATAAATTAAAATTCTTGACTTCTTCACCCAATTTAGTAAGTACTGGAAATATCGATTCATTGCTTGCTTAAAAAAAATCAAACCGAGTATTTTATGTTTGTACCTTTGAATTGTCAAAACTAAATACATGTTGAAGAGGAAAACAAAACTAGGTTTCTCATTGAATTGCTAAATACAAGACCAAACTACTCAATAACAAAATATCAAATTTACCGTTACAAATAAATATTAAAAATGTTAACATGAAGAATATTATCCTACATTCTACTATAAATATTATCCTAATACAATTCTTAACATGAATTACCAAAGCTTGTGTATATTTCAACCTCGTGAGTAATGTCATTATCATAAATAATTACAAACCCGGAATTGATGCCCCCTCAAAAAAATTAATTAAAATTAAAAAAAAAAAAAAAAAACTTGTAACAGCCAATGTGAGAAATTTGAGACCAATTAAGGTATTTATGGCGTTATTTGTTTGTCGTACTGACCAATATTTGGACTTATTAGCAGAGAACTCCATCTGCAACGAGAGGACATGAATGAAATCACGAGTCTACCACATGTTTGAGACAACTTCATTGTTTTCTTCTCTTTTCTTTTCTTTTTTTTTTTTTTTCACAAAATAAAAACCGAGATAACTTGAATACTATTCTATGAGAAACAATTTAATCTAAAAAAGAAAAGGGGAAAAAAAAAAAAAGAAGAAGAAAGAAAGAAAGAAGACATCTGAAACTGTTATTTTGATGATATTCAGAAAATGTTGGGTGATTTAATAGCAGGTAATGAGCACATTCTGTACGTACTCTAAAAAAAATCTAGACACTAAATTAAGGTTAGAAGGAGAAAAAGAAAAAGGAAAAGGAAAAAAGAGTAGCTGATTCGATTTGGTCACAAGAATAGTGTCTCCCACTAATTAAGATAATATCCCAACGTCTCTCTCTCTCTCTCTCTCTCTCTGTCTCTTTCTCTTTTTCTCTCTAAGTGCATATAAGTTCAACAAGAAGCCACTAGTGTCGCTATACAAAGGCTTGGGATGTGCACCAGAAATTCCAACGAAGAAATCAGTACTCCATCAACTAAACCCAACCCACTCCATTGCTAGTTTGACCCACTTTAAAAGCCACCATTGTCATTATCATTTTATTCACATTTCTTAATTATATAATCACTAGACATACTTTTTGTTGCATTTTTCAACTATTTCGTCTCCTTTAGTTTAAATGCCAATTCCCATTAATGCCCTTTTGAATTTTAAAAATATCCATGTTCTTTGACCAAATTAGCTGAAAGAAAAGCTTTTTGCGGTTTATAATTGTAAATATAATCTAATGGTAATTTTATAAATAACTTTATCAAAAATATATATCTTGAATCCTCACATTTCACTAAAAAAAAAAAGAAAAAAAGAAAAATTTTTACATTCCATACACGTGAATTATTTGAATTCAATTACCACACGCCAAGTTCTCATTCTTTCTTTTCAAAACTTTTTTATAAGACCAATTTGAAAAACGTAAGACTCCTGAATATCTTGAATTCGACAATTCTGTCACTAACCTTTTTTCTTTGCTTGATAATCAACCCCTTGAACTTATAACTTTTGACACCGTCAGTCTTTTTTGTTCATGTGTATTAAAATTTTGACAATTTTATTTACATGGCCTCCACATAATAGCCAAAAAGGGCATTGAGAGGGTCATTTCTACTTAATTTCAATTACAAATATTTATTTTAAAGTTTACATTCAAGTTTAAGTTTTTATTAAACTAGATTCAAGTTTGCCAATAAATTGGTATGAATAATTAAATAAAAATGACTAATAATGCCTTCTTAGATCATCGCTTGCGAAAAACCATCTAAATTTTAACAGAAGTGAGCAAAAAGGATTGGCAACATCAAAAATTATATGTTCAGTGGCTGAATGTGAAGAAAAAAAAAAGTTAAAAGAATTAAATTGCCAAATTCAAAAAAATTTAAAAAGCGCTCGAGAAAAAAAACAAAAAAAGAAAGCAAAAATATGTTTTCAAAACAATAGTGAATTTGATTATTTTCTTTTGTCTCCCAATTATATTCTTCTAAAAATTATATTAGTAATATTTTTTTAGTCTAAGAAAAGTCGTTTACTACGTACAAGCGTTCGTGCCCATTGTTGATCATAAAGTTGTTGTTTTATGTAAGTTGTAATAAAAATTATTGCAAATTTCTTGTAACGACTCCTTCACTTTTTTTTTTTTTTTTTTTTTTTTTTTTTTAGGAAAAGGGTGGGGATGAGGCTGAAGCCCTATGCATTCCAACCGTCCAACTTCGTACAGAAATAATATATCACTTTCGGTCAAGTCAAAATTTCTAACTAAACCTACCTACGTACATCTTATTTGTAGCATTCCCTAATAATTTAGTTGCAGCCAATAAGAAAATAAATACACTACTTATTTTGCAAATGTAATTATCAGTAAAAATATTAAATACACTTGAACTCTTTTTGGAATGGATCTGACAGTAATTAATTTCACACTTTATGCTTCATTTGATATTACATCTTAAACTCAAATTTTTCATCTCAGTTTTTATCTTTTTCTGAAAAGTCAACAAAAATTATAATTAGTTTTTAAAAAGTCAACCAACTCAAATTTAAAAATTTCAAATCAAACAGTTTTATCAAACGGAGCCTTAGTTAAAAACCACAAGGAAATACAAACCAAAGTATGCCTTTTTTTGGCTGAAATTTTACTTCGATCGATTGGTTACAAGTTTACAAGTTTACGATGCAAATGGTTAAAGTTGACATTAAATGGTCAAAAGTAGTAGTTAAATAAGAGGAAATTTAAAGGTACAACATTTTGAACATACAAGTGAATGGCAAACTTTTTAATAAATTTAATATGCAGTGTATAGAGTAATAAAGGAATTTATTTTTGCTTTCCGGTTGGACCTAAAACTTCCACTTTAGGTTTTGTATTTTTTTAAATTAAGTCAATAAAAATTTTAATTAGTTTTTAAAAAGTCAACAATCTCTATCCTATAAATTCATTTTAAACCAGTACACTAAACGCAAGTTGAATTTTGTGGTATAAATTGACCATTGACAAAGAAAAGGTAAGAACTAAGCAAAATTGTGAATCGAAGGTATAACTTGTTATGATCCAAAATAATAAGTATTGTTTTTTTTTTTTTTTAATAACTTCAAAATATAACAAATGAAAAAGAAACAGAAAACAAAATTAAATAACTTAAATAGGAAGCAATAAATAATGGTCCATTCACCATTTAGCCAATATTTTAAGCAATTATTATAGGTTGGGACTCTATTTTGGCATGGATTTCTCAAACCATTAAATTGGTAGAGCAACTTATAGAGCAAAGTAAAATCTTCTCCCTATAGAGACCATAGAGTTGAGGGAGGGTAAACCTGTCTAAGTTGAGATTGCCTCCCGTGAACGGCTAGCTGCTAGCTTTCCATTTTTACATTGGGCTTCACAAAAACTCTTAAACCCCTAATTAATATCATATGCAAATTAATGTCTCCAAAAAGAAGTTATAGCACATATATAGATATAAGAAAAGTCTTATATACGATATCGGATATCATATCATACTTATAACTTTCTATTTAGAAATTTGTAATAATTAGTTGATTTATATGTGATTTTCTATTTAAAATCTTTTTTTTTTTGTAAATAATTTCCTATTTTGAATCTTATAATATGGTAACTTTTTATTGAAAAATTTCTTCTTAATTAATAAACATAATTAATAAAACAGAGGTCGATTAAATTTCTTCTTTAATGCAACTTGTTGTTAATTCGACGCGTGAACTTCTGAAAGTAGCGGTAGTGTGTAATATATTAGTTTGGTTGCTGGTCTTACGTCAGAAAATTTATAAAAAATATTAACTAATTCTATGCATGTCAACAAGAAAACGGTTGTATCAACCTTCATCAGCAGCATTTTTCAAGTCTTTCATGCATGTAATATTATAGCCGATCCTGATATGTTTCTATATTAGCGATTCACAGGCCAAGTGAATAATGAATTATAAAAACTACATCAGATATTAAAAATTATATCCTTTCAAAAAAAATATATTTATATAATATATATATATATATATATATAGAGAGAGAGAGAGAGAGACGGCACACTTATGAGATCTGCTACTAAATAATAATTCTAAATTAGTAGTGTCACTTCAAAAAAACAAAAAAAAAGTAGTAGTGTGACCTGGCTTTCCCCTTGGACACAAGTGGCATACCAATTTTATATGAAATAAATGTTTGGCCAACTTGCAAATATTGTCCTTTTAACTATTTTCTACTCTATTGTGATAAACTCTCTAGCCTCTAAAAGTTGTGATTAATACTATTTTTAATTGGTTTCGACGAGGGGATTATAGAGTATAACGTGATGACTTTATAATCTTTCACAATACTAGTGATAATTCATATCTGACTCGACTACAGTGTGTATTCATAGTTTAAGGCTTTATTTAGAACTTAGATTTGAATCTAAGGTTTTCATATCATTTTTTTATTTTTTTAAAAAGTCAATAAAAAATTATAATTAGTTTCGAAAAATCAATTAATTCTAACCAGAAAACTACATTTCAAACTTTTATTCAAAACATAAGCTAAATCAGTCGCATCCACATGTTCAAGGAAAAAAAAATGTCAACATATTGCCTAATTTTCCAAGTGTTTAACTTTAAGGCAAATAATTGACAATGGAGAGTAAATCACTCCCAATTCATATAAGGCATTTCTTCCTCTCAAATTAAAAACAAAACAATAAATAAGGAATTTCCTTATATAGGAATAATGAAAAACGCCTAATTAGATTAGGGAAAAAAAAGGTAATGCCTAATTAAAAGAGGACTTTTCTTTTCCCTCCCATAATCAATGGCTCTAAACTATAGAGTGCCATGGTAGTTTTCTTTCAAAATCAATAGTCCAACAAACACAACCTAACCTTCCCAAGTCCCACTGGGCCATAAAATAGAAAATTTCAATGGTCCTAATCAGATTTCAAATAGTTGACTAATTTAATTTTTAAATTAATCCATTATTACATTAAGAAAATCTAAATAGTCATTTTATTTATGATATAGAAAAATTGTACTGGCTAGCTATATATATGCTTTCAGGAACTGTAAATATACCCATACAAGGTTGATAATAATCCAAAATATGAACGACATGTAAACACTGCACATATCACGGGAGACCATAAACTAATGAATTGTTCATCCAAACTTATTGATTAACTTACTTTTTCTCCATAATCTCAATTACAATTAAATAATTAACTGTCCACGTTATCTTGCATGAGATTATTACTAATTTATGCCTATCTAAAGTTCAAATGGGAGAAATCAAGGGGGAAACGAGTAATTATTTATATACCAATTGTACATACGTACATGTATTTGTAGATTTAAAAATATATTTTAAAAAATGGAAATCAACTGAGAAACCTCTTTCAATATATTATAATTTTCCATTACTTATAGTAGGCATTGTTTTCGGAGTCATGATCTTGTTTTTATGTCAGATATATCTAAAAATTTTCAGGATATCAAAAAAACTATAAAATTATATATATATATATATATATATATGTGTGTATATTTGTATGTACGAAGCATTTGGTCATTAAAAGTTGATCTGTTACTATAAATGTATATCAATCTTTCCATTTTGTGTCTAGCATTAAATAATCTGGCTCAGTTATATTTGTTATAAAATTTTATCTTGTAATTAATTCCATAAATTAGTAATCTATTAGTCAAAAAGATTCAATACATAATTTAATGTCCCCATTATTACTTTTAGTACGGAAAACATAATTATATAGTAGGAATTTGACAATAATCCTAGCTAGCAAGAAAACCCTGCCTATATATTTTGGTTTGAATTTTGGCTAACTAAGTCAATATTGTTGTAGGTATGGACGCCAAAACAAGGGACAGCTCGCGGGAATTAAGGCCACTTTCTCAAAGACCATCCCATTCAATTATGTGCCTATACATACATACAAAGGTAAGTACATACTTAACATACATAATATTACGCCCATCAAGACAGTTTTTAAGGCTTTGACAACCTCATCACTAAACTTCTTAAGTTTATCATTTGACCCCTCCCCACTTGTTAAATCGTTGCAATGTAGTCCAGTTTGTTTATAATTGCATTAAATTGCCAAAGAAAAAGCACGTACAATCAAAAATGTCAAAATTTAGAACTAAATCAATTGAATGGGTCACATTAAAAACGACATCGGAAGTTAGAGTTCCCAAATTAGAAGTTAAGGGACAATTTAAAATCCGAACAATTTTGGTGGTAAAAGCATCAATAGCTCTAAATACATATGCAATAGCTTTTGCTTATCTTTCTTGTTACTTTCAAATAATGAAGGTCATGTCTTATTATAATTTCACCTATTTGAAATACATATAGTTCAGTTTTAATAACTTATATGATCTTATTAGTATAATCTTAATTAATTAATTTTGTAGTACAAGTACTCTAACCCTTTATGAATTGATTGCTAAATTTCTTCTCTATTTTAGGCTATCAAAAATAAAATCTCAATATTATCTCTCTCTTTTTTTGAAATATTGCATGAAAATAATTAATATCAGAATAAATAAAATTTATTAATTAGGGGGTTCCATATTATAAGGAAACCGATTAGCTAGTTATACAACTTCTTTAAATATGCCTATATATATATCTGGCAAGAAGAAATGGATAACTAAATATATACAAATGGATGACAATTTGAGGACTATAATGATCAATTTTACTTAATTTGCTGAGCCAGCTAGCTAGCTTTGGTAGGGTTTTCTTCACTTTGATTTTTTTTTGGTCATAAGAACAAGATGTCTTTGCGGCAATAATGACAACACAAATTGTTGCCTTTACATTGAAAGATCGGATATGTATTGTTTGTGTTTATCTTTCTTTAATGTTTTACTGCCTTTATATATCTTTTTCTTTCCCCTTTTTTTTTTTGAAAGAATAAATTCATTAAGCAAAAACGGAAAGAAGCAGCTAGCAGATCATGGTGTCTTTTGAGGTACTTGTTGGTTAATCGTGCTTTCACAAAAAAAGGTAAACTTGCCAATAATAGATTTTTTTAACAAAGAAAATAAAAGGGGACAATTTCATTCAAACAATTATATAAGGGTAGAAAAGATCCACATAACAAATAACCTTTTCTATGAAAAATAAGATAACCAATGACCTTATTATAATACGCAAAAACATTATTAGGGTGTTTAGTGAATGAGTTGAGTTGAAATTTTTAAGTTTGAATAGTATTAACTTTTTAAAAAGTAGTTATAAATTTTGTTGACTTTTTAGAAAAAAATAAAATTGAGATGAAAAAGTACAGTTTAGTTAGAGTTGAGATATGTTACTAAACACCCATGTTTTCTACAAAACGCAGGCATGCACTCTTGTTTTCAATAGTCGTGCACATAATTCAATAAAGTAGATAAAATCGAGCTCACAAGAAATAAATCATTAAAAAAAGAACGCACAAATAATAAACCTAAAGAAGTAATGACCACAATCAAATTGACCATGCTTTTCGGTATTGTGACAAGATTTATGTAGACATATTGTTTCATTATTTTTCATAATAAAACTACAAAATGTAAGAAAAGAAATCAAACAAAACGTACGCTAGAGAGATAAATTCTTAAGGATCTCCCTCACCAATGGAAAGAATTGCTGAAATTTAGGATGAAGGTGAGAATAAAAGAAGGAAAAATGAAGAAACCCTAGGTCTGGCTACAATACTATTCCTAATTAAAGATAAGAGTGAAGAAATTAGGAAAACTAGATACTCTACAAAAGTATAATTTACTATAGCACAATTATATGAGTTAAGATTGTATGCTATTATTATAACAGGGATACGTGGATAAATGACTTTTTTTTTTTTTAGTTTTTTAATAAATGGTCGAAGTTTTTAAAAATTAACAAAATGTTATTTTTTAAAAAAATTTAATCAATGATTGATTGATTGATTAGTTGACCAATATTAATATATATTTTTTACTGATTGACTATGATTAATCATTTTATTGAGTAACAATCATTTTTATAAATAAACATTTATTTGAATAGGTGTCTAAAAATTATCTGCTTATCTAAAATTTTCATTATAATATTCGTAACAGCATAAAATCTAAAAATAGGAGATTCCTAGATTATTAAGAAACTTCTCTTGCGGGTTTGCATATGAATACGAGACTTGTGGACTAGAAGAGAGAGAGGGAAAATAAATAAAATAAATAAATAAATAAAACTTGTGCTAAATGATGAAAACGAACTTTCATTTTTATGTATATACAAAAGGATGTGGTTTCAAATCATATCATTTGCAATTTGTTGCCTTTCCCTATAGTATCATTTTATTTGG
Organism: Ficus microcarpa; assembly: GCA_025413485.1. Classification (NCBI taxonomy): domain Eukaryota; kingdom Viridiplantae; phylum Streptophyta; class Magnoliopsida; order Rosales; family Moraceae; genus Ficus; species Ficus microcarpa. The sequence goes on along the minus strand of CM046379.1, from coordinate 13,025,667 downwards.
AGGGTTCCACCATATCTTATTTGAACAAAAACAGCATATATACTCTTCAAATTTGGGTAAAAAAACACAGCTATTTTCCAATCTGAAAAACAATAATAGCAAGTGGGCAATAATCCAAACTTTGATTTGATTCATAAACTTGGGCAAGCATTTCTTATCAATTTGTCTGTGCACATGTTAAATTAAACACCACATATAGCAAAAAGTCATTCATGGGGAGATATTCTTTTGTAAAAAGAAGTGAAAAAATTTATTAAAAAAAAAAAAAAAGGGAAATAATTTTCTGCAATAACGAAAAAGTATAAAACCCTATTGTAGTTCGGGTATGGCTCGAAAAGTTGGCCAGCTAATAATTCTAAAATTAGGGCAACAAGTCGATTGTGATTATTTTTTTGGCACTAAGCAGAAACATGAGCACCACTTTTAATACCAATCCCAACATGATGAGCACATACACGTACGGGTCGGTGAATTGCTTCAATTATGCAGTACAAAACGTTTTTCCAAAGAATGACCACTTTGTTTTGAGTAGATACCATAGTACTAGACAAAGAAATAAAACCCACCAAAATAATAATAATAATAATCATGATTAGGTTTTTCATGGCTTTGATAGACTGCCCTATTCTTTTTTTTTTTTTTTCTTTTGAAAAATTGGCTTCTTGTCACGACTTATCTAGCAATGAACACGAATTAGGCTGATTAGATTCTGAGAATTTGAGCACTTGGTTGCCTTAAAAACGAGATTTTTATGATAGATATGAAAAAAAAATGCTTTTATCGATAATGTGATGTTTTTCAACTATAAATCTGCATAAAAAACTATATGTTATTTTGTTCTAATCATATGTAAGAATAAAAAACGTATATTATCAATATGAGATAATGTTATAAATAAATAAATAAATAAGGAGTCACGAAGAAAGTGTGAAAAGAAAAAGAAATTGAAAGAAGAAGAAAGAAGAAGGAAAAAAATTTCTAATAATAATCATTATATAAACAAGGGGCGTCAATATCAGTAGGGGCCTATGGGAATTAAAAGATAAGCTAGCAATGGATTGCTTTGATTTCTTGTTTAATCATTCAACCATTGACGGCGGGATTATTAAGACAAAGAAAAACTCTGTCCACTTGCCCTTTTCATTTTCGATAATATTGTTTACTTGTAAAAGGCGTTCCTTTACAGCCTTTCCAACTAGATAATTAACATCTTTCAACAAAAAATATATATATATATATATATATTAAAAACTAGATAATTAATATCATAATATTTTCTTATGTAGACCCTGCATATTCCAAGTCCTATTTTGCGTCTTTCTAAACTTTAATTTATTTTCTATTAAGTCTTTCGGCTCAAAATGATAAACGGCTACAACTGAATATCATATCAAGTATTCTCAATAAATACAACATAATTAATGATAATTATATCACATTATGAGACTTACAGATAAAATTCACTTTTTTGAGATGCTACTAAGCGTTTTACTATTAAAATTAGTATGAATGGGCCAGATCATGAATCAAATCATGAATGTTTGGGACGAGTAACATAGTATTGGACAAAATTCTTTTTGGTACTATATTTAGAGGGGTTCACTACGACTGCCAATTTGGAAGATAAACGAAAAAGACATGTTTTCAATGGGGCACACACACAACGTTGTGTGGAGTAGTGAATTGACTCGGGTTGTTCGAAGTGATCCACAGTAACCACCACCACCACCACCACCATCACCACTACTACAATCACGACCACGATAACAATCACGACCACGACCACGACCACGATCAAGATCACGATAACGATCACGACCGCAGCCACCACCAGTGGGTAGGTGATGTTTTTGCCTCCGTCGAAATACCCTCCACCGTTGCTTTTCTCTCAGTTGTTGCATTCCTGTTGGTCCAAGATTAACCACGCGGGCCCCATTTAACTACTTTTTCCCAATCGGTCCTAAGCTAAAAAAAGGGAGGGCCCATACGGCCAACTGTGGGCCCACCAACCGCCCAAAAAGAACGGACCGTAATTGCTTGCCCATAGCCCTCTCTCCCCACAACTTTTATCCAATCCCGTTCATGTTTTTCTTCTGTTTACCTTTTTTCTCTTCCATGCTCTACTTTTTTTCTTTTTTTATTTTTATTTTCTTTAATCCCAACTTTCTACCTCAAATCTCTTTTAGTCCTTGACCCACTTATCACAAATTGACTAGCCTGCCACCTGTAAAATACGTTATTAGAGCTGTAAATGTACCCTTTGTTAATGTAATAAACCGAATTGAGAGTCTCAAAGATTGTGGGATGATCATGCATGAGTTGTTAAAGATCGAACGGGACTCAAATCCCCACTCAACTTATTTTCAGATACGTACACATTTAGTAATAAGATATTTCTGACATAAAAGCTCTATAAAATAATACAAATCAATAAATACAATAAGACCGCATTTGAATGAACCGTTGGAGTGGTAATTATTGCACCATAATATGGTATATGTTCGGTGACTAACTATTAGAGTAAAACTAGGAATTATTGACATAGATATTTAAATTAAAAACTATGATTTAAAAAAATATCTATTTTTTTTATTTACATAAATATCTAAATTGATACCTATAAATACTATATTATCCTTTTATCAAGAATTAAAAATAAATAAATAAATAATTGATTAAAAAAAAAGAAAGAAAAAATCTCTAAAAAAATGCAAAACTAAACGGATCTTTTCTAAAAGGAAAAAAAAATACTGTTTTACTTGCTTTATTATAAAGAAAAATGAACCATAACTAATATTAATTGTATGATACATGAAAAACAATCATTATGATAAATAATTGGTCATTAAAATAAAATTCAAAATGAACATAAAAAAAATTAAATGGATATTGTAAAGAAATATGAAACACCTTAAAACCTTAAAAAAAAAAAAACACATTATAATGATATAGTAATGATTATAAAGAAAAAGACATCATAAAGATATAGTAATACCATAAAGAAAAAAAGCATAACACATTTAAAAAAATCATAATGATATAGTAATTATCATAAAAAAATAAAAATTTCATCACAAATTTAAACTTTAGAAACCAACGATTAAAACAGTACCAATTATAATAAAAAGTAAATAAATTATCAAAATAACGTTACAATTATTATAAAAAATCTAAATCATACTAAAAAAAATTTATAGGAAATCTAATCATACTTAATAAATATGTTTATAAAAAAAACCTTAATTATATTAATAAGCCATCACTATAATAAAGAGCTAGTCATTAAAATAAATAAACAATTATGACAAACAAATAAGAAAAAATAATGAATCATGATAAAAGAAAATGATGTTAAATATAGTAAAAGGGCAAAAAAGATATTACAAGCAATTGTTTTTTTAAAAATAGATATTTACGTAATATTATCTAAAAATATACATATTTAAAAATATGACTCTAAAAATAGACCTTTTGTGTTATTATTTCTAAAAGTAATTGAATGTTTTCACTATTTTAAAACAATTTAAGTCAAATTTGAATTTAAAATTTCATTTTATATAAATTGTGCCACACTTAGTGTGCATTTAATTTGCTGGTTGAAAATGAAAATTTTAAGTTGCATTTGATTGAATTTTCAAAAATAAATTATAATTTTTATTGACTTTTCAGGAAAAAAAAAAAAAAACTAAGATGAAAAAGTATAGTTTAATTAAAATTGAAATGTCGAACCAAACAAACTATTTTTTTTTTAATCTTTGCACTATTTAAATGTTATATTTAACAAAAAAAATTTAAATGCATATTTTATTTGAATACATATTTATATATTTGAATATAAATATTAAATTTAAATAAACATTTAAATATAATTTATAATTCATAAATAACAAGAAATATAATTTATAATCCAAAATGACATTAAATTGTTTGCATTAAAAAAAGAAAATACAAAACAACCCAAATTGATTCTTTGATAAGGGTAAGAAAAAGTACGAGTAATGTTTAACTTATGTGTTATGTTTTTATTTTATTTAAAAATTTCTTAATGCTATTATGAAACATTAATTAAAAATACAATATAAAAAATTCGGACTTTACATATTAGGTTTGAATTGTTTTTAGAGCATATTGATTTGCTCTCTTTCTACTTCTCTTCTTCTCTATCTCTATTACTAGGGTTTGCATCATTTAGTTTTTCTTTTAGGATTGGAGTTCGGCGTCGTCTTTTGGTTGGCCATCGGACTCCCGGTCTTAAAAAAGATGCTTTTGGACTTTACGATGATGGTTTTGATGGCGAGATGGCTTCGTGGTCAGAAGGGACGCATTTTGATCTCTTTAGTCATATAGTTTGACTTGCCATTGGAGGTATTTTCCATGGAGTTAGGGTTTTTTTATCCTATTTATGACAATCGTTTGTTTGAAAGAAAGGTGATGATATTTTTTACCATGTAAGTATTGCATTTTTTCGTTATGTTTTTATTTATATTTTGTAATAACGGATGTGGTCTTCTTACGTTCTCGTAATGGATGTATATCTAGATTTATTTCTATGCGGTGTTGATGGTAACCTTTTTACTATATGACTCTTGGTCTCAATTGATTAAAGTTTTCTATTGATTGTAGTGATATTATTGAAAGAAACATGTATGTGTTCGATAATTATTGTGTCTTTTTGATTTCCCATTATTGAAACCGGTATATGTTTCACCTTTTATGTGCTTTATTGAACTTATTAATAGAATCAGTTTGTAATATTTTGTTAATTTGAAATATAATTATCAATAAAAAAAAGTTAAAAATACAATACAAATATTATATCAATTAAAAAAAATCGTACTAAGTAAATTGAAATGAGATGATATATTATTAGAGGGACAACAAAAATAGGGGACGAAAGAGAGAAATAAAAAGGGACAAATCAGAGTCTGTCACTGGGATTTTTAGTACGTTTTTTTTTGGTGAATAAGGGGATTTTTAGTACGTTGTTGGTCGTAGCCGCGCAATCAACAGATCAACTGAAATGGACGGTGAGGATTCGTTTTTAGCTCTGCCCAAAAAGATCAGAGCGGTGACGTAACAGGGGAGGACGGGCGACATCGGCGCGCCTAAATCGACGTGTCATTGCCGAGAAGGGAAAGGGCGGGGCCCACTCTCGTGTCAAAAGGTCCCCGAACACGGCGGGAGGGAAAAGTGGAACACGTGGACGTTCATGAGATGGTGTTGTCATATCGACAGTGTGGGCCCCACTCGCTATAGGCCACGTCATGCAGCCGCAGAAACTATTCAGAGAGTGAGTGAGTGAGGGGGAGAGAAAAGTGAAAAGAAAATGGAAGCGAGAAAATGTCTATAGGATTGGTAGTAGGGTAGTACACCATATATAGTGATTTCATCATTCCCAGTTCTCTTTCTTTTTTTTTTCCTTTTTCTTTTTTCTTTTAATTTACTTTCCTCTTTGTTCTTTAAAATTTTGTTGCGAAGAGGAGAAAGTGGGACCCTAGTGTTTCATTTTCCACGGACTTTTATCATCAGCGCCTTTTGCTTGTCCTCCACCTTCCCTGCCCTTCCCTTCCCTTCCCGAGTTCCGCTATTGAGCTTCTCTTCTTCTTCTTCTTTAAATAGCTTCACTTCCAAACAGCTCCTCCCCTTTCTCTCTGTCTCTCTCTCTCTCTCTTCTTTAGTTATCCTGGGCCTCAAGTCACGTATGTCTTCTCTCTGTGCTTCTGTTTTTTTTTTTCTCTCTCTTTCTTGACCATTTTCTCTCTTAGCTGATTTTTTTTTTTGGGTAATGTGAGTGCAGAGTTTTCCGGCGAGATTTGGCCGGAGAATGGCATATATGTGCGCTGACAGTGGCAATCTAATGGCAATTGCTCAGCAAGTCATCAAGCAGAAACAACAGCAAGAGCAGCAACAACAGCAGAATCACCAAAATCAGCAGCTCACCGGTCTCAGCCCCTTCTCTCTTAGCCCATGGGTGACCACCGCCACCACCACCACAACCACAACCACTCCCCACGCCATGTCCAACACCCCCAATTTGGGCTACGGCTTAACGGGCTCGGGCTTCCCCGACCCGTTCCCAGTCGCCGGCGTTTCCGATACCGGAGAACCGGGGTTTCAGTTCCCTCACTTGGAGCACCCCTCCACAGCGTTCAGATTCTCCGATTTCTGCCCCGGTCCGGGCGGCGAGTTCGACTCGGACGAGTGGATGGACAGCATAATGGGGGGCGGAGACTCAACGGATAGTTCCAATCTCCCATCCGGTTGCGACGCGTGGCAGAGCAATGCGGATTTCGTCCTCTACAGTTCCGATCCGTTCGCCACCGCTTGTCCGAGTCGACTCAGTGTGCCGTGCTCCTCGCCGTCGGATCTTAACCGAGTCCTGTTCAGCGAAAGCCATAAAAGCCCTAATCCTCTTCAGTCACAGGTCTCGCCATGGATACCGCCGCTGGCTCCTCCGTCGCCGCCATTGGCTGCGAAGGACTCCAAGTCGACGAATCCTTTGCCGCCGCACAAGAGCGACGCCGTCGCTAGAGTGTCGACCAGCTCGCCGGAGATCGAGTCCGCGCCGCCGATTCTGAAAGACCTAATGGACTGCGCCCGGCACGTGGAGTCCGAGCCGGACCGCGCCGTTAAATTGCTGATTCGGCTCAGGGAATCGGTGTCGGAGCAAGGGGATCCGTTCGAGAGGGTGACTTTCCACTTCGTCGAGGCTTTGTACAGCAGAGTTTCTGTTCAATCGGAGAAGAAAAGCTCGGCCATGTACGATGCTGTTTCGGAGGACTTCACGCTTCCGTACAAGGTTTTGAACGACGCTTGTCCGTACTCCAAGTTCGCTCACTTGACGGCGAACCAGGCAATACTCGAAGCCACCGAGAGAGCGAGCAAGATCCACATAGTCGACTTCGGCATCGTCCAGGGAATCCAATGGGCCGCGCTTTTGCAGGCTTTGGCGACTCGGCCCACCGGAAAGCCAAACAAGATCAGAATCTCCGGCATACCGGCTCTCGCACTAGGGAGATCTCCGGCGGCGTCGCTTTTCGCCACCGGGAATCGCCTATGCGAGTTCGCGAAGCTTCTGGAACTCAACTTCGAGTTCGAACCGGTCCTGACTCCGATCAGCGAGCTCAACGAGTCGAGCTTCCGAGTTGAAGAGGACGAGGTCTTGGCCGTTAACTTCATGCTTCAGCTGTACAATCTCCTTGACGAGACTCCGATCGCCGTACAGACCGCTCTCAGACTGGCTAAATCGCTGAACCCGAAGATCGTAACTCTAGGAGAGTACGAAGCGAGTTTGAACGAGTTGGGGTTCATGAAGCGGTTCAAGAACGCGCTGAGGTACTACACTTCAGTGTTCGAGTCGCTGGAGCCAAACCTGAGCAGAGACTCGCCGGAGAGGTATCAAGTGGAAAAGCTACTGTTCGGACGGCGAATCTCCGGCGTGGTGGGACCAGAGGAACCGGGGATGAAGAGAGAACGAATGGAGGATAGAGAGCAGTGGAAGGTTTTCATGGAGAATTCGGATTTTGAGCCAGTGAGTTTGAGCCATTACGCTGTGAGCCAAGCGAAGATACTTTTGTGGAACTACAATTACAGTTCTTCGTATTCTCTCGTTGAATCCCCACCTGGGTTTCTGTCATTGGCGTGGAAAGAAGTCCCTCTTTTGACCGTTTCGTCATGGCGTTGATGTTGGGGTTGGTCCTTTTCTTTTTATCCTCAATTGGTATTAAAAAGGAAAAAAAAAAAGTTGGTTTTCGCCAGGTCTTTTATCTCTGGTTTGGGAACCATTTGAAGAACTACTACTTCTACATATACGCCATTAATGGTCTTGTTCGGTGCTCAGTGGAAGTTACAGTAAATTATTTGGTTTCGATCTAGCAAGAGTTCGAAGCACTGAATTAGGACCCAAAAAAAAAAGGGAAGTCTTTTGGAGGGCCAGATCTTTGCTTTTGTTGGTTTTGTAGTTCGTTTCTAGTTTTCCAACGTTATAATGGTCTCTCTCTCTTTTTTTATTCTGCTTTTCTTTTTTTATTTTTATTTTTATTGGGGGCTTTTTTACAGGTTTGAATCTTGAATATGACTCTAATTGTAGAAAAAAGGAATTGAAAATCGAAGGGGGAAAGAAGTCATTTTTCCCTTTGGTGTCTGTAATTTTTGTATGTAAATTTGAATCGTTGGGTTTAGTTTTGGTATGAATTTAGCTTCTTTTTGTTTTTGTTTTTTTTTATTCCTTTGATATTAGATTTGAAAATATTAACCCAGATGAATTTTATTTGTTTTTGTGTAGTTGGTTGTCAATTTTCTTTGCCTGTAGCCATTTATTTTCATTTGCAGATTGCAGTGGATCTGCAATTTTTCTGAAGGCTTAAAACAACCAGAAAATTAATGGATATCTGACATTAGAATTGTGTCATTATCCCCCAGGTTCTGTTAGTAGAATTTAATGGAGCCCAATTTCATCTATAACCAATTTTTAACAAAGCTGTGATTTCTGTAATGAGTTCTTCTAGCTGTTTTAAGCAATCTTTGCCAGAACCATCTCCTTTCCCTTGCCGTTCAAGTTTCTATAGATTGTTCAGTATCAGTGTGTGAATTTGGTATCGAAATCCATTTTCCTGAAACCATTGCCAAGAAAATGACTTAAAAAACACTTTTTTTAGTATGGCGCTTCTTGCCAAATTTTTCCGCCTTTTCTCATCAGACCACTACTTGGAATTTCTTTTGTCTTCATCATATGGTTTTAATGCCTGTCCTTTTCGCGTTCCTTCTGTTCTCAATTGCTGAACAGAGGAAACTTTGAAAGAAGCTACTCTCTCTCTATCTCTCTTTAATTCTTTTTTTTTTCTTTCCTTTTTTTAAACTAATGTTCCTAGTAGAAGAGATATTTTTACATGGAAAGAGAAAACCAGTCTTGCATTGCATGAATCAATGGGCCATCAAAGGTGGTGGTATGAGTATGACAATGAAGGAGTGGTCAGCTCTGCTTATGGCCGGACTGATTGTGACCGGACTGAAGAGGGAGGGGTGGGGGTCATTGTGGGAAGGAACGTTTCATTTCAAGCATTTTAGAAAAACAAATTTTTGGGTCCCATATTCCCATACACAAATACCAGAAAAGAATGCACTTTGTGCGGTTTTGGTGTATGCATCTTCTTCAAATTCGCTTCCTCGCATAATACAAACACGTCCTCCCTCTGCTCTGCGCACCAAATACCTCCTTCCTCAATGGCAACATTGAACCGCCTCGGCCCTAGCTGACCGCTCTCGTCATTTTCTTCAAAATGAAAATGATTGTTTGGAATCTGCGTCAGAGTAAATTATCTCATTTAGCTTTTGCTCAACTTGTCTTGGATTTGTTTTGTCATACTATAATGAATTGCGTAATGGTATAAATATAGTCAAATTATATCAGAATTACTTTATTTTTAAAAAAATTACATTATTATTATTATTATTTTAACTAAAAGGATTCTCTCGTAGGTAGACCAATTTAGCAGTTCACCCCCAACCAACCGCAGTTTTGCGGACGAGTAAAACTCAGAGCACTTGAACAGATTATACAAGTAAAAACTATATTTTTGTTGGTAAAATTTTGTCACTATTCTTATATTCGTATATTTCTTAACAGTACACAAAATCTATTTTTGGGTCAATTTGGAAAAGGGGTGAAGAGTTGTATGCAGTATCTGTTTCTTTTCCCATATCCAGTTAGCTCTCAATTGCACGTCTCTCCGCAGGGATTTGTTTTTATATTCTTTTTCGTCTCTTTGCATGTGAGACAATATTAAATTCAATACACATCTCTCTGCCCACTCCAGCTAAGCATTCATGGTCGATATTGCAGTAAAAGTTGCACATTTCTCGCTAGAAAGCCTTGGGGTGGTCAGACAGCCATCTTAGGAACTAAAATAATTTAAACAACATATTTCATGTAAGAAAGGAAAAAATAAAAAATAAATTAAAAAAAAAAAAAAAAAACTGACCCATTAAGATGAACATGAAAAAGATGGCTCAATGCAAACCTGAGTACTTCTGGTACGAGCTACCATTCGCTTACACAAACTAATGAAAGTTGTCCTCGAACTATAAGGGGGTGGATGGCAAATCATCCATTTTCATCTCATTTCAAATTTTTTTTTTGTCTTTTTCTTAAAAAGTTTTTATCTTTTTCCCAAAAAGTTTTGTGTCTTTTCTGAAAATTCAAAAAAATTTACTATTACAACTAAAATATTTCAACTCAAACTAACACACCAAACACCCCCAAGTTGGATTTTAATAAATTTACGCCGATTTTACATATTTTTTTTAGTTTGGGATGATTTTAATTAGAAAAAACTTACAACAAAATTATACTTTCAATCTATGTGTAGGTATTTTTGTTTTAGTCGTTAAATAAATTATTTCAATGGCCATATTTATGATTGAAAGCAATTTTGTGCCTTGTAGTATGAACTTTTAGGTAAACACTTACAAATAAAAACCATAAAAAATAATAATACAACTGTTAAAATAACTGTACTCGATGATATATGGAAAAAAAAAAAAAAAAAGTTCGTATCTTAAATTTTACGTTCGGGAATGTACGTTTTCTGTAGATTTTTCCACTGAAGAAACTTCTTGCTTTGAAATTTTAAAAAAGCAAAAAAAAAAAATCCCATGCAGATAGAGTTTTCAAAAACTGGCAAACTGCCAACTGGGGTCCAGTCCAAAAGAATGGAGTCAAGGAAAACAAACAAGACGTTCAGTACCCCATACAGAACGCCAATAAGATTTTTCTCTTTTATTTCTCACTCTAATCATCCTCAAGTCCTGTACGGACGTTAAGGCTCTCTAGTTTCGTAGGGTAAAGAAAGGCACGGGTGTTTTGTTCTCCGGTGAGACGTTCTGTTCTGAAAAATGGTAAAACCCAAGGCAATGAGAATTGGGCAAATAGATCGAAGAGCAAAAAAGGGTCGGCGTCCGTATTGCTTATTGCTCTGATCGTAACGTCACACGGCTGTGCAATATTTAGGCCGAGTACTCTGCGAGAACTGGGAAGAAAGTTTTCCAGTTTTGAGAATTTGGGTTTTGGGTTTTGTGGGGGAGACACGAAGACTGACGAGGTTTTTGACGGGATGGTTCTCTCGTTCACAGACTCTCTCGACAAGACGACTGAGAGAAGGGGATTGATGACGTCACCCAGCCTGCTGCAACGGTCGGATGGTCCCACCTTCTCCAGACATTGTTGTCTGTTTGGGGTTCAACACTGACGTCTCATCACTCATCCTCTGCACAGCCTACTCTGATTGATAACCTCTCGTTCCAATTTGGGCCAGTAACCTTTGGGCCTGGTTTGTTCACTTTTGGGCTCAATCCGGCCCATTTTTCGTCCCAATTTGGTACAACTATTGGGCTTGATGTAACTAACATGGGTGCATGTCAGACGATCTATTGGGTGGTGAGGTTGTTGTCGCTGTTGTCGTCGTTTTTTTTTTTTTTTTCCTCTCGATTTTAAGACAAGAATTGGGTGTATATCACTTTTAAAGTTTTTAACAATGCTTTTCATATTTAGATTTGAGGTCTATATATTTAAAATATTGAGTATTACTATTTTAACAATGTCTTAAAACCTTGTTAGCTGGCGCTGAAAAAGAACTATAATATGTTTGAACAAGAAACAACTGACCTCGAACGACCACAGGAAGGAAAATATATATATATATATATATATAGGACAACACAACCACCATTGCTGTAAGCATGTTTACAACTTAGCTGACGCTTTCATAGCTAACACTCTGCACTGTGGATAAGCTCCAATTTCATCCTTATTATTTATTTGTAATAGCTTTTTCGTTACAAGGAAAAAAAAAAAAAAAAAAAAAAAAAAAGCAAAGAGGGCTCATAACATGACACGAACAGAGTTAGGTATAAGTTGTAATCAAAGTAACAGGACACGTTTGCCTTCTACGTTATACGTGTCACAACGTAAAAGCCAAGCCGAACGTTAAAAATATCACTGTTTTTTTTACTCTCCTTTTTATCAAGATAGATAGATATATTAGTTCATTCATTGGCACGTTGTTATAAATAATGAACTCTAGGAGATCAACAAAAGGAACACAAAGCATGATTCACACGATAAGGTCGGTTCGAATCTCACATCCTCTACAGCCAAACTTTGGCCACAAAGCCTCTTTGGTCAGATTCAAGCAAGTCAGTACTTCTGCCTCTGCTGCGTCTAGGGAACCAGATAGATCATCAGATACTACACATAACAACATGGACAAGGGAAAGGAAGAGAATCCTAATGAAAAAATTGGGTCGGTAATAAGATTCTTTATTATTATTATTATTATTATTTTTAATTTTTGTTGTTTTTATTTATTTATTTATTTTTAGTTTGGAGTGATATTTTTGTAACTGTAATGTCTGAAAATTACAAAAATGAATATGGGGGGTGGTTTTAATTTAGAGACGTGATGTCCCATTCATTTGGGGAAGGTTACGCGACAAGGTCGGATGAAGAAGGATTTGGGGGAATCTATAGAGGCAACCACGCCATTCCCAAGGATGACAAGGACCAGTCTTGTATTCATGAGAACCACCCTGGTATACCAAATGCTTTCCTATTCTCTAATTCCTTTTTCTTTTCTCTTTTTCTTTTTTCTTTTCATAAATAAATTAATTATATATTTTTAAGAATTTAATAAAATTAGGAACATTTACTTAAAACGTACTTAGAAAATAATATTTTTGCGTATATTCCAAAAGCACATGGAATATTATAAAATAAACGAAGGCTTTTGCCTTATTCATAAATAAGTCCCATCTTAAATATATTCATTTGAACGTAAGCTTTATTTTCCCCCCTCCATTTCAACATCAGGAAAAAATTATTTACTTTTGGATCGATTTGGTGTTTCTGTAAACTTTTGAATGTTATTTTTTTTTTCTCCATCCATTTCAGCATCAGCAAGAAAATTATTTATTTTTTTGGATACGATTCAGTGTTTATTTTCTAAGCAAAAGTTTTAAATATATTTTTATGGCACTGATTGGTTGGAATTTGGATTTTGGGGCTTGGAAATGTGGTTGTGAAAGAGTATGACAAGACGCAGGGGAGTGAAGTGAAGGAGAAGGAGAAAGCACGATTTCAGACTAGCGCCGATAGTTAGTAGAGACTAGAGAGCAATATCACCTAGCAATGGCAATCATAAGTTTTTTTTTTTTTTTTTTTTTTTTTTTTTGCTCTTCTCTTCTTTCTTGCTAATGAGTTTTTGAGTCCATGGTTTAGTTTTGTATGAGTAAATTCTAATAATTTACAGAGCTTTTTATGTAAAATAATGTGACATGCTGCTCAGACCGATCAAAATTATATATCGAAATAAAGGCGTATCATACGTAAAACTAACACTTTAATGGCATCTTAACAAATATGACACACAAATCTTTATACAAATCTTATACACCGCAAAAGAAGTTTCTACCTTGGTACGGTCTTATTCTAGTAATTATGCTTGTGTACTACAATTAATTTATAATTGTAATTTACAATTAGCTTCCGTTTGACAAATCATCTTGAACTCAAATTTTTCATATCAATTTTTGTCTTTTATTTTTTTTTCTGAAAAGTCAATAAAAATTATAATTAGTTTTTAAAAAGTCAACCAACTTAAACTTAAAAATTTTAATTCAAACGGATCCTTATTTTGGCAATTAACCGGTGAGATATCGACGGAGAACTATGTTGTGTGGCTTTAGTCTAAGCGGATCAGTTTCAAGTGAATGAATATTCTGAGATAGAATGAGAAAAATTGAATTTGATTAATTCAATTTCTAAGACTTTGAAACAATTAGAAAATTATAAAAATGAAATCATTTATTTTGAAAAAAAAAATTTACCAATTCATAAGATCATATAAGTCTTAAAGTATCTGTGAAATCTTCAGTGAAATCTTGAAATTCTGGTACAATCATTATAAATCAGCTAATCAAGTTATCTAATAAATTTACTATTTTTTTTGGCTCAGAAAAGGACAAACAAAAACAAAAACAAAAGAAAACCAGGTGTCATTTGGAATTGTTTCCGATTGTTTTTGGAAACATTTTGGCGACTTTTGATGAATGAAAATGAAAATGTTTTATAAATAACGTTTCAACAAAAATTTTGAAAACGAAAACAAGCATAAAAAACGTCAAGAATGATTTTTATAAAGGAAATGAAAATTGGTTAAAAGTCATTCTTTCATTTTTGTTTTCATTTTTAAGGTTTTATAATTGTGATTTATATTTTCAGAAACATATCCTAATACAATTCATAATTTTTTTATATTCAAATTAATATCTTTAAAAAACATAATTAAATATAATTTCAAAAACGATATTGACCTTACTTTAAAGATATTCTCATTTTTATTGTCATATTAAAAACAAAATTAATTATTTTAAAATAAATGAAAATGATACCAAACGGCTCCCTGGTTTTGATGGTGTTATATTTCCTACACCGTTGTATGAATAAAAATAAGTCGTCAATGAGGGGAAAAACAAAAAAGAAAAAAAGAAAAAATTAAGGGAATATGATTAACTTGGTGAAGAAATTTCACGGGGGCACAGGTAGGTTGTCTTTTTGTCGGCTCTTTCCTTCCAAAGTTCAAAGACCGTAGACATATTTGTTTATGGTTTTTAACAATTTTTTATTTGATTTCAAAAATTCTTTTCAAGTCTCAAATATGAAATACTTTTTTTTGGCCACCATTATCTCTTGATAATATTTTTAAGAAAAATACAAAAGATATTAACTATAATTTTCAACTTTTAAATATCAATCTATATGACTTATGTGTTATCAATTTTTGATTAATAAGTATTTAAAATATTATCATATCAATTAATTATGAAAAGTTAAAAAAGAAAGTCCTTTACATCAAAAAAGTATGTATTATGAATAAATAAAAAATTTATATATTTATCTTGGTTGGATGTTTCATTGATATTTTCACGTGGATTTTTAGAAATTTTTACGATATTTTATTTTATTTTTTCGACTTGAAGATGGAGGATTTAAATATAATTGAGATATGTGTAAAATTAAGGTTAGAACATATTTTTAATCACATAATATTTCATTATTTAATATTATATATATCTTTTCACAAAATTTGATATGATAACAAAAAAATTAATATTATAAGGATAATCTGAAAAAACAATTAATATTGCAACAATAATCTGAAAAAACAAATTGCAGATTGCATTCTTATTTTTGTAATTGTATTTCTAAGTTGCAAAATTTTTTGTTAAAATATCGAATATCATCGATTTTTCAATCTTTCATTTTGATTTTCATCTGCCTTTTTTTTTTTTTTTTTAATGCTTCATCATTTGTTTGGTTCCAAGCGTAACAAAATCGGAAAACTACATTGTTAGATTAATCTAGAACCGTTGAAAAAGAAATGAAAAAAGATAAAAATTACTTATGCGCATCACCAAACACCTTGTGCTTGTCCCAACTACCCACGCATCACAGCTGTCGTATATTGACAAGGTCGGCATATCCTCCACCGCCTCAAGGAATAACAAACATCATAAATCCTAGCCGTCTATCGTGCTAAGAGATCAAATCGTGACCATCCATTCAACGAATTCGACTATAAAAGAAGGAGATAAGCTAGAGCTTATGTTCATTCTACGCCTTTCGTTTTTTCTCTTTCCTTTTCTCGCCTGTAGCCCTTCTCCTCTTTCTTAGATCTCTTCGCCATGGATGATATTTCCTGGTTTTCGTTTCAGAATTCCGGTAGATCTCTTCCCGATCTACAGATCGGTGGTGGTTTCGAGCGGATTCGGCTATGGTCATTGATTGGAGTGTCTTTCCTCCTATGATCTTCAAATCAAGGTATGTTTTCCATTCGATTTTCACTTCTTTTGATTTCTTGATCGATTGAGTTTTCTATTTTTTTTGTTCTTTTATTTTTTTGGTTAATCTGTTGTTTTCTCGTAAGCTTCTATACGATCTGATTGATTTTTCCGTTTATTTTCCAGGACGATTTCGATGCTCGTGCTTAGATCTGAGAAGACGCTCCGAGAGGGACGATTCTCGCCGTTCTTTTCCGCAGATCTGGCGTTATCGGAGCAGATCTGGATCAGCATCAACAGCTTGTGGTTATTGTAAACTTGTATCATCTGATTTTGATGGTGAAGCGTTATGGTGTTGAGGTTCTTGGGATGTTTGGAGGGATTTTGGGGGTTTTCTTTGGTTTTTTAGAAGGGATGTATAAGATATCGGAGACGGAAGGCCCGAGGGAGGCCAAAGTTCCGATCAATCTTTGTCATCCGACCTTTGCCATGACAGGTGCGCTTGCTT
Organism: Ficus microcarpa; assembly: GCA_025413485.1. Taxonomy (NCBI): domain Eukaryota; kingdom Viridiplantae; phylum Streptophyta; class Magnoliopsida; order Rosales; family Moraceae; genus Ficus; species Ficus microcarpa. Next base: position 13,009,325 of record CM046379.1, on the reverse strand, counting down.
GGCAGGTCACAAAATCTTAATAAAGAAAGAGCAATTTTTTGGTTTTGGAGGGAAGATCGCACGGGGATTTCCCGGGATCTTTCCCTCCGGTGTGTGCGCGCTTTGTGTGTCCTGCTTTTTTCTTTCTCTCATATTCTGTTCTTCATATCCTCGCTTGACTTTAACGCAACGCAGCACATCGAGACGAACGAAGCACACATCCAGAGAATCTCGTAATATCGTCCTTCAAAGGTATACTCTACCAAATTAATGCTTTATCATCTGCATATAGATCCAGTAGACAATTAAATTTGCCGTCATAAACATCCACAAGTCTTAGATTTACATAAATCATAAAATTATCAGCGTCATATATTTGTAATCACACAATTCATAGGTTCATATATTCCTAACATGAAGAACGGGAAAAGAAAGTTTTTGGTTCATATAATCTTATACAAGTCTGAGCATCATATATTCAAATATTTCTATTCTCATGTAGATATAATCGTACAAGTCCGAAAACGTATACAGTTACATAATCATATACCAGTCTGAGCATCATATAATCAAATATTCCTATTCTCATAGAGATATAATCGTTGTAGTCTGAAAAACCCACAATTATTTAATCAAAATATAGTTATATATGATATCCAAACAAATATTTTTCTGATAGATATAATCGTACAAGCCTGAAAAACACACAATCATTCATATATTTGCGCGACTTGTGGTAAAATTTTAAGTTCTGATATATTATTGTCCGTAATTAATATACAAATATAGCCAAAACAATTCACTGACTTATTTTATTTTATAGATTAATATTTATTTTTATCTAATAATCTGTATCGAATTACGTCCACGCACACGTCTCCCTTCTATTGTTAATGGTTGTTCTATTTAAACAATATATTTATGCCCATTGCAATTTCAAAGTGTATTTAGCCATCTATATTTATCTCTTCGATTATCTTCGGCAAGTATTGTTAATTTTCATTTATGGCATGGGTCCCAAGAGTATATATATATTTTTCAATATGATAGTGATTAGAGATGTGTTTATGTATAGATATGGCTCTTGAGCTAAAGTTGAGCAGTAACTTTGCGGTTGTCTCATACTCTGTATGTATCTTGGTATGTTCTAGACCCATTATGTTTTTGAGATTACTTTTTCTGTAATATTAAGCAACCTTGTGGGTTGTACTTGTACATGTCAGTTGGTACTTGTTTGTAGTTAGCTGTGTTTACGGAATATACAGTTTTATCTTGTTCGCTACGAAGACTACTTTTCCACAACGAGCAGCTCCATGGTGGCTGTTTTTCTGAAGACCTACGGTGAAGTCTGCTTAATAGGCAATGCTCTTGGAGTTTCGTTCTGATCGAAGAGTAGATGATCCAATGATTTGAGGTGAATAATGAGTTAGTTTAATGGGCAATATTCCAGTTATTCTTTACTTTCAAGTATCGTTATTCAGCGTTAAAAAAGTATCATTCATTCATTATTTTAATGCGTTATTGTTGTCATTATTTTCTAGTAATTATTATCTCTATAACTGTCTTGTTTTATTGGTGAAAGTAATATTCATTTCAATTCAGGAGGTTTATTCAATTTCAAAGTCATTATTGTAGCTGGATATGTTTTTATATTTCTGTTATGATTATGGTTATGCTTCTGCAATTGATATAATCTTATTAAAATTATCTGTTGCTTATTGGATTGTAAAATGTTTAATTTTTTAAGTTTAAATATGTTTGTATGTTTATCTGCTTATTTTCTTGTAAAATTTTGAATAAAACTATTCTGGAATTCTAGGGTTTGATTGGTAAAAAGAACAGCACTTTAAAAAGAAGGCTACGTTGACCATTGATATAAATTAGTTTGGCATTTTAACTTTAGAATTGATTTTTAGAGCACGAGGTTTTGACATTGGTTTTCTCGAAGAAATGAGCAATTTGTGTTTACTATATCCATAATTATGAATGAATATGTTTTTTTGGCTATTTACTACAATTAAGAATGAATTTCTTCAAAAAAAAAAAAAAAAAAAAAAAAAAAAAAGCTGGCCTTTATAAAGGAGTAAGTTCTAAGGTGGGGAGTTTATTTTACTAATAGAAATAGATGTTTGACCAAACCATTGTTGCTATTAGATGTTTTTACTTGTCGATGTTTTAAAAAAAAAAAAAAAGTAGTTTTTGTTATGTGTATTAGTTGGCTTTTTGTTAAACTAATTACACAATTTTGTAATACACGAATTTTTGTTTTGAAGATAATTTAAATCGTCGCTTTATCGAAGTAAAGACAATTATTTTTATTTTTAAAAAGAAACTTGTAAAATAGATGTGTTTTCAAGTTGAGCCGGGTTGTACGCGGCCATTTTTAAAATTGCAGTATGTCCGAGTGAAATGTAAAATATTACCCGGTCCTAAAAAATTACGGTACTTTTTTTTAAAAAATAATGTACTCAATTTAGTGCCGTTTTCAATTTTAATTGTTGGTGAGGTTTATTAATAATGTAGTTATTCTGAAAATTTTAATGTCAAGCAAAAAATTTTGGAAAATTGTCCGTGAAGTTGTTATTTTCTAAAAAAATAAAAATCAGTTTCATTTAGGGTTAATTAGAATTAACTGTGATTGTGTGATTTCTTATTATGTAACATATTGTATCAAACGTTTGTGTGAAATTGTTTCGATCAACGGATAGATCCGTAAGCTCAAAACGGTCAGAGCGCTCAAGGCTTTTTATTTGGCTTTTGAGAGGTTGGTGGTTCGAATCCACCCGGATCTCTTTTTACCCGTCGAACTTTTAATTAGCGTTGGGTATCGTTGCGTGTTTTTTTAAGGTGTAACGGAAAAATTAAACGGTTATTTTGCAGTTCATGTATATTTTTTGTTCGTGGTATTATTGATTCTTTTATTATTTTTATTTTGCTGCTACCAGCAGACTTCTGGAAGATATTGTTCAGCGTGCGTTGAACGCTTTCTATCATTGCGTGTCAACGAAGGTAGAACACGCGTAATTGCATAGATGGTAACAGTAGCAGCTCACCTCACCTGCCATGTTGCTTGGGTGCCCTCGACGATTGCGACAGATGCACTCATCCTGACCGTTCCTTGATTAAAGTATATTTATTGTTTAATTGTTGACTTGTATAAAGTTAAATAGAAATACTATTGCTGTGTTCCACACGTCTCATGTCCGCGTACGCGTGGAAATGACGGTGCTCGGAGATTAATTAATTCATTTTTGCTTTATTTGCACGTTCCCTTTTTCTTTTTTTTCGCTCAAGTTTTCTGCTTTGTTATCTAGGTTTTCACATTTTAATTTAATTTTAATTAAATTCTTATCTTTTTTTAAAAAATCAATAAAAATTATAATTAATTTTTAAAAATTCAATCAAATTTCAATTTAAAAATTTTAACTTCAACTATTGATTTAAACGGACGCTTACAAATCATATCTTGCCTGATGCAGAAATTCAGTAAAAATAAATAAATAAATAAGTTGTTAGATTGGTCTTTTAAAGTTTTAACTTTATGTAATTTTAATCCCTAAATTTTTTTTCTTATAATGTGTCTAAGGTTTAGTTGTACTACACGGAGAAGCACTTTGATGAAAGTGGGTTGAGTTTGGGGTGAGCCCGTTTGTGATTTCATTCTATACGGAGAAATCATTTAGGCCCTGTCACAGTATTACATTTTGATCCCTTACCCTTTATACATGATGTCATTGACATGCGATTTATCCTTTATTCATCCATGTCAATTTTATGTGATCATATTTTTGTTAATGTACTTTATTTTAGTTTAATAGTTGAAAACAACATGAAATCTTTTATTTATGTTTTTTACATTAATTAATTTCAATTAACATTGCTCCTTTTTTTTTTTTTTTTTATAATTATTTTATACTTTAAATAGATATCTTGAATGATGAATTTAAATTTATTAAGATTAATACGGATGGCTTTCTTACAAACAATAACAGACATTACCTTTTACAAAACCATAATTACCCTTCCATCTTCACTAATTAACTCTTCCGTCCCCATTCTTCTTCTTCTTCTTCTTCTTCTTCTTCTCTTTGAGATTGAGAAACTATAACATATAGGTTATTTAAGGGGAAAAAAAACATATTTGTAATATATCAATTATTTACGATAATAATTTAATGCGTAAATTTACCATCTTAATGTTTTGTAAATAATTATTTACCAAAAATATATTCTTTATTTAAAATATTATATAAAATCTTATATTTACTTTTATAAGTTTGAAATTTACCTTTTTCTCCTGTTTATTTAGTAACTCGTGCAATTTTCTCTTGACGATCATTGTAATTTACAAAATGCTTTAAACAGAGCATCATTTGACATGGTAAGAACCGAAGAACTTAATCAACCAGATATATAATTAAGCAAAAACAATTCTTAACAACACAATTAATCTGATTATATCCTAAATAGAAGGAACTAATCAACTTTAAAAAAAAAAAAAAAGACAAATAAACTCCCCCAAATCGGGAATTCCATTAACACATTTACCCTCCACAATGAAGAACTATGACATCACCATCCCTGCACAGGCCATCGCCTGTCCGGATCAGGAAGCCACGTGGATCGCCTCTTCTTCCCCGTCGTCGTCGGCGTCTTCTTGTTATTATTATGATTATTATTATGATTATGATTATGATTATGATTATTCTCGTCCTTTGCGAAGCTGAGAACTTTACTGAGAATTATTATCCCCCAAGCTCCGATCTTCTTCTTGCCTGATCCTTTCTCACTAACTGATCCACAAGCTTTACGGTCATCACTCGAGAGCCTCTCGTAGCTCGCGATTCTCGAACATTCTGATGATATCGACTCCGAATCAAGCAACGCGCTGTTTGATCTCCGATGGATTGTTATCATGATCTGCTCCACTTTTTGAACCCCTGATGTGCTTTTTTTTTTTTTTAAATAAATATTCTGGAGTGTCGTCGTTTTTCTCGAGAAATAATGGTTAGGGTTATAGTTTATGGATTTCTCTCACTTGAGAAACGGCGGTTGATCTCGTCAACAATACAAGTCAACCCCGTTTAATAACACAATTCTATAAATTGCCACGTCTCATTCACATTTCTTTTGTTATCTTATCGTTTCTTTCTTTTCTTTTCTTTTCTTTTTATTTATTTTTTTGTATTTAGAGATAAAAATATTTGGACTCTACATCTTGTTTTATTAATAAGATGTGTATTGATCATTAATCTTGTGTATTGTAATGTTAAGAAAATAAAAAATTGTAACACAATATAATTTTACGAAATTAAAAAAATAACATGATTTTAAAATATCTGATGTAAATAATAAATTTAATAAAAGTAATTAAATTATTTATTTACTCTAATTATTTTCAAAATCTACTACTTACTTCAATTATGTACTTAAAAATACTATTTAATTTTTAAGTAATTGGTAGAGTTGCCCTTTAATTGAATTATTGTTCCAATTATAATTTATAATAACTTTGGTTTTTTTTTTTTTTCCCCCTTTGATTATATAAATATTGAGGGCAAAAAAATCAAATAAACATTAAGAAAAGGTTTTTAAAAAAATACATGTAATTTTAAAAGGTTTACTTTTTTCTTCCCAAGAAAATTTCGTTCAATTGTGGCTATGTAAAGCAACAAGCAAAGGCATGGTCCAATTTAATAGCCTTAAGTAACCCATGATGTTTAGAGTGCAATAAAAGCCCAAGTGGCACTAAAATGTTTGCAGATAAACATTTCAAGATTATAACCACAGTCGGATAAACGAAAGGAGTAATTTGAAAAGGTCTTCACATAGATTTAAAATGAAAATTTCAAAAAGACTATAATTCATCTTAAAGTTTTCTCTCTTTCCCAAATATCAATCCAAAAAGCTTTTTTGTTTGAATTCAAATCATTTTGAGCTTTCCTTTTCAAACCTATGTGTCAAACATACCTTTAATTCCCTTCTTTTCTCTCCCTCTTCTCCCACCTTCAGGCACCTTTGCACCATTGATGGATGAACAAGTGACGAGTATCCGGGCATCGCTAGAAGCTCGGCATCGTGCTAGATCTCCTTCCTTCCCGAGGCACCGCGGAGATCACCGAGCACTCCCCCACCCCCATTTTTTTTCGTTATGCTGGGAAATCATTGCCACAGTGCCTACTATCATGGTGGAATACTGTCAATGACATGATAGCAGCCGGATGCTTCTAGTAACATGGCAGATTACTCTTAGTAATACGACATGTAATCGTCGATGAAAATCGTAGACTACCAACGACATGAAGATCAACGGTGGCTTACTGCTAGTAAACTAATGGTGTAGGAGGCATTAATGCAAAGTTATTGGTTGTCGTAGCCATGGATGTCGTATGAAACAACCATGGGTCGTTTCAGTCAGTTATCTAGTTATTACTGCCTTTCTTTTTTTAAATAAAAAAAATAGAGTCCTTGTGTCGTTTCCTTAATTTCCTGAGATGCATCGTTCTAGTATGGATGCCTTAAGAGGCTAAGTCTATATTAAAAAAAAAAAAAAAAAAAAAAACGACAACAACAACAACAACAACAAACTTGAGTGATGAATATTGAATCTAGCTCTTGAGCTTTGCTAATGCGATCCCTTCGAGTTTGGGTTGGCAACAACTAATTTCTTTATTCCAACTTGAGTGTTTAGACTCCCTAAATCAACTGTTATGATACAAAAAAGAGTGAATGTAACATTCATGTCAAGTCTCCTATAGGCTTAGGTAGCTCTCCTAGTTTTTTCTACAACGAAATAATTTTTAATACATTTACTCTCAAACTTCATTGAAAGGAAAATAAACAATGACACATCACGTTATGCGTTTACTTGAAGAATAATACTAAAAATCTCAATTTTTATATGTACTATCATCTGACGTGTTATATGAGTTTTTATTATTTTATTGATATATATTTAAAAAAGAGAGTTGATTCAAAATTTGTTTCGATTTTGCATTCTTTTTCTCCTGGATTTCGTTTTCGTTTTTCTAATTCAAGATATATATATATTTTTTCATTTGAAAATATTGATATAAAATTATCTCGTCTTTTCTTTCCTGTCATTTTTTTTTTAAATTTTCACTGGCATTTTCGTTTTCATTAGAATTTAAAAAGGAGAAATTTGATTGGTATGTACCATGGTTTAATTTTATACAACGTAAAAAGTATCAAAAATTCTAGAAAAAACCAAGGATCGAGATTCGATATGGGACAACTTTTTTAATCCTCAAATTATAAGTCAAATAAAATTTTGGTCCCCGACTTTTAAATATATGTTATAGCAAGAGTTCCTGATCTATCGAGTTGTTCAAAATTAGTCATTTTGTTCATGCGACCATCAAAATTTAGACAGAATAAAATACGTTTTTTTAAAAATCTTGTTTTAACATTTAAAATTATAACATTAATTTTAAGTACATTTTTCTATAGAGATTTTAATAGTTTGATGTATAAGAGGATTAATTTGAGTTAAATTCATTTTTTGGTCTATAGTTGTTAGATGTTTCATACGTTTGGAACCAAAATCGGATTTGACTTATAATTTGGGAACTAAAAAATGTAATTCATCTTTATTATTAAAAAATATATATGTTAATAAAAAAAAATGACCATGCAAATTGTAAATTGATATCGAAGATGAGGTTCAAGAATAAGTAGGAACACACTAGTACTACTCTTGTCAATATTTAAGTTTATATATTCTCATGAGTTGCTAAAGTGTGTAGTACGTCATGAGAGAAACGTGCGATGGAGTTGGTGAAGAGGCACGTTTTGTCAAGTCTACCCTTCCTCTTTTTATTATTATTATTTTTATTTTCCTTGTTGTGTACGTCCTTTTCTTGTTAAAGGTGGTGGGGTGGGGTTGGGGTGGCAATTATGTGTTTAGCACTTTAATTGCCTTATCAGTCCGGCAAGATAATTAAATGTAATAATACTATCTATGTACCTCATTTATTTTCTTTTCTTTTCTTTTCCTTTTTTTTAAAGAAAAATAATAGTTTTCAATGCAATCCCAAAAGTAAACAATTGTTGATGCCAGCATTTGCAGGTTAATTTTTTGCAACGATCGTTAACACTTCGTTTGGCTGGAGATGGATTGACGGATGAAAAGGGCGACGAATAGACTAAATCAACTCCGTCCTTTTCTTTTTCTAATGGAAAAAGAGATTATTTTTGTATTCACGCTTTCCATCAATCATTTATTTGGTTATTTAATGAAATCACATTTATAACAGTATTAAAATCTATCTTATTATCTTATCAGATTCAATTTAAAGTTATGACAGACACACACTGTTATTATATCTCAATTATTTAATTGGAAGGAAATAAAAAGAGAGAGAAGATGTGAAGGGATGAGCCTATTTGGATTTTGGACCCATAATTTTGCATCCGTGATTTCTAATTTGTTGGACAAAAGGGCAGAAAAAAATTGGAGGGAATCTTAAAGTGGGTATATGTTTGCCTCATCATCTCATTTCAACTCAACTCAAATTGTACTTTTTTTGTCTTTTTCTCAAAAAATTTTTGTCTTTTTCTCAAAAAGTTTTTTATCTTTTCTGAAAATTCAAAAAAATTTACTATTACAACTAAAATATTTCAACTTAAACTAACCAACCAAACAAACCTAGTCTTTTATCAGTTTCATTGATATTTTAAGGCAAATATAGCGTTGTAAATAAAAATCTTTCTATTCTTCTAATCCTTTTTCTAATTCCAAACTAATGATCATTAAAGACAATTGTTTTGTCCTTTTCATCTTATGAAACAGTATTAAGGAAAGCTACGAACACCTTCATCGTTCACTTTCTTCAATCTTGTGACTCTTTTCATCATCCTTACTCTCTGTCCCTCGTGCCAAACGGAGCCTTAGAATTGGCTGACTTTTTCGTGCAAATGGAGCTTTTAAAGCTGGCTGACTTTCCGTGAGAGAGAGAACGCACAAGTTTTTCTTTTAAAAATTTTAATCAATAACGACTGCCTATCTAGAGATTCTGTCATTTTCAAGTTTCTAGAAAATATTTTCTTATGAACGGAAATATTGCAAAAAAATCAAAAGCGGGTGTTTGCCCTTGAGCCCACATTAGCTACTTTAGGATTCTCAAGTATGTCGGAACATTCTAGAAGGTCGGTAGTAACACTTATAGGGTGTTTGGTGGAGTAGTTTGAGTTGAGATTTTTAAGTTTTAATAGTAAATTTTTTTGAATTTTCACAAAAGACTAAAAACTTTTTGAGAAAAAAACAAAAAAAAGTTTGGGTTGAGTAGTTTGAATGGGGATACCAAACACCCCTTTAAAGCGGAGTTTGTAACGGAGGCTAAAAAAAAAAAAAAGTTCTACAAAGACTTATTCTATGTACCTCGGATGGTGGCAATATGGCGGTTATGTACGCGAAGTACTAGAAGATTATTTTCTTTTTACTATGACAAAAAGAGTTTGAATTATGCTCCTTTTGAGATCCAAAATTAGACATTGTAAGATTTATGACTTAAATTGGTGTAAATTGGACAGTTTTTGAATAAAATATGATAGAAAAATGAAATAGATAACTTTAGATGATGGACGAACGGTGTAAAACATCACCAATACTTTTTTTTCTTTTAGCAAAAAATAAATATATGTTTTATTTTTACTTTCTTCTCCGTTGTGTATCTCCTTTTCTTGTTAAAGGGGGTGGGGTGGGGTTGGGGTGGCAATTACGTGTTTAGGACTTTAAACGACCTTAACAGTCAGGCAAGGCAATTAACTATAATAACACTAACCATAAAAAAAGACTGCAAGAAATTTTGACCTCATTTATTTTCTTTTCTTTCCCTTTTTTTAAAGAAAAATATGAAGTTTCAATGCAATGCCAAAAGTAAACAATTGTTGATGCCAGCATTTGCAGGTTAATTTTTTTCAACGATCATTGACACTTCGTTTGTTTGGGGATGGATTGATGGATGAAAAGGGCGAACAGACTAAATCAACTCCGTCTTTTTCTTTTCTAATAGAAAAAGAGATTATTTTTATATTCACGTTTCTGATCAATAATTTATTTGACAATTTAGTGGAACCACATCTGTAACGGTATTAAGACCTAACTCATTATCTTATCAGGTTCAGTTTAAAGTTACGACAGACACACACTATCACTATACCTCAATTATTTAATTGGAAGGAAACAAAAAGAGAGAGAAGATGTGAAGGGATGAGCCTAACCCATGATTTTGCATCCGTGCTTTGTAATTTGTTGGACGAAAGGGCAGAAAAAAATTGGAGGGAATCTTAAAGTGGGTATAAATTATTTTTGTGTTTATCAGTTTCATCGATATTTGAAGGCAAATATAGCGCTGTAAATAAAAATCTTTCTATTCTTCTAATCCTTTTTCTAATTCCAAACTAATGATCATTAAAGACAATTGTTTTGTCCTTTTTATCTTATGAAACAATATTAAGGAAAGCCACGAACACCTTCATCGTTCACATTCTTCAATCTTATAACAATTTTCATCATGCTTACTCTCTGTCCCACGTGCCAAACGGAGCCTTAGAATTGGCTGACTTTTTGACAAATGGAGCTTTTAAAGCTGGCTGACTTTCCTTGAGAGAGAGAACGCGCAACTTTTTCTCCTAAAAATTTTAATCAATAACAGCTGCCTATCTAGAGATTCTGTCATTTTCAAGTTTCTAGAAAATATTTTTCTTATGAACGGAAACATTGAAAAATAATCAAAAGCAGATGTTTGCCCTTGAGCCCATATTAGCTACTTTAGGATTCTCAAGTATGTCGGAACATTCTAGAAAGTGGATTATAACACTTAAAGCGGAGTCTGTAATGGAGGCCAAATAAAAAAAAAAAAAAAAGTTCCACACTAAGACTTGTTCTATGTACTACGGATGGTGACAATATAGCGGTTATGTACGCGAAGTACTAGAAGATTATTTTCTTTTTACCATGACAAATACAGTTTGAATTATGCTCCTTTTGATATCCAAAATTAGACATAGTAAGAATTATGACTTAAATTGGTGTAAATTAGACAGTTTTGAATAAAATATGATAGAAAAATGAAATAAATAATTTTAGATGATGGACGAGCTGTGTAAAACATTACCAATACTTTTTTTCTTTAGCAAAAAATAAATACATGTTTTATTTTTACTTTTTTTTTTATAATTGAGTTCTTTGTAATAATTATTATTTTTTTGCCTGAACGATCTATTTAACTAATTTGACTGATTGTCAATTTATCAAAAAATTCAAATTATTACGTCATGTTCCAGCGACATGAATTTATAGCCACAACATTTTCTTCCTTCCATTGGCGACAAGAGAGCCTTTTCTTCTTGGCTTCTCCACGTTTAACAACTTTTTCTTTTCTTTTCTTTTCTTTTTGGTATTTGATAAAACGTTTGGAATATTAGTTAAATTTGACTCAATTATATTTTATGATTGATTTTTTATTTTTTTTTAAATTAATGAAAATTATAATTAATTTTTAAAAAATCAACCAATTTCAACATCAAAATTTCATTATATTTCTCGAACACCAAACAAACCAATAGTGTTATGGATTTCACTCTAAGATCATATATTTTTTTAATACCAACTTAGGAAACAATGAGTTAACATATTTTACTACAAAATAAAATGTCATAATTAATTGACGTTACAGTTTGTTAAATACTTATAGAGAAAACAATGGCACTTTAGATATTATTGTATATATAAAAGAGACAATGTTGCTCTCTTTTAATTACAACAAGCGTCAACACATAGTTTTTTGGGTCTTCCTTATTTTTTCCCACCTTTTCATATCATCTTTATTTTATTTTATATATCTTAATCTTCTGATTTTTTTCTTATCTTAATATAATTTTATATATAAAAGAGCTGATGTTCTCTTTTTCTAATTTTGTCACGTCAGCGTATATATATATATATATGTATATGTATTTACCCTTTTTCATTTTTTTTTCCTCATTCTTTTATCTTTCTCCTAAGTCCATGGCTAATGTGGCCCTATGAAAAAAGCTCAAAAGTAATATTCCTTTTTTACTTTTTTTTTTAATTAAAGTTGATTTTTAATGTTTTGGTAGTGTCCACTTTCACAAATTGTAGAGCGAAAAAACAAACACGTTTTTTCATTAAAAAAAAAAGTAAATATATAAACATGTTAGTTTGTTTCAATTTATTTTTAATGAAATTTTAAAAAATAAACTCAGAAAAATTTAAATCAAGTGATGACATTTAAAAAAAAAAAAAATAATAATAAATTTTTTAAGCATTAAAAGAATTTAACTGGTAAGGTGATTCTAATATAACAACACGTGCGGAGCACGCTCTCAAACTAGTGTGTGTGCAGAAGTCTCAAAAACCAAATCATGCTCCTTACATCACGTGCCCTAAACTTTGGTTCCTTTTTTTTTTAATGCATTTTATTTTCTCCCTTTTTATATGCTTTTATTTATTTATTATTTTTATTTATTATTTTGCTTTTTCCTTCTAATACCTTTTATTTTCTCTATTTTTATATACTATACTCTTATATCTTACTACACTTGAATGGGCGCCAGATGACGGATCATTACTCATCACGTGATAATTTTATAAAAATAATATATATATTTTATTTTTTTTTACTTTGTTTGTTTATCTCACATTTCCAACTAGTTTCATATAAAGTTTAGGTGTTATTTTCCTTTGGCTAGCTGTCCTCTAGTACAATTTTGACAATTCATCAGTTAGTTGTCTAACTAATTTGTATTATAGTTTTTAATTAAGGTGAGTTCGGATCACTTTCTTATAATTTGCACTAGAGGGAATTTGGTAATTCATGTCTAGAGCTGTAAATATGAGTCAGGTTAAGTGAGCTAGCCCATTACCCGTATGTTTAGCGGGCACGGCCTGGCTCGTCAAATGTCGGGCCCAGGGCCAGCCTGGGTGCAATCACTAAGGTTAGGCTGGGCCTAAGTACTAAGCTTGGCGGGCCGACTCGACTAGCTGACCTGGTCGGGCCCCCGAAGCCCGGCCTGCCAACCCACCCAAAATTTGTATTAGCAACATATTATAAGAGAGAAAAACAAAAGACATTGCAACTTGCAACGGTAACAAAGAGAGAAAAAAAAAATTGTCATGTTGTGACTGTTGCAAGACTTGCAACGGTTACAAGCTTTTGAGCCAGAGCCTAAAATTGTTCACATCAGCTGCCAGGCTACCAGTAGGGGACAAACTTTTACAAAACGATTAAAAAAAAATCTTTAAAGCCTGTTTACCCATTCATTCGGCTCAAATTTAAACTCGTTTACCCGTCTCGAATTTAAGTCTGTTTACCTTGTCGAATTTTTAAACCCGCCAGGTTTATAATTTCAAAGTCGAATCCGGTCCGGCCTTATCTTCCTTTTCCACCCGTAAAGGCCAGGTTGTGCCACCCAAATTTATAAGACTATATCATATTTGGAAGTCCCAGTTCTCACCAAACCTCACGTTTAAGAGTCAAAATGGTGGTCCACCATTTGATCTACATTTTGTAATCTCTTATGTTCTAGAAGGTAATGATCTCGAATCCCTTTTAATACCAATTTTTTTCCCTGGTCAATTTAGTGTGATTCATACATCACATTTAAAGAAAATGAGAGAGAGGTGGTAATTTTATTTGTTTATTTTATTTTACTAATAAACAAATAATAAGCTTATATGATAACATGTCACATGATTCAAAGAATAAAATATTAAAAAAAAAAACTAGTATAAACAACGTGACTTTGCTAATGGTGTATGGGATAAGAAAGGAGCTCGATATATTTGTTAGATATCTCTGCTTCATTCATCTAGGTTCGAGTTCCACTACCTCCCCTTTAGGCCCCACTTCAACTTTAGCTATTGATGTTTGGGTTGGTGATAACATGGTAGGTTCTAGGTGGACGATTGGGAAAAACTAGTATAAAGGATATGACTTTGTCAGACACAAGGAAGTGCTCATGCCCGTGAAACTGAAAAACCTAAAAATGACGAGATCACTATTAGATCTTTTTTTTTTAATAAAAAAATAAAAAATAAAACATTAGCCCCTATGACAAGTTTTCATCAATGAGGGTGAGGATTTTTAATAATTTATAAGTATCACAAATTTTCTTTCAATTAGTAATTACTTGAAAATTATAATTTAATAAGATCCACTCATAAATCTACTAAAATTCCCTCTTTTCAAGACTCTTTATGAAATAATACATATTACAATTTAGATCCGTGAATGATTGAGGGAGTAATATCTAGTGTGTGCATCATGTAAGGACACAGAAGCTTTGCTTTACATTATCAAAACACGTATCTAGATTTGACTTTCTGGTTTCTATTTTTCTTTCCCCTCCTTGATTATAAACGTAATAATTTTTCCTTCCTGAATTTAATGCTGAAAATTCAATATCAATTAAACATATACGGTAGGAAAATTTTCGCATTCTTGTAAAGGCGAAAAAAAGATGTGGCTTATAAATATCCATTAAATGCATCTTATTAAACTTCTTCGCCATCAATTATTTGCATATATATATATATATATATATATATATATATATATATAAAGTGTCTACCGAAAACGGTCCCGACTCAATGATAAATTTAAGGTCATCAGCTGAGTTTTCTTGAATCTCTATGATTTATGTATATTTATTTCATTAATTATCCCTTCGTGAGATTTATTTTGAGATTTAACGGGATAGACAAAATGAATAAAAAATTTTGAGGTACCATGTTGTAAGTACACTTATTATGACTAATTATCCCTTTGTGAGATTTATTTTGAGACTTCACCAATCTTGTTTATTTATTTCTTCTTCTTTTTTTCCCCTAAAGAATCTTATTTATTTATGATTTTATGTAAAGTAGCCCAATGCTCTTATATTTATATTATTATTATATTTTTACGACGTGAAACTTGATTTTTTTTTTCCTCTTAAGTCTTGACACACATGACGAATAATGAGATGCTTATATTGGATCGTATCTCGATTATAAGAAAAGCGTGACAAAATGTCAAAGAACAATCAAATAATAAGATTTATTAAACTTAATCCATAGGGGGAAAAAGTCAATAATAAATAGGAGAAAAATAGGAAGAAAGGGAAATCAAAATAGGTTGTGTAATTTTTTAACACCTAGAGCTGTGTACAGAGTGTATGTTTTTTCTTTTGGATGCTATTATAAGTCTTTTTTTCATTAATTGAAGTTATCAACTTTGGTTGGCGACGCCCCGCCGCCAATAAATTATAAGATACATCCACAAGTATGATCAGTAAATACTTCACCAATTATTTTTTTTTTATAAATGAAATATCAAATATTTTCCAACTGAAAATATTTATTTCAATAAGATTTTTGCACATGTCCTCGTTTTTAAACAGTAAAACAAAAATATGTTTAGCGGTTGCTACCCTCTTGTGCAAAAATGATATAAACGGAGATATATGGAATTATGGATTCGGTTGAAATAAATACTATTTTATGTTACGCCATCTACAATATTTTCAAGTGAGGTGATGTTTTAATCAGAGAAAATGGTATTTTGTTGAGATGATATTTTAATTAACGTAAAATAATATTATTGTGAGACATAAAAGAAGATATAGATAAGAGAATATGTGAGTGAGATATGTATATCTGGGTGTTATATATTCATGACATATCTGTTAGGATTATTATTATTACTTTTTTGCATAGTACAAATTAAAAATGCTCTTGAAATAATAATTATTTTGATTATTTTTTTGTGTCATTTTAGTTTCTATTAGTAATAAAACAATATTAATAATAGTGCAATTTAAATTATTAATGATAATTACTAACATTATCAACAAATGATTAAAAAAAAAAGGAATAAAGCAAGTGCTTTTTACAAAATATTCTGTCTCTTTTAACCTATGTAAAACAAAGATGATTTCACATTTTTTTTTAAATAAAGAGGCTTAATTTCAATTTAGTCGTTGAAGTACTGTTTGCCAAATCCTTTTTGAACCCTAACTTTTAAGACATTCCACAATTATTGTCTGATATATCGAGGTTATCTCAAATTAATCATTTTAAAATCTCGATGAAAAAAAGACATGCAGGACCATGTGTGATTTAATAGGAATTATATTTGTAATTTTATATGGTAGGAAATGATTGTTAAGGAGGAACATGTGCTGCCAATATTTTACCAGTAAGATTAATTTCAATCTGGATTTTTTAAAATTCAGGGGTTAAGATTTGGTTATAATTCAAGTACAAAAATTAAAGTTCATCTAAAAAGAAGACCTTGTGTCCATCTTAGAAAAAAAATATCAGAAGCATAACTCTCACTATTTTCATTCAACTCAGTTAGTTTCTCTCATTAAATAGATATAATTCAATAAAAATGACTTTACTATTTGAAGTGGAAAAAAAATTCAAATGATTTACATATACAACTTAATACTAATTTCATACATAATTTTATTATGAAACATAGAGCCTAAATCCCCAACCTCAAGTTAAAAAAAAAAAAATACAACAATGATTTTAATTTGGGGTTACATTAAATGTTGTTTGGACAATTATTATTATTTTTTGGAATGGAGATATTCAAGCTAAATCAAGTGCGAAGTTTGTAATCACATAGATGATAAAAAAAATTAGGTTTAGTGACCTATTTTAATTACCTAATATAATGATGACCTAACTTTTTTCTTATTTAGGAAAATATCATTTGTCATTTTTCAGATTTGGCCAATAAATGATTGACTAATGATCGATTAGTGATAAACTATAAAAATTAGTGATTGATTGACTAATGATTAATCAGTGATTAATTATACAAATTAGTAATTGATTATAAAATTTGATGATTTACGTTATAATCAATTCAGTGATGATCATAAGTTAATCATTGATTGATCAATTACTTACTAATCATTAAAAAAAATTGATTAATCATTTTTTAATTATAAATCTCCAAATAATAAGATTTTTTTTTTTTGGGAAATTTGGTAGATATTGAAAAAGTATCAAAAAAACCCACTTGGAAGTAATAAAAAAAAAAAAAAGAATCGATTTATTTATTGTTTTTTTTATGGGGTAGTAAACCAAGATCAACGGTCATGATAAATTCAATTGGTAATGGGGACATTGTTTTAGTGGTGGACCCCACCCGTACACTTCCAAAGGGCATCTTCGGCTCTTTCAGTGTGAGAAAGCAGGACACAAGACACGATTCCATTTACATTCCTATATAATAAATGAAGCTAATGAGGCGTTGTGGTCTATATATATATATATATATATATATTCCTGAGCAGAAGCACATTCCCAGCACCAACCCTTCTCTCTCTCTCTGTCTCCTGTCCCTCTCGTGGGCTCTTTCTTCATTCATAAGAGTATTGAATGACCTGAGATATAATTATTCCTAGAACTCTCCCTCTCTCTCCTCTCTCGTATTTTTGCAACACCTTCCTAGGCTGTGAAGCCTGTCATTGGCCAACGACGACTCTCTCTCTCTCTCTCTCTTTCCTCTCTTTTCTCTCTCTACATCTTACCTTCTGCTGCACCTGGTAATGTTCTTTTCATTTCTTTTCTTTTTTTAATGACTCTGATGTTACGTTCTCTTTTGTGTATGATTCAATCCGATATTTCTCGATTAAAATAGATCAATTTAATTCAAAATTTTGATATCTTTTCCTTTTTTGTATTGTTTTGTTTTGTTTTGTTTTTATAGTTGGTTTTGCGATCATAATTGGATGAGTTTAGCAATTTCTAAAAGATGGGTTATAGAAAAAAAAAAAAAAAAAAACCGCAGCTATATTTAGCTAGAATGGACTTGTAAACGACTTGAATTCATAACTTGGGAAATTTTTGGAGATTTCTATGTGAGCACAGATGATCTTAGGATTTTACTATCAGGAATGGTGTTGGAAATTATATATATCTAAATATGTATCTAATGACTGTTATAAGTGTTCTGATCGTCGTTTTATTGTCCTTATTCTCTGAAAATTCGATACGACTGATTGACGATATTTGCCTATCCAAGAAAAAAATTATAGCTTTTCTCACTTGATTAATCAGTCTTTTATATTCCTTCAAATTTTTTGTTTTGTTTTGTTTTTTTGGTGATCATCTGAAAGAGTTGCCCTGAAACAAAAAAGGGTTTATGTTGTAAAGGTTGATTGAAGAGGCATTAACTAGCAACAAACACAACGAAATAAACTTATCAAAAAAAAAAAAAAAAGGCAAAAAAATAATATTAAAAAAGAGGGCTGACCAAAAAAAAAAAAAAAAAAAAGGGAAAGAAAAATTGAATAATGAAGTGAGACGGGTCAGGAGAGGCGTCTCTGAGCCATTTTGACCGTTACCTTGCATAACCTGCTTATATCCTTTTGGCACTTGGGAGAGAGAGAAAATATTTTAATCCACTACTTTATAATATTGTGGAAAGATTTGGAATTCTAACGGGGGAAGACAGGGTCATTTGGTGGATTAATTTTGTTTTTTGACACACCGTGTGGGTCATCCCTTTGCAAATATGCTTTTGGAATTTTATGTTGTGTTTGTTAGCTGATGAATGGTGATAAAATTTAAAGGAAATTAAAGGAAGGATTTCACATTGATTTTATTTATTTATTTATTTATTTAAAAAGAAAAAAGCAAAAAAGAAAAACTCTTATATGAAACCTGATTTATTTATAGGTTCAACTTCGCCGCTTGACAACATGATGTTTCTTCGGAGAAAACATTTGCAGAACCACCCCATTGATGAGTCTGCTGAAAAGGAGGCAAAGGTAAAGTCATTGACCCAAAAACTAGTGAATAAGAAATTAGCCTATGTTCGGTGAACGAGTTTAATTCAAACCCAACTCAAATTTTTTATCTCATTTTTTATCTTTATCTGAATAGTCAATAAAATTTATAACTACTATTTAAAAAATTCAACTCTAGTTTAAACTTAAAAATTTCATCTCATCTCAAACAAATCCTTAGTGTGTCATATCTAAATCCAATATGCTTCTGTAATAATCTTCCTTTTATTTATTTATCTATTTTAATTTAAATAACAATGTGAGAACGTAAACTAAACAAGGCATTTTTCCACAAACAGGTCAACGAACTCAGGGAGGCTCTTGGACCGCTCTCTGGACGTAGTTTAAAGTACTGCAATGATGGATGCCTGAGGAGATATTTGGAAGCCGGAACTGGAATGTCGAGAAGTCGAAGAAAATGTTGGAAGAGTCGCTCAAGTGGAGGGAAACTTTTAAACCCGAGGAAATCCGTTGGGTAAGAGAAATTTTGATGACCTTCTCGGAGCTACAAAGTTTTATATTTTGTTTTTCACTGACTCCTATTCTTATTGTTTATGTCTCAAAACTTCGTTGGTCTTGTCTTGGTGTGAAATTTTACGTGTATACACATGTATATGTCTTTTTAAGGTTCTATGGTAATCATTCATGATTAGTGAACAAATATTTCATATCGATACTCTTTGAATTTGAACCTTCTGTTTACGGTAGCAATATTTCCTTGTCCAGAGTGAAGTAGCTCATGAAGGCGAGACAGGCAAAGTTTCGAAGGCGAATTTTCACGACCGACTTGGAAGACCTGTGCTTATAATGAGACCAGGGATGCAGGTATGTGCTGGTATTTTCGCTGCTGTCGGTCTACAATAAAGAGAAGAAAATCATAATTCTAATAATTCTAATAATGTCGATTCTTTTTTAAGTTTTTTGGCTTTCCTATTTTCATCAGAACTCAAATTGCCCTGAAGACAATATCCGCCATTTAGTCTATCTCTTAGAAAATAGTGTCCTCAACCTTCCTGAGGATCAAGAACAAATGTCATGGTTGGTCGACTTCACCGGGTTTACGTTGAACACAAACATCTCTGTCAAGTTGTCTCGTGACATTATTAACATTCTGCAAAATCACTACCCTGAGAGGCTTGCTGTGGTGTTTCTTTACAACCCACCAAGGATTTTTCAGGCCTTCTACAAGGTATGATCTACTTAACTCTCTTCAGTCATTCGTCGTAGGCGTAAATTTTAAATTTCTATCAAGTCTTTTTAATGAATTTTCTTATGGAAAATGCTATAACCAACACATATAACTCGGTGAATGAGAATTGGTACATAACAGTGGGGGCTCATTTTTTATTATTTTATTCTTTTTTCATGTGACAGACGGTTCTATTCCGCCATCACGCATAGTGATACTCATTTCTCTATTGCTTTTTGTATTCGTAGGCTGTGAGGTACTTCCTAGATCCGAAAACATCCCAGAAGGTGAAATTCGTCTACCCCAAAAACAAAGACAGTGTTGAGCTTATGAAGACATTCTTCGACATCAACAACCTTCCCAGCGAGTTTGGCGGAAGCGCGACTCTAAAGTACGACCACGAGGAGTTCTCGAGATTGATGGTTCAGGATGATGTAAAAACCGCCATGTTCTGGGGTTTCGATAACGCGCCATCTAACAAACAAACGGCCATTTAATTGGGGCCGAGGTGGTCGCTCCCGAGTCTCTTCCTTTAGCCACACCTGCTAGTTGCGCTGGATGACTTTTGAGTAATGTCTTTATGCTATGTAACTACATAAATTCTGCAATAGAATTAGATAAAATAGTTTACATGGTTGTGGGAATGGAAATCTGTCTTGTTTTGTTGACGGTTTACTTTTCCCACCTTGAAGCCAAAGGCCAAAGAAGACTATAATTTGTGAGGCTTATTCTGTGCTCATCTAATAAATATATGAACTTATACAAAAATAGTGGTTTTGGGTGTCTCTACTTCAGGTGGATTTGATAATGAAGCCAATGACGTGGCCCTTAAACTCAATGAAAAATGTGGGACATTACGCTTTAAAAGAAAAGGTTTAAAGAAAAATTGAAAAAAAAAAAAAAAAAAAAGAAAGAGAATTAGGAGTGGGATATCGAAACAAATTAAGTCCATGTTTGATCTCCGGTTGAAATTAAAATATTTCAACTCATTTTTGTTATTTTCTAAAAAATTAATATAAATTTTAATTAATTTTTAAAAAAAATCGAATAATTCCAACCTTAGAAAAACTGGCCTTAAACTATACGCCATACACGTAAATTAAATGTCTACCAAACCATTTATTGGAATTGGACAAAACTTCTGTTCCACTCTCCCTCTCTTTCTCTCTCTCTCTCTCTGCAAAATTGGCTGTCAAATCGATTACGCACCAAAACTGGATCTAGAAAAAGATATCGAACAGTGACTTTAGTGAAACAGGGTATTGATGGCCATTAGTCAGCGTTCGATTAGTTTGATGGAAACCAATAGCGGCTGCCAAATTTATCTCCCAAACGTGGAAGGATTTTGTAAGGGAAAGTTTGACACTAATGTAAAGAAGTAAATTATACAAATTTTCTTTTCCATCAAATTTTCAACAAAAGTATGATTGATAGTATTAGCTTAAAACAATAATTCTATAATAGTAAAGTTTTCCTCCTCTTTGATTTCACTTGCAATACCAAACAATAAAAGATAAAATCATTTTCTTTGCACCTTCTCATACCAAAAAACTAAAGAGAAAACCAAAATCTTTTTTTTTTTTTTTTAAATTTTCTTTCCATCATAATTTTTCTTCTCCTCTTATTTTCTTTCCTCTTTACCCTTTCCTTTTTACAAAACAAAGTGCAAGGGAATGCACCAAGAGGATGAATCATCCGCGTGAAATGGAACAAACCTCCAGTTTTCAGGCTCTCTAACCACGTTAGAGTCATCTTTTGCGATTAAGCTAACTATTATTGACGTTGACCTTTATCATCTTCTCATTCTTCCTCTCTCTTTTACCCTTTTTTTCAGCCAAAAAAAAAAAAAAAAAACCAATTAAAAATACTCATTCCCTTTGGCTTGATAACGTTTCAGCCTTGTTTCAAGGAAATATCTTGAATAGACTGATCAGTGAGTCGTCAAGTATTTTAATGGACTACTTGCCAGCATGAGCATCAACAGGAAAGAAAAAGGAAAAAAGAAAAAAGAAAAAAGAAAAAGAAAAAGAAAAAAAGATCACGAGTTCAAAGCAGAGCTTAAAACGATCCGTGACTTGTACTCTCACCCCTGAATATACGATAACTAATTTATTATTCTCTAATTATATGAGGGATTTGATCTCAAGCCATTATTTAAATAGGTGCTTAGCATAAAGACAAGGAGGAATTTACATGGGCCTGTTCTTATATAGCATGTGTATTCACTGAAAGCAAGGTAGAGTTGAAGAGTACATTGGGGAACAAAAAGGCCAGAGTCATCACAAAACAAAGCCGGTTTATTATTGCATATTTTCCTACTAAAGTTCTGCTGTACAAGAGTTTTTTGAGCAATATGAGTTACTTTTTTCTCAGAGTTCATTGGAGTAGAGGCACTCATCAACAAGTTGGCGAAGATTCGGATTCTCCAGAGCTGCAGCGACTCTTTCCTTGTCATTCAGCTGCTTATTCACTGCAATCGTAGATTTGCCAAGATTTTTGCATTAGTTTCTTAGTAAAGCCTTCTTCCGCTTGAATACTATTGTTTTTAGCCTAAGTTCTCTAACATCAAATTATATCGTAATTGTATCAGAAGCAAATAATATGCAACTCTTAACAGTTCGAAAACATTCACACTTTTTGTATCCTATCATAATTCTCTTTGATCTTAATGTAGAAAACTGGGGGAGGAAGAACATTGATCTTTTATTGAGAAGATTTCCTTAACTTTACCTGATTCTTCATTTGCATGAGATCCGGGGGCGACTTTGATGTCAACCTATGAAGTGCACCATCGAATGCATGAATAAGCAAGTAGCATAGGAAAAAAAAAATGATGCAGACGAACAAGATGTTAATACTGCAAAAATCACATTAGCGGAATTGGCGATTTTGTCTCATATAGACTTATCAACAAAGAGCGGGTGGGATAAATGCATAGGACTGCCTCAAGTCACTTTAAAAACTAGACAAAAGGAAACCGCGAAGCCAACTACCACAAGTTATGCAGCATGTTGAAGAAACAATTTGTGCGCGTGTTCGGAAGAAGGAAATGAAATCTAGCAAGTAATTAAAGAAAAAGCTGCCTATGATCATCTTTGTAAGATTAAATTTGTCTTTCGATCACTTCATCTACTACGTACTTGAATAATGCAGGCTTTTGGAAAGGGTTCGGTGGATTCAGGGAGAAATCCCGATAACAATTAACAACTAGCAGTTTATCAAATTATGCAGACAAGGAGGTAAGTAATCTTCACTTAATACTAAGGAGAACTCGGGTTATGTCAGTTTTACAGACTTCTTTTTTATGTTTCCCACCGTAAAAAGCTCCTATAAATAATAAAAATGCTCCGCAGAACTAGTAGAAAAGTAATTACTCAGCTTTGAATTGTAAGTTTCCAGTTCAAGTTCCAATGAACAGAAAAATGCTAAATACACAATCTCTGCATTCCACTTCTCATTTCTCTACTAATTTTACATGCATCGAAACACCTATTAGTTGGATCTTTTATCAATTATGTTCACATTTGGGGCAAAGATACAACAAAATAAACAGAAAAGCTAAAGCAGAGTAAACTGACCTTATAATGTGGAGGAAAACAATGCTTCAGTTTAACCCTAAGGCATAGACCGATCACTGTTGCCATGCTACAATGCTGAATGGTCGGCGTAAAAGTTATCCTAAAAAAAAAAAAAAGGGTATTTGAGATAACTATTAAATCTGGTAATTAAATATTTATAATTTACACAGGCACAAACACATAAATGAAATATATGAAATGAAAAAGATTAATTAAATATTGAGATTAAAAGCTCAGAAAAACTCACAGAATTCGTCCCAGTTTGTCGTCCACGGTGATCGATTCCTCGGAAAGAACACTGAGCTGCTCTAAGGAGTATGGATGCTCCGGATCTCTGATGTCCCTCACGAAATTTATCGAATCTCAGTCAAAGATTCACAAATTCCTTTCGATATAATTAAAGAACCCTACATAAATTCTTAAAAAAAAAAAAAAAAGAAAGAAAGAAAAAAGCTACAAAGAAAAAAAAAAAAAATCAAAACTTTCATTCTCTCATGGGTTTAAAACTGGTTTGACTAGTAGCTGAGCTCAGTGATCTAAAATTCAGAGAACAATAATTAATAAAAAAATAAAAAAAATAAAAAAAATAAAGCAACAACGGAAAAAGAAAGGAAGAATTGAAGAAAGGATATCATAGATTTCGAGAGGATCAACGGCGTCATCACAGTGAGGAGGATCTTCGGTGCGAGCAACTCTTTCCTTCTTAGCGTGAACCACGGGGTTCGCATTGATCAGACCCAGCGTCATCTCTCTCTCTCTCTCTCTGTCTCTCTCACGGACTCGGTTCTTTTTCGTGAAGGTCTTTGTTCTATTTTTGTCTGAATTGAATATTTATAGTTACTTTACTGAAAAGGACAAATGAAGAAATGGCTTTCTTTCTTTTTAAATAACGATGACCAACGAGAGCAGGGCACGTGATGAGGAGGGTTGGGAATTCGGGCTGGAGAAGGGAGACTCTAGAGAGCAGAAAAGTAATGATGGAATTGGAGCTTCAAAGTGTTGATCTTGGTGGTGCGCTCTTTCTGCGTGTCCGTGAATCGTGTTGCCTTTGGATTCCAGAGGCGGCTGGTTTTTTCTTTTTTCACTCTTTTCAAGTTAATCCTGATCTTGCCACGTCAAGCATTTTAAATCCGACATAAACGAACACACTTAAAAAAAAAACATGAATGAACACACTATTTATTTCGTTCTATACGTTTCTCTTTTTTCCTTTTTTATTCTGGAAATTTCTGCTTTTACATTTTGTTGTAAGATTGTCATAATTTGTTATCTTTAGAGGTTTTTTTTTTTTTTTTTTTAAATTTTTTGGGGTATAAAAATAGCATCAGCTGTGTTTGTTTTATTTAGTCATTTTGGAAGTTATATTACGGAAGCTATAATTTGTCAATCTCACATGAATTATGATTTATTATAAGATGCGAAAACAGTGATTTTAGTTAAAATATCTTTAAAAAGTAGACATAACACTTCGGTCCCGTAGCTCAGTTGGTTAGAGCGTTGGTCTTATGAGCCGAAGGTCGCGGGTTCGAGCCCCGCCGGGACCAATTTCTGCGTTTTAATTTTTTGCAATTTTCAAGATACCCTTCACCTTCCCAAGGCCATGGTTAGAATCATTCTTTCAAATAAGAAGTCACGAGCTTTTTACAGCCCAGTTCAATTGTATTTTTGGCTCTGTCACTTGTTGCAAATACACCTGAGGGTATCGATCTAGACACAGAGAGAGAGATGATAAAGGCTGTAATGGTGATAAACACGCAAGGCAAGCCTCGCCTTGCTAAATTCTACGATGCTCAGGTCACCTCTCTCCCTAGATTTCCCTTTGCTCTTTTCTGCGTTTTACCTAATTCCTCTCTATAATTTGGCTTTCCATGATCGAATTTGCGCTTTTTGAATTCAGCCTGTGGAGAAACAACAGGAGCTCATCCGCAACGTCTATGGAGGTTCTCTCTCTCTCTCTCTTTATCTCTACTTCGATCAGTCTCAAATTTCTTCGTAAATTGCAGACGGATCTTACCATAGCATCTGTAAAAATTTGGATTACACGTCTAGGTCGCCAATTGCATCTGTTTTTTGTAATTTCTCTAATTGATGTCTGATTTTGCTGCAGTTTTATGCAGTAGGGCAGAGAATGTGAGCAATTTCATGGAAGCTGGATCGTTTTTCGGTCCGGTACGGTTCTTCATGCTTTGCGTTTTGAATTTCAATTTACGGCTTCGAAATTGAGTTTTTGCCTCGCTTTAGTTCTTGTTACTATGTAGATCGTTCCTCTAAAGATGGTTGGATCATAAGTCTAAAACAAATCAGACGTGTAATTACTCTAATTGTGCTGTGTATTAGTTAATTGTTACCGTAGATCGTTTGGTTAGGATTGCTCTTGAGGCTAGTTCACATTGTACTAATTCTCGATTTGAATTTTGACATGATCTGCTTAGTTGCTGGTTTTTGCTTTAGTATTTCTCAGCTTGGCTGTATAGACATTTTTTTTCCCCTCTTTATCTTGCAGGACACTCGCCTTGTGTACAAGCACTATGCGACTCTGTACTTCGTGTTTTTATTTGATAGTTCTGAAAATGAGCTTGCCATGCTTGATCTGATACAAGGTGCGTTCTTGAGTTATTCTGTTTCGTGGTACAACCTATTGGTATGCGTGGTAATTTGTTTAGGTAGATAACATCAAATAATTAGTTGTAAATCCATGAAAATCTTAAGGCTGTATAGTTATAATTTCGGAGGAATGCTTAAAGAGACTGGTTGAATTCAAACTCAAAGAGAAAAAAATAAAACTCAAAAGTTTGAAAATCAAACTAGATTTGACTGATGAAAGAATACATTGTGAAGTAGACATCATGACATGTAAATCTTGTTTGGGTACTTAGATTGGATTCTTCGGATAATGTTAGTTCTCATCGAAAATATTTTAAATCTTCTTACCATTGGCTATATATATTTGCATTCCTTCGTTGTAAGATGTTTGAGGCGCTCCCATATCTTATTTCTTAATTTATGGATCCAGGATGATGATTTCTCGTGTGTTGTTAAATTGTAAGACTATTGATGTGGCCAGCAGTCTAGGTTGATTAAGCAAATTTTTTTTTTTCAAGCTAAAGTTAACTGATATTGACTCCTCATAGATTTATAACGTTAAATTGTAACTATTGATGTGGCCAGCAGTCTAGGTTGATTAAGCATTTTTTATTTATTTATTTATAAGCTAAATTTAACAGTAATTGACTTATCTTAGATTTATAATGTAAGTAATATTCTCCATATCTTTAATTCTTTCTTGTCTATTTATCTTACTTGGATTCTTATACCTTCAGTATTTGTGGAAACGTTGGACAAATGTTTCAAAAATGTATGTGAGCTTGACATAGTTTTCAACTACAGCAAGGTTGTACTCTCTCTTCTAACTTTTACACGCAAGAAATTTTAAATTTTTACCTGTTACAAATCCTTTACTCGTTACTCTCCTTTTCTCAAGGCTAAAAGATTAATGCATCTGATTTTGTAAGTGGGAAATGTGAACATTTTACGGAAAAACACCATACTAATGCTCTTAAAGAACTTAATAAACTTTAGTTTCTGTTGCTTTGTGAGGGGACATGATTATCTAGAGGGGTCCTGGTTTAACATCGGCACGTCTCTAATTACTTCAGACCTTTGATTGAAAAAGTAACAATTTTTTCTCTCCAGATGCATACCATGTTGGATGAGATTATATTTGGGGGTCAAGTGTTGGAAACAAGTTCTTCAGAAGTTATGAAGGCCGTTGAAGAGATATCCAAGTACACTACAGCTCTCTGTGTGCGTGTGTGTGTTTTGTTTGCACGCCTGTGGGTTTATTTGGGCATTTTTCTGATTTCTTTACGGAATAGCTTGGGTTGTTGTGGTTGCATTTATTTGCCATATATATCAGATTCACTTTTCTTAGTTCTCACAGTTTTTAAAACACGGTTGCAGGTTAGAGACAGCTTCGAATTCTATATCATCCCTTGTCCCAAAATCTGTTTCTGGTTGGCGGAGTCGGTAGCAAATGTTCATGGGTGATTTGGCCAGTAAGGATCATCTCTTCTAAATTTAATCACCTAGCCAACGGACTGTTTTCTGGTTTTCAGTGGTAATTGAGCTATTGCAAGAGTCAGGGTTTCAAATTTCTGAAAATTGTAGACTTTGATGATGAAAATGGTTAACCTCTTGGTATAAAAGTTTGACAAATTTAAAAATCATACTTTTTTTTCTTACTATAACTGTTGAAGGTTGGTCAACCGGGGTTGACTTATAAAGGAGCTCATAAACGCAGAGAACATCGTTAGCAGTTGGCACATGCGATTATAGGCGGACCAGGCAAACACCAACCATCGTGACGGGTATTCAGGTCTTTTGATTTGGCAATCGCTTCCAGGCTTCATCGTAGTTAATTACTAAAAATATTGAGGGAGTTAGACATACAGCATAAAATTTAGCAGGGATGTTGAAGTATAGCAAAATATTTAAGCATGCGCTTAGTGCTAAGATTTAGATTGTAAAATTTGGATTTGAATTGATTGTGCATTTATCAAGAAATTTGAACTGCTAGAATTAAAAAGTGTAAAAACTTAAAATGTGTTCAGAGAAAAAAAATGAATATGGAGCTTTTTTTTTCGTCTCAAAATTCCATGTAATTTAAAAAATACATATATCTCATTTGGATTTGTCTATGTAAATTTATAGACTTTTAAAGCTTAAGTTACAAAACTGTATGAATAATAAAATTAAGGAAAAAAGATAAAAATTGAATTGTAATTATAGGATTTTGATGTACCAAACTCCCCGTACAACTGTCCAAGCCATTTTAAGTTAAGTTATGGAGCTAGCTCGGATAGGACCAGACCAAATCGGCCGATACAATTGAGAAAGTCGTTTTTAAGCAGCAAAATGTTGTGTAAAAAGGGAAAGTCATAACTAGTCACATACGTTCAAGACATAATCTAGATGTAAATTGGGGGCTTGTTTTACATGGCTACGATGGGGATTCCATATAATATATCTATATACATTTTGTAACCGTTGGTGATTATTGCAAAATTATAGATTTAATCACTAATTGTTATATTGTTAGGGTTATAGCTCCTCGAAGCCAAGTGGTCCCTTTTAACAATATTTATTACTTTAACCCACTAAAATTATCCTATTCTAAATTTTTAGACCGAACATTTTAAAACGTTTCATTTGCACTTATTTTTCAGTTCTAGTTATTTTTACATTTTTTCTTCATTCTTTTTTTTTTTTTTTTGAATTTCAAATTTTAAAACTCAAATAAACAAACGAGTATACATAAATGAAATTCAAATGATCGGAGGAAGGAAAAAAACACATTAGAAGATTGATTTAGAATTTATTACAAAAGAAATAATTACACAAAAAGTCTATTTTTAGGATCTCATTTTAAAATATGTTCATTCTTGATATTACCACTTAAATGTCCATTTTTATTATTAAAAAAAAAAACTTTCATAGTACCTATTTTGCCTTTTTATTATATTTAACATCATTTTCTCTCATTATGATCCTTATTTTTTTCTCCTTATTTGTTTGTCATTGTTGTATCTTTATGTTAACGATTAGTTCTTTATTATAGTGATTGCTTGTTAGTAAGATTTATATTTTTAATAAACCAATATTTTCTTAAATATGATTTAGGTTTCTTAAAAACCTAATTTTTTAGTATGATTTGGGTTTTTTATGATAATTGTAATGTTATCATGATAGTTTCTTTTATTTACTATTATTGGAATTGTTAGTTTATTTCTTTATGATAATTACCATATTATTATGATATTTTTTAAAATGTGGTTTTTTTTTTTTCTCTCTTTATGATTACTATATCAATATGATGTTTTATCCTTTATGATAATTACTATATCATTATAATATCTTTTTTAGATTTTAAAGTGTGTAATATTTTTATACAATATGTATCTAATTTTCTTTATATGTTTATTATAAATTTTATCTTACTGATCAATTACTTCTCATAATGATTGTTTTTCATTTATAATACAACTAATAATGATTGTTTTTCATTTATAATACAACTAATACTTGTTATGATCCTTTTTTTCTTTATAATAAATCAAGAAAAATCAAGAAAAATAGTCTTTTTTTTTCCTTTTATAAAAGATTTGCTTAGTTTGAATTTTTTAGAAATTTTTGCTTCTCTATTTTTATAATTCTATATCTGTTTATATTTCACTCTTGATGAAAGGGTAAGATGGTCTTTATTAGTATCAAATTAGACATTTCTGTAAATAAAAGAAAAAAATAGACATATTTAAAATCATAGTCTTCAATTTAGACATTCATGTAAATAAACCATTACAAAATTAGTCCATTCAAAAGAATTTCTGAATTAGTCCCTCCCATATAAAATGAAGATGGAAAAAAAGGTTGGCACATTGGAACACATAATAAGATGACCTCGTTCAGACGCCGGCTAATGATGCTCACATCATGCAGAGCAAGACGAATCAGTCACGTAAATAGCAGCAATAACAACAATTAGGGTTGGTTTTCAATGTTGGTGAAAGATTTGACACCAAAACATTTTGAAACCATTTTTCTACGCTTTCTTCAAATCTTGAAGAACCGTAAGTGCAGCATTACGACCGGGTGCGCCCATCACACCACCTCCGGGATGGGCCCCACTTCCGCATAAATATAACCCACGTAGTGGGGTCCTATAACTCGACCTGTTCGGACAGTTTCATGCAATAAACATTTACATGCCAAAAAAAAAAAAAAAAAAATCTAAGAATAAAAAACTAAAAGAGGTAAGGAGCCTAAGATTTAAGAATCATTCACCATCCTTTAATTGGTCGCATGAGGAAGAGAGAATCTAATCCCATAGCTCCATGGAAGATATTCCCTCCTGTCAAGTAAGTCATTCTAAGAATTGGTCCAGCGATCTCTTTTGTTGTTAGCTTAATTTAAGGATCAAAACTAGATTCTGAGTTTCATAGTAAACAAGTACCAGTCAGACCGATTTCCCTTTCAAGGTCTGGTGGAGTCAACATATCGTAACCGATAACTGACGAACTGAACCCGGGCGCATGTTCATCAATTAAGCTAAAACATCTGTTTGCAAACGACTCCTGAAAACAAGATTAAGAACCAGTTAAAAAAATTGACTACTTTGGACAATGACTATTAACAAATGCAGGTTGCCACGCATAAAAATATATATCATCAGCCCTGTTTTTTCCTCTTTTTATATGGTAAAATTTTTGTCAGAATGGAGTCTGAATCAAACTCATGTTTGAATTGAAATCGAGATGCTTATGAAGTGCAATCTCATGGACTAATAATGTTGGGGTAACAACAGTGAGAGACTGGCAATTGCCAACAACACAGGAAACAGAATGAGAAGCATGTTATGTATCAAGCATGCAAGTTTGGACCAATTGCAATATGGCCTTAACTAGGTTCTTGGGCTACCACTTTTATTTTTTTATTTTTTTGCCCCTTACACTATTTTAGACAGATTGAGAATGGCGCCAGGAGTGGGAGGGAGGGGGGAAAACTCACCCTATAAGCAGTGTCTGCCCAGTTTCCATCAGAAGGTTTATACGGTGTGTATTGAATAAATAAGTTGATCACATGCTTACCTGCAGAAGGGGAGAAAAAGATAAAACTAAATTGGCGTTTTTCAGGTGCTTTGATGTGGAATTCATGCCGTGTTTATACAATTTTGGTCTTGACATGTTGATGCTATGCTTTTCCGACCTACAATATGCTCTTTCATGATTGAAAAGAACTGTGAGAGTTTAATCAAAGGCTTAGTTAAATCAATTACCGGGTGGAGATATAGTCTTGTCCAATACAGAAGGAATTGTCATCTCAATAACCGGTCTTCGCGATGGTAATTCATTGACAGCATCTTGACAGGCCGAGTGAATCTCCTCCATACTTGAAAGAGTGATGGTTATGACGCATGGAAAAACAGGGTCATTGTCACATTTGGAATGTCAAACATTTAACATTAAGGTGTTCAAATAAAAGTCTAAAACTAGACTGTGGGAATAAGCAAATTATTTTAGCTTACTTTCCAGCAGATGTGATGTAACTTATTGAAGATATTCAAATGAACAAGAGTAGAAGGCAAAGCAGGTTATATGTCTGTCTAGAGCAACCAGCATTCATCTAATATTTTTTGTTCGGTTATGTTAGCGGCTGAGCTCTAGTATTCCTCTTATCTATAAAAGTATCATCGTGTAAAGAATCAGCAAAAATTTTATCCCACTTCAACTTCGTCAATTCTCTTCCACTCGGGCTACGGTTAGCAGTAAAATCTTAGAGATTTTTACTTTGATTTTCCCTTTCTCCAATCTTAGTTAACCATCACAGAGGACCAAATGGTGACAATAATGTCAGTTCATATATACCTCTCGGAACCAATATGAATGGTACCCACATGCTGAGGACCTGCATTAGGATGACTTAACTTGCAACACTTAAACTGGGGCAATTTATCAACTGCTAGATTGATTTTTGTAGTTCCCTGTTTCGGTCAATTGCAACCACATAAGAGGATAAGTTAAAAAAAAAAAAAAAAAAAAAGGAAAAAAGAAGTGGATAGAATTCCAGCAAGAATTAATAAACAGATAATTGGTTGGAATCGAAGGGAGAAGTGAAACACGTACAATCAGTTTGCAGCGTGGTCCCACAGTTTTATTGCCAATATTTAGAAGATGAACAATATATGATCATAAATGATGGATAAAAATTAAAATTAGGTGAAGTTTGTTTCTTATTAAAACCTCAGGGTTATAATGAAAGGTATTAATGCTACATTTCTATTAAGAGTATTGTTTTGAATAATAGTCATGTATAGACCTTACAGCATATGATCTCTATTCGATATATGCACACTAAAGAATTGCTAGTATAGAGTTGATAGCAGATTAAGACAATTGAGGAGAAATACATAGAAAGAAAAAGCAGTTAGGAAGAGAGCTTACAGAGCTGTAATCAGAGTACTTGATAGCACGTATAAAATCATCAGGAAGAACGTCATCTGGTGTCAACTCCTGTACCAGATATTAAAACCTTATCCCCATCAAAATCCATCTCCACCATCACATGTACAGTTGAAAGTTGAAAGTTAAGTATTTTCCCTTTTTCACTACTTCCTACACCATCACATGTACAGGCAGCTCCGATATAGTTATGAAAAAAAGTGTCCAGATTAGCATTGTACCTTGAAAGTTTTGTAAGGAGTGGCGTTTGATAAAACAATCGAAGAACGCACTGGCATGCCATCAGCCAATAGGACCTAAAGAAAATTTGTCGTGATGATGTCTAGTCAGTTTGATGAAGCCTCAAAAGTGCAGTTCACTGGAGCAGCCACAAAAAACTAACCCCATTCACTCTGCCCGAGTCTTCCACTAAAAGTTGTTTAACCTGAAACAATCAAAGATGATAAGAGAAGCTTCCAAGAGAATAACAAATAATACTAGATGCTTCAAAGTTTTTAAGTAGGGCAACAAAATTGTAGAACACTTGCACAAACAAATAGACTACACGACGTAAAATCACATTTGTAACATTTAGTAACCTTTTTTGTCTTTTTTTTTTTTTTTTATAAGCAATTTCCTTCTTATCATATTTTTTATTTTGCGTCTTGATAACTCATAAATAAAGAAGAAGCCAGAAACATATACCTCCGCTCTTGTTATAATATGAGCCCCTGCTTCCTTAGCAGCGTTACCAATAGCCAAGGATACTGAGCCCATACCACCTTCAACATACCTGCCAGAAATGATGGTTCCATAGACTAAGAGAGAGAAGTGGAACAAACTAATAGTGTCTGGATATAAGCAAGAAACACAGCTGAATGTTAACAATGTCTGTTTATTTCCTGAGGATGTGGCACGTGGCATTCTTTCTTTTACAACAATAAGCCTATAACAACACAATAATTCCTTGTTAGGCCTTTTTTTTTTTTTTTTAACACCGTCTAGTTTTTTCAAGACTGATTGGATTCATCACAATTATCATTATCCACTGCTCAGTTTTTCTTTGTTCAACTTACAACTAGCAGTGGCTACTTGTGATGAATTCCAACGTCATTATACAGGTAGGGTGTTTGCCAGTTTACACTGTCCAGTCGTAGAATACACACCAAAACCAGATAAAAAGATACATACGACCAAATTCCGCGGTCTCCATGAGTTTCTCCCATCACATGATGTAACAAAACATATCCACTCCCAGGTGTATGGACGCTTGCCTTCATTTCAAAATAGAGGCCCATTAAATTTTACATGATTATAAGATTGAAAGAAAAAAAAAATCTCATTACATCAAATTGGAATTTATTGATCTGTAATTACAATTATTTTGAATTAGATTGACTCAGGCAAGCAGTGCTTCTTAGGTGTAATGTTGTACATCTAAAATGATTTAAGACAGAACAATGCAAATCAAAACACTAATTGTTGGAGCTCTTACCGTTGAACCTATAACAGCATCCGTTGCAAGGGTTGCTTTCAAAACATCTGACTGCAAAAAAATCAAAAGTTAGTGAGAAAAGGAGGGACGAAAAATGCAAGGTAGACATGTATTTTGTCCAAGCTAGAGACAAAAGTTTCCCAAGGTTTGTATCACCACGACACCGCTACCATGACATTTTCCTCCCTCTCAAATGCATAATATCATGACTAATTAACAAAAATATTTGACTATATGATTAAATTATTAAACAAGATTAATTAAACATCTATGCCCTGGCTCTGGAAAAACAAATGATATGTCTGACATGCAAGAAAATTATGACATGTACATAGCTTTTAGGAAGTAAAAACCAAACACACACGCACACAAAAGGAACAAAGTAATTAAAAAAAATATATATATATATATATATATATACACATATATATATATATGTATATCACAACCTCAAACCAATTATTCAAAACCTTCGAGGCCGGGGATAATAATAGGTCCATAAAGTCCCTGTCAAGATCAATAACCCGCATGTTTATGTACTGTTTGCTCCAAAATCACAACGATCCGAGTTACGGAAAGCCATAAATCTGAACAAACGGAATCAGAGCAAATATCCTAGACCTGCTATCAAATTCAGATTGGTGTTCATACAAAACATAATGGAAAATATATATCTATACATATATGCATACACCAAGTCCTTTTGGCCTAAGGAGAGAGTCTGTCGTAGAAAACGAGTCCAGAAAACCGATTTGTGTATCCTATCCTTGAATCGGTCACTGAAAGATGAGATGTACTGCGAAGACTCGGGAGGAGGTGAATCTATAAGTGGATCCATGAATTTGCAGAATTTCTCAAGCTGATTCTCGTATCTGCGAATTTGGAGAATTACCAAACAATTTTCAGATTTCAAAGCAGCCAAAACATATCATTTCGAGCCGAGAACGATTCGGCTTGTCAATTAACCAAAACAAAACCGCAACTTGGCCTATTTGCTGTTTGCATGAATCAGATTGAGGTGGTGTTTGAGTGAAATTGGGACCTTGGATAAGCATCGGCGTCGCGTTTGGAGAACTTGGAAATCTCCGAGTAGTTGAGGTCCTTATTAGGACCCAGCAGAAGATATCGTCCATCCAAACAGGGCGTGAACGATGAAGGACTCCTCTTCAACATCTTCAATCCATGTCTCCCTAGCTCCAACTCTCTGTCGCTCCATAACCACACAGAGATCAACTACAAACAAACGTGTGTGTATACATAAATACATATATAGATGTATGTAGATACGTATATATTTGTGTGTGTGTTTACTTGATGACGGAAGGACGGAGGAGGCTTTGGAGGTAGCTGCAGCGAGAGAACTTGAAGCCAGGAATGAGCTCCTCGGTGACGGCTGCGCCGCCGATGACGTGGCGCCGTTCAAGCACGGCGACGGAGAGGCCGGCGCGTGCGAGGTACGCGGCTGCCGTGAGGCCGTTGTGGCCACCACCGATGATGAGCGCGTCCCATTTCCGATCCTTCAATGTGCTAGCGCCATCGGAAACGAAGCCGCCGCTGCTGGAGAAGCACCTTCGCCACATCTCTCTTCTCTTGCCCAGCAGATGATAAATTAATGGTATTGCTCACTTATTTTGCATTTAAAGTTGGTAATTCACTGATGCGCGAGAACCTTTTTTTTTTTTTTTTTTTTTTCCTCTCTTCGAAAATGTTTTATGACAAGAAAATGAAAACGTTTTCTTAATTATGTTTTGGGTGGCAAATGTACAGAACATGACAATTTTTTATTAAAAAATAAAAAGGTTTACATCATACTTTTATTATTTAAGGTTAGCAAATGGCCTTGTTGTGACTCGGGAATGACCATTTCTGATTCCGATGTGTCTAATGCTGTAACTCCAAGACGAATGTTTGTCTTTTCTTTCTTTTTTTTTTTTTTTTTTTTGGGATAAATTATTAGGGATCCGTTTTTTTTATCTTTTTCCCAAAAAGTTTTTTACCTTTTTTGAAAATTCAAAAAAATTTA
The DNA here is from genome assembly GCA_025413485.1 of Ficus microcarpa. Classification (NCBI taxonomy): domain Eukaryota; kingdom Viridiplantae; phylum Streptophyta; class Magnoliopsida; order Rosales; family Moraceae; genus Ficus; species Ficus microcarpa. The sequence continues at coordinate 12,973,234 of CM046379.1, read as the reverse complement.
CTATTACAACTAAAATATTTCAACTCAAACTAACCAACCAAACGGACCCTAGATTCATCCCTACTTTTAAGTAGGGGTGACAATTCGTGTCGTGTTCGAGTCCACGGGTCCAACCCAAAAACGACCCGTTCTTTTTCGTGTCAATTTCGGGTGACCCAAATTTGACCCGTTCACTATTCGTATCGTTTTCGAGTCGTAAAATTCGTGTCGTTTTCGATTCGTGTCGTCGTGTCGCGACCAGGGGTGACAATTCGTGTCGTGTTCGGGTTACACGGGTCCAACCCGAACACAACCCGTTCTTTTCCGTGTCAATTTCGAGTGATCCGAATTTGACCCGTCCACTATTCGTGTCGTTTTTGATTCGTAAAATTCGTATCGTTTTCGATTTGTGTCATCGTGTCGCGACCCGTATTGCCACCCCTACTTTTAAGTACCTAAGAGTTTAATCTTTAAATTTTATTTTTTGGTAAAAATACCATTAAACTCTTAAATTGGTAAAAGTTTGATCCTTTTTTTTTTTTTGGTCAAAATACCTTGCAACTCTTAAAAAATGTATATTTTAGTCATTCCACTAATTTTTTAAAAGAAGATAGTGTTTAACGGTGGAGTGACATTGTGGAGAACGCCGTCTCAACTTATAAAAAATGATAAAGGACTTTATCTTTTGAACAAAAGTACTATATTACCCTAAAAATTTAATAAGTTCAAAAAATCTCCAACAAAAATTAATCTTTTGTGATTTAAAAAAACACTAAACCATAAGTAATCAGAAAAAAAAAAAATTTTCACAAATAGACAAATAAAATTTGGTTTTTATTTAGTGCCTTTTATTTTAAACTGATTTGTCTCTTCACAATAAGAAACAGATTTATTTCTTTCTTTATCATTTTTTTATTGGTTCTTTAAGATTTGTGAGTTTTTTTTTTTTTTTTCAATTTATAAAAATAGTTTTTGTTGGATATTACTTTGAGCTTATTTATTTTTTAAGGTAACATAATACTTTTGTTTAAAAATAAATATCTGTCGTTGTACTCTGCTAGCCGAGGTAACCTCCTCCATCGGTGTCGCGCTATCGTCACACCCCCACCTTAGTTCAAAATTTAACATGAAAACCAAAACACACCTTTTTTAAGAGCTTAGGGGGTATTTTAACAATAAAAAATAGATTAGGGACCAAAATCTTACCAACTTAAAAATTTAGGGGTACATTTACCAAAAAATAAAATTTAAGGACCAAACTCTTACCTATTTAAAAATTCATGAACCAATCCAACAATTATCCCTTCTTTTTTTTTTTTTCCTTGATTTGGAATATTAACGATATTATTAATGTTGATTCACATTATAAAATTTGGAGAAGAGCTTAAGGAGAAGACTACAGTCTTTTCTTTTTAGGGAAAAAGTCCATATTCTTTTCAATATTGCAAACATGGTCTGGACTCTGGAGTGCACAGTCGGATTTTTTATTTTTTTTGGGCAATTGCTTTTGTTGTCTCTTTTACACTGGACCACGTGTCGGCCTTTAGTACACAAAAATATATACTCTTGTCTAGTGTTGACTTGTACTATTTTTTTTTTTTAAGAGTATTCAAACATACTTAAATCAAACTTTGCCTTGCCTAAAGTTACAAACAAAACTATCCAATTAACATTAAAAACATATATATATATATATATATATATTCTTAGGATCATTACAGAATACTAGGGATTATTCTGAATCTATTAGCAAGAGGGGGAGGAAAAAAAAGACAGATTGATATTATTGATTTTGTTGGGATAATTTCTAATAAACATTGTGCAGTAGAGCTCAGGTCAAGGGCTGTTAAGATCCTGAAGAACAACAAATGCAGCATTCCGACCAGGTGCACCCATCACGCCACCGCCAGGATGTGATCCGCTTCCACACATATACAACCCCTTCACTGGGGTCCTGTAATTTGACCTGCAGAAGCTCCAAATTATAGTTGCCAATTTGCCATTACCAAACTTAGAAACGTAGACATGGTGTAGTTTATTGGTTATTTTTATCTGATAACTAATTTGAATATGCACAGGCTGATAGGTGTTACCATCCTTTGACGGGTCGCAGCAGGAAAAGTGAATCCAAACCCATAGCACCATGAAAAATATTACCCCCTGTCACATACATTCAAGAGTCGGTATGTCTCAGAAATTTATCACAAACTCTGGCTTACCAACTCATTATCAATATTTGCTTCCTCCAAGGATATATTGCGAGTTCGCAAGTTGTCCCCTGACCTTTTAACTTTTGCAAACTATACCTTGTATTTATTAAAGTGTTGCATCGTACCCCCAAATCAATGACGGATGTTAAAATCTAGACAAAAGCAGACTCGTGCATGTGACCTGATGTGCTCTGTTGTTGTTTGAAATATGTTCCTTTCAAACGAGCATACATCATGTGTACGAGGGCATTTCCATCAAATTTTAGCAGTTGGGAACATTCTGCAACACTATCAAATTCAATGCGATTCTCTAAAACTAAAGGTTCAGGGGCAACTTGTTAATTCAAAAAAAAACTCGGGGTAAAAGAGCCAAAAACCTTATATCTAATCACAGATTATTTTCATAATTTCTCCATTTATTAAGGCTGTTACTTAACTATAGTACCTGTCAGACCAAATTCTCTTTCAAGATCCGGTGGTGTTAACATGTCATAGCCAATGACTGATGAGCAGAAGCCAGGGACATATTCTTCAACCATATCAAAACATCTGCGTGCATATGATTCCTGAAGAAAAAGAATGAATTAGCACTCAATGTATGTAAGCTTAGCTTGAATCAATGCAGAGATATTGAGAATGATAGGAATGTTAAGCTGATCCAATGGAGAGCTATTCTACAACATCATGTCCTATACTCACTGCAAATACCATGAAAGCAGTAAACATGAATATTAATGGCAATTGAGCACACAATGCAATCTAAATGATAGGTTGCTAATTACCCTGTATTCAGGATCTTCCCAGCTGCCATCTGAGGGTTTGAACGGTGTGTATTGTGTAAACAAGCCGACCACGTGCTTACCTTAAAAAAGTGCACGAGTAGGTCATTTCAACTACTATTTTGGTAAAGGGTGATCAACAAGAAAGTCAAGAGTGACATCAACACGTAGATGGACATTCTTTTATCTCCCTTTTTTCCTAATAAACATTATACCAATTTTCTTTTATTTTATCTTGACAACTTGAGATGTGGTGCGCAAACGGATTAAAAATGATCAGGTTTGCAATACCAGGTGGAGATATAGTCTTGTCTAATGAGGAAGGAATTGTCATCTCCATGACAGGTCTCCGTGATGGTAACCCATTCCAAGCATCTTGACAAGCTGAAGAAATCTCCTGCATACTGTAGTATTGAGGGTAGTATAAGCAAATCAAGTGGATCACCTTTATATTTCGTGTATGGACTTAAAAAGTGACAATGAGAAACTAATTATACGTAGAATAAGACTGATCTCTACATTTCAACATACCTTTCACAACCTATGCGAATGGTAGCGGTATGCTGAGGACCCACCTCTGGTTGACTCGATCTGTAACACTGAAACTGGGGCAATCTATCAACAGCGACATTAAGTTTTGTGGTTCCCTGTTTTATGAGCATTAGAGTGACAGTTCACTTAATTGTTTCGAGTGACCTCCAAAACCAGAAACCAGCCCACATATTAATCGAGGAATCTTACAGAGCTGTAGTCCACGTTCTTAATGGCACAAAGAAAATCATCCGGAAGAACACCATTGGGTACCAAATCCTGCGTCCGGAAAGCATATACCAAACAAGTAGGATAGAAGAATCCATAAGTGGGAATAAGCTTAAAAATAACAGAAATCCAGCATGCAAGCTACATTAAAAACTTTTCAAAATGTGATTTCCACTGATGTGAATAAATCATCAGTACTTCTCCCAGTTAACCGAAGGAACCATATTTCTTACCGTGAAAGTCTTGTACGGGGTTGCATTAGATAAAACAAGTTTAGAACGCACTTGCATCCCATCAACCAACATTACCTAAATTGCAAATACAAAACACCCACCTGAGTAATCTGATAAAAACTAATTAAATTAATTCAGTTGATGATTCTGAGAGCTGAACTAACCCCATCTACAGTGCCAGAATCTTCAATCATCAGTTGTGAAACCTGAATTCCTGGATAATTAGAAACTAAGGAAAACTTCACGTAGTATCAAAACAAAAAATTCTTCAGGAAACATACTTCAGCCTCTGTAACAATATGAACCCCAGCTTCTTTAGCAGCATTACTTATGGCTAATGATACGGAACCCATGCCTCCTTCAACATGCCTGCAAGAAATGAAGGTGTTATTGATCAAATCATTAAAAACTCCAGGAGTCTTTGAAACGACTAGGACACAGTCGCTAGATAAGCTAATATATAAGAAAGGATGGGGGGAGAGATTTGTTTTCATGATGTGCAGATAACTAAACTTTCCCTTACACACTCTAAACTACAAATGAGATATTTTAAAAATTACACATGAGATACTCACGACCAAATATTGCGTTCACCATCAGTTTCTCCCATAACATGATGCAGCAGGACATATCCACTTCCCACTGTATTTATACTAACCTAGGAAATAATGTAGAAAATACCAATATATTAGTTTTGACAAGGAATGCAAGTGACTCGAGATGCAAACAAACTCTGGAAAGAGCAATATATTAGTGGTCATCCAATGTAAATATGACACTAAGAAACTCCCCTGCCTGTGGTGCAATGAAAATTTTCTCATTGCAGTGAACTATAACTGGTCTAAATTCTCAAAACAAACTGATACATATAAAGGTCTTACCATGCTCCCAATGATAGCATCAGCTGCAAGTGTTCCCTTCAGTACATCAGACTGCATTTTTTTGCTGTTAGTGACTAATACGGTCATTTACCCAATAATCACCGTGCATTTGACTTTCATACACAGATACTCAACGTTTTAAGCACTAAACAAACGATCAAGGGACTCTGAAGTAACTAATGTTAATTAAGATAGTGCAACCTCAAACCAGTTGTTCAGAATCTTTGACGTAGGGGATAACAAAAGGTCTTGAAATTCCCTGCCAAAATCAAGACGATACTGAAACCATTAAGAGGCTTGAACAAATTCAAGTAGCTTAAATTAACATGCATTTAGAAGTTCATTTTATTCTACTGGGAAAGGAAACAAAGACTCACACCATATCTTTCTGCCCTAATGAAAGAGCATGCTTCAAGCAACTAGCCCAAAAAACAGATTTCTGCCATTTGCCTCTCAGCTGACTTTTGAAAGATGAATCCCCATGTAAAGATTCGGGAGGAGTTGAATCCAAAAGGAAATCCATGAATTCACAGAATTTATGCAGTTGGCTTTCATATCTAAAAATCAATTTCCAAAACAGAAAAATAAAGCAAACAAAAATTATTTGTAAAAAACTATCAATCAGTAAAAATTTTTAACTTTTTTTAATCAATGCTACAAAAAAAAAGAAAAAAAAATTATTATTTGGTAAAAAATAAAGGCACCTCGGATAAGCATCTGCATCCAGTTTCGAGAACTTGGAAATCTCCGAGTAGTCATGTTCATCATTAAGCCCCAAGAGAAGATAACGTCCATCGCGACAAGGCGTGAATGACGAAGCTACAGGTTTCAACAATTTCAGTCCATGTCTCACCAGATCAAATTCTCTGCATTTCCAAATTTAACTAATTCCAGTTCTGGTGATCCTAAGCAAACTAGTAATATAAAAAGAGAAACGAAATTTCACAGAAATGCGATCATGGAGGAATATACCTGACGAGTGAAGGTCGGAGGAGGCTCTGGAGGTAACTGCAGCGGGAGAATTTGAAGCCGGGAACGAGCTCCTCGGTGACGGCGGCGCCGCCGATGACGTGGCGGCGCTCGAGCACGGCGACGGAGAGGCCGGCGCGAGCCAGGTAGGCGGCGGCCGTAAGGCCGTTGTGGCCCCCGCCGATGACCAGCGCGTCCCATTTCCTCTCCGTCAGAGCGCGTCTGGCGCTGCTACTGAAGCCTTTTCTCCACATCCGGTCGGTTTTTTTCAGGTCAAAATAGTGGGGGCGTTTCAGTGAATCAGTGTTTGACTTCTTGTCTGTTCGAACAGAGTGAATGAATGAATTGACCTTTGGAAGTAGCTTTTTGCCAAATGGCGTTTGCCTACGTGGACGCAGTTTTCTGGTTGCACGCTAGATTGTTAAAAACTCTATCATTATTTAATAAAACCGCTCTCATTTCTCCATCAAAGGTCCCATGGTCTAGTGGTCAGGACATTGGACTCTGAATCCAGTAACCCGAGTTCAAATCTCGGTGGGACCTTAAAATGAGGATTTTTTTTTTCAACGGCTTTTTGAACGTATTTAATATCCATTTTTGTCCCATCTCTCACGGTTGGATCTGATGAATTGTGGCCGGAAAGACAACAATATTAAAGCTTACTTATGAACTAATGAATTTTCTTCACTCACATTGTCTTGTGCTATAAGAAAGATCTCAAGGCAATCAAAAGCCGAACTATTAGTTTACCTGAATGCAATATTAAGCATAGTTGTAGATTTTTTTAGGTGATCTTTTTCATGAGAAGATCTCAAGAAAATCAAAACTGAACTAATGTCGTTTTATTTTACTTAACAACACATGTTTCAGGTTAAAAGTGACCATTTCTTTTTCACAAGGATAAATTTCTGGTTTTTTCTTCAAAAGATGAGATTCTTTCTCTCGATTTTTAAAGACCTGTACAATATCCATTTCTATTTCTATCTACAGCCATAACTGGCCCGTTGGATTAGGTATGACTGTGTTTCTACTAAGCATGCTGGTTGGCCCATATTTCCACCCCTATTTTATATTTCAGTCGAACTCAAAATTTGACTAAACCGAAAGACTAACCATATTAAAGCTTACTACACTATTGAATTTGTTAGCTCAAATGTTTCATCAAGTGATAGTTTTCATGTAGGAAGATCTTAAGAAAATCACAATCAGAATTGTTATATCTTATAACACAAGAAAATCACTCACATGCCTTGCAAGGCGATGCTATAAGAAAGATCTCAAGGCAATCAAAAGCCGAACCATTAGTTTACCTAAATGCAAGATTAAACTTCCTTGTAGATTTTTTAAGGTGATCTTTTTCTGAGAAAGATCTCAAGAAAATCAAAACAGAACAAATGTAGTTTTTATTCTACTTAACAACACATGTTTAAGGTTAAAAGTGACCACTTCTTTTTCGCAAGGATAAATTTCTAGTTTTTTCTTCAAAAGATGAGATTCTTTCCCTCGATTTTTAAAGACATATACAATGTTCATTTCTATTTCTATTTCTATCTACAGCTGTAACCAACCCTCAGGTTAGGTACGACTGTGTTTCTACTAGGAGGGCTGGTTGGTCCATATTTCCACCTCTATATTTTTTTTTCAGTCGAACTTGAAGAGTTTGACTAAACCGAAAGACTAACCATATTAAAGCTTACTAGACTATCAAATTTCTTAGCTCACATGTTTCATCAAGTGATACTTTTCTTGTAGGAAGATCTCAAGAAAATCACAATCCGAATTGTTATATCTTTGTCTTACTTACCAAAACCCGTTTAATGTTAAAAGTGGTCAATTTTCTTAACTATGTTCTGAAACAAACCAAAAGGAAAGTAAGGGGTACGTTTTCCTCACCTAATGGACACACGGACGAGTTGAAAACAGAAGAGAAGAAAATGAAAAAGCACCTCCAGCTAAAAAGATCTCATCCACATTGGTCAACTCAAAAGGAGAAAAGTTTGTCGCCGCTAGGAAGAATACAAAACATGTGAAGAACGTCTTTCGAGAAGAGATACTACAGTCTTCTGAGTTACATTTTGCTGGCTTTAGGGATTATCCAATAAACATAAACGCTTGTGAACTTGGGTTGTTGACAGCATAAATGTAGTTGCCAGGAAAAGGAAGTAATTTAGTGGTCAAATTCCTGTAAATAACCATGTATGATGTGGTCCTCACAACTGCCACAAAACATGGCACAATATAGTTTATTAGATGGGAAAGTGTAGCTTTAAGTTACCAAATAGAATAGTCTTTGCCTAACTTTACCAATGCTTTATAATAATTTAAAACGGCACCAGTAAATCTCTTTTTATAGGTTCATAGGTTCACGCAATGTGATTGATTGTGTTGAAATCCAGTTGCTTTGGCTAGTTTCTTTAGAACTTCTCTACATGATATCGTATTCTAGATAATTTAAAATTCATTCTCGTAATAATTTTATTTTATATCTAAATAAATGAATATATAACTTTCTGAGTTAATCTGACATGTAGGGATATAACATTTTTTATGAACAAAAAATATTACACTTATACTTTATCGATGTTATACATCATTGATCTGATATTACATATATTGACTTTAACTTTAATTATTGCACGGGCCCGTGCCAAAGACCACTTCTATATATCTATATAAATTGTTTAGTGGATTGAAAGATAGTATATGGATTTAGAAAATTAGCGGTCACGTTCACGGAAGTACAGTAGAAGAAGTAGTTTAACCTGCTAATTAGGGAACGTGGACTCAGCAAACTGAGGATTGTTCTGCAAAGAAATCCAATGTACAATAAGCGACACATCGAAATGGGATAATAAAATATTCACGGACGTTTAGTGGGTCATTTATCTCGAGAATGTTTATGGATTCTTTTGCTAATGAAACGCACATGCTTATATGATTTTTTTAATGAAGATCATAGTATTCTCTATTTGATGTTAGATTATTAGATTAAGAAAAAGTCTTTAAAAGGAAGCAACTTTTTCTGTCCTTGGAAACTCTCTCACACAATTCATGATACTGATTAGTGTGAAATTATTTTTTTAATACTTACCCTGCAAATTTGTCTGCCAAGTTGCATCTCCCTTTTCCCTGTACATACCAGCAATTTCTTGGACTTCTTTGTTAATTACTTGACTTTGATTTTCCTCACCTCTTATATATATTGCATACCTTATAGACCATTGAGTATCACCCGATAATAGGACATTTCAATTTTCTCTGTTCCTTTCATCAGCCAAGATTCATAATCCCAAATTAATCTCTCCATCAACTACAATACTACATCAACCTCTTTTAAAAAGCAAAATGTCATATTCACATAGCCAGCTTGCTTCACCAAGCTCCAATCCGAATTGGACGGCGGAGCAAAATAAGTTGTTTGAAAATGCTCTGGCTATATATGATAGGGAAGAACCCGATCGTTGGTGCAAGATAGCCAAGGTTGTTGGAGGGACAACTGAAGAGGAGGTAAAGAGGCAATATGAGATCCTTCAAGAGGACATCAACCGCATTGAGTCGGGCCAAATTCCCCTTCCTAAGTATAGGAAAGATCAAGGAAGTAGCAAAGAAAATAACAGTAGCAATGAAGAGAAGAGGTAAGTGCATCTTCTTCATCTTTAGTTAAAAACATCATGAGAATATAGAAACAGGTCTGAAATCCTTAATCTGGCTTGGTTTAGAATTTTGAATATCCTTACTTCCTGTACGTCTAACAACCCTAGAATCAACGAATTTGTTATGATACCAGGCATTGTTATCTCATCATGCCCACCAAACAATCTGGCATACAATTTGGGGTTATAGCCGACACAAGGCGATACTGATCAATCTTGAAATATGGCCAACGCACTGGGCAACTTCAACATCCCAGTTCAATTCCTAAACCAAAGAAATCTACCAGAGATAGTTTACCATTAACATAATTTATTTTAAGTGGAATCTGTTACACTGGCATTTTCTTATTCTAAATTCTGCATCACCTTAAGATCGATGTTTTGTCCTAACTATGGTTGTCAACTCCTTCATAGTACCCTATTGATGATACAATCTCCTTTGATATTCAATTAGGCAGTAATTCTACAGTCGTCCCGACACCAACTAAGAAAACATTTTTCTTGTTTGCTTGCATTTTTAATCCTTTGATAGTCTGATGTTCTTTTCTACTTGCATTCTAACTTTGAATGGTGCTCTACAGGCTGAAGAATCTGAAGATCTAACAAGGAGAGACATCCCAGCATCCAGCAGTAGAGATAAGAACCATTTCCTATGAAAAGTAGATCCAGCAGTTAACAACCAGTAACTCTAAGAGATTCACTTTTTTATTCCTCTATATATTTATCGTTTGTTACTAAATTCCACAATCTCTCTGATGTAACTGCGCAAACTATTGAGCAAGAATCCTCCACATCTAATCGCTTTCCTATTAATTATTCCTTGTCACTAGATGATAGATTTATTCTGTTGATTCTTAAACTATTCAAGTTTTGTTACACATTACTAAACAGGCTAATCTAAAAAAAATTAGGTTGCGGAGCCTAATTAATACTCTACGAAGAAACAATACGTGGATCAACCTTAAGGCAAACCTGCATAAAAATGTGCAAGTTTATGGTTGTTTATTTTCTTCTACAATTTTACTGCTCTTGCTGATACAATATTAGGACACTATTTCTTAACAAAAAAATGTCCCCAAAATTTTACACCAAATCCCACGTTAGTTCCCGAAATTTAAGACGTCCCAGAACCAATTCCGATCTACGTTCGTGTAAAGTTCTAATACCAATGTCACGAAAGGACTAACTTTGTGGTTTTAGGGATAAATCTGTACTAAAAGAACAAGCGAAAAGAAATGAAGCACATCAACACTTGTCTTCTTAAGAGATGAAAATTCTCAAATTCACTTATCAAGTTACAAACATAGCTGTATAAGTACAGTTACTCCTCCTAAAGTAGTACTCAAAATAGAATTCATTAGTGCTAATCAAAATCCCAATAATGTCATTTTTGCTTCCAATAATCCAAAATTACACAAGAAATGTTCCTAATCCGACACGGTTGTTTGAAGAGGAAGCGAAGTTTCACCTTCAATTCGGTCAGTGCTCTTTTCTCCAACAGCTTTCGAAGTTCTAAACAGCTGTTTCAGACCAAAATAGAGAAAATAAATAAATAAATAAATCACTCAAACAACATACAAATATGGAAAAAAAATTTTTCGTTTTTTTTCGAGGGACCCACCTTCTGAAATGTGTCTTTCAAGCAAGTTCTGTGCTCGTTAGGCGAAGAATGAAGAAACTCGTGAACGTGATCCCTCAAATCCGAAACGAAACTTCCGCTCCCGAAGTTCTTCTTCCTTCGACATGAACTGACTGCTGGTGCTGGTGCTGGTGCTGGTGCTGGTGCTGGTGCTGGAGCGGAATCAAACGATGATATTCTCTGATTGGTGTTGTCGTTTTGGGAGGCCATTTTTGGATAAAACTGGTATTTGGGGATTGATTGAGGAGAGGGAAGAAGGCCAAAGTTGGGCGTTGGTGCGAAGATTACTCATAACAGAACGACTTCCTTTCTTTTCTTTACTCCTTTCTACTCTTTCTCCTTTCTTCTTTCTTCCCTTTTTTTTTTTTCCCCTTCTTCTTCTTAAAAAAAAAAAAAAAAAAAAAAAAAGGGCACCACAGTCCCCTTCTTTAGTTAGGGGGAGTTTGGTGGAGTAGTTTGAGTTGAGATTTTTAAGTTGGAATAGTAAATTTTTTTAAATTTTCAGAAAAGACAAAAAACTTTTTGGGAAAAGATAAAACCTTTTTGGGAAAAAGACAAAAAAAATTTTGAGATGAGATGAGATGAAATGATGTACCAAACGAGACCTTAATTTCTTTTTCTTTTTCTTTTTTTAATAAAGGGTTAATTTCAATTTTAATCCTCCGAAAAATATTGCTAGTTTAACTTTTAAAATGTTAAAATTTGTGATTATATGTGTAATTTAATTATAATTTTACACTTTACTCTATCATAACAGATAAAACTTGAATTATCTGTTTCAAAGTAGGACTGGTAATTTCAGACATAACTCGAAAACGATACGAAATAAATGAGTTTTGAACCGCACGTTTAATAATTTGGTTGACATGTTTAACATGAAAATAAACGGAGCCAGAAACGAGCTAATACGTTTAACTCGCTTATTTAAATGGAATATGATAATGATGATGAATTTGATAATTTCTGATTGTTAGTTGTTATGTTTTATGTGAATATAATGAGTTTCTTTTGTTAGTGAATTCAAAATTTTCGTGTTAAATGGATTAGAAACCAGTTTTCATGTTAAATAGGCCGTAAACGGTTTTCCGTGTTAAATAGGTCATAAACGAGTTTGTTTTACGTGCCAACTAGTCGTGGCATGCTTAATAATCATATTTAGTGTGTCATGTCGTATTACCTGTTTATCAAACGGTTCGTGTTCATATTTAAGTTCGTGATCCATTTATTAATCGGGTCATGTTCGTGTTTCATACTTATTCATGTCGTACTATAATCAGACTAGCTCGAACTCAGTCCGCGAATATGAATTACCAACCCTAAATTTTTCAAGTTAAAAAAAAAAAAAAAAAACTTCAAAATATTATCTAAATTTATCACATTTTGTATTTAAAAAAAAATAAAAATGTCACATTTTATTTTCTTCTTTAAAAATGACACATTACTACTTTTTCCTTGTAGTCTATAAAAGAACCTGGTTAATATCTATTTTAGTCTTTGAAAAATATACGTTGTTTTAGTTTGTCTTTTTAAAATTTAACATAATCACATTATTAGTATCTAAATTTATCAAAGTTTCATTATTGATTATTTTGTGGCAAAAACGTTAAAAACATTAGGAAATAAAACACGAGTTGAGGTAACTTAAAAAAAGGAATATTAGATGGTTCGGTTAAGGAGAGTGAATTAAATTAAATCCATGTTATCGGACTGCTTCGATATATGAAAACCACAATATTTTATGATTATATAGGTCGGTTTAATTCACCTCGTCAATCAACCATCAACCATCAAACATCAGATATTTATTTTATCAAATTATTCTCATGTGAGTCTCAATGCTAGCTATGTGAGCCAATGCCTCACATGTTTCATTATGTCATTTTTTAGCTTTTACATTGCAAACGTACTAACAGTGAAATGTTTGATAAACTAATGTGTCGATAATGTCACATTTTAAATTATAGGCAACAAAGACAACGTGTATTTGTCATGGACTAATATTGAAATTAACTAAAAGAACTTTGAGAAGATAGTAAACAAAAATTAGGTGAGATTGTAGGTTTTAATCGCCTTATTAAATTTAAAAAAAATCAAATTTTATTTTTTCACTTAAAGAGTTAGTTTTTTTTTTAATTTAAAAAGTTGTCATTTTTTTATTGAGAAATGTTCAAATTTTTTTCAATAATAGTTCATTTGTGATGGCTTATCAAAATGAATTGGTGAATCATTAATGCACATTAATTACTTACATATTGGCCTATCAATAGATGACACCAATTCTTTAAGCCAATGAACCATCATTAATGAAATAATCCATCATCATTAATGAGATAATCATCATTAATGAACCGGCATTTTAGAAAAAGCCTTTTTTTTTTTTTTTTAAAGAAGAACTTGACACCTTTACTAAAGAAAAAAATAATTTATTACTCATTAGGCCCTTTTCTCATAAACCCGAAAGGTGAAAAGGAGATACATCACCTTTTATCGGGGGAGGTTTATTTATAAGTTTAATTTAAATTAAATTGTATTTTTTTTATCATTATTTTTATCTTTTTTTTAAAAAAATTTTTATATTTTTAAAAATTTTTTTTTATCTTTTCTGAAAATTATTATTAAAATTTAAAAATTTTAAACTAAACTCATTCATTAAATACCGTTTAATATTTGGACATTTTCTATTTTGTTCTTTTGGATGTGTGGGGACATTTCCCCAGTTTTATAGGAGCAGAACGGCGGGTAGGTATTAGCCATTATCATCATCATCATCGACATCAAAGTGTTAAAAAAGTTGAGGTGGAAACTGAAAACTGCGTGTCTGTGGTTAGCGCAGCTCTCACGAAAGCAGAGCGAGACGAGACGTGGAAAAGGCCCCGGACCCAACGATGTCGTTTCAGGTTCGTTGCATTGCATTACTCTCTTTTGAAAACTGCGTTTTTGCCTCCTCTTTTTTTTTTTTTTTTTTTTTTGTTTTTTGTTTTTTAGGTTCACCACTTCACCTAACTTACCGTTACTTTTTTATTAAGTGCAAGCAAGCAAGCAAGCAAATCAAAACACGGTGTTTTTCTGGTGGATTACACTCGTTCAGAATGACAAACCCACATTTCTAGATATGCAATCAAAAGAGGTTTTATGTTGGCCAATTATGGATTCGGCATTTGTAGATGTAAAGCACCAAAATTGCTCACAATTTAGTGTGTGTGTGTGTGTGTTGTATTATTGTTGTCGTTTTTATTTACTTATTATTTATTTAAATTTATTTTTTGGCTGCTGTACTGTTGGTGTCGTTTACAAGTCAAGACTTCAAGACTAGTAATACCTGAATTTTTATTTTTTTTATTTTTTGTGACAGATAATATTGGGTTCGGCATCAATGGCTCGCCGACAACTTCTTAAGGAGATGGGATATGAGTTCAGTTTAATGGTACAGTGGCTACAGATTATTTATTTACTTTTTTTCAAATTTTGTTTTGTTGTAAAGTGGAGCTTAATGGGACCAATTTGGGTTACTACGGTTTAGACTGCAGACATAGATGAGAGAAGTATACGGAAGGAAAAGCCAGAAGAATTGGTAATGGCTCTAGCTGAGGCAAAAGTACGTTTCCTTTGTTATATTTTTGCTCTGGAACTCATTAATTTACTTGTGGGTTATAGACCTATGGTTGGCTGTTTGTTGGCTATAGTTTCTTTCTTTCTTTCTTTTTTTTTTTCCTTTTCTTTTCTTTTCTTAGGCAGATGCCATAATTTCAAGGCTCAAAAGTACAGGACAATTGGAAGGTGCTGAGGAAAAACTCTTAATTACTGCAGACACAGTATGCTTCAATTCATGTGTCTCCTTCTCATAATTTTGTTTCAAGATTTAACTGATTTTTAGCAAAGCTTTGCTTTTTTGAATTGTAATTTTTGGGATATCATTCATAAGGCAAGAAGAGAAGGGCAAATGAATAGTAGATGTACTATGTAAATCCTATTTCCCTGTATGCAAATTATTAAGAGCCATGCTTTTCGGTACTTATATGAGTACATAACATGCTTTAGCCTTTACTACACAAAGTAAGCCTTGAAAAACAATTGTGACCAGAGCACACCTAGTTTGGGATGCCGCGAAATGGAATGCGACGTTAGTCTAAGCATCTTCTTATCATTTCTTAAGAGATTATGCACCGTTTACAACTTAAAAGTAGTGTTGAAAATGGCCTGTCTTCCATGAAGAAACTGCAGGTGAAGATTTTCACAATGGGGTTGCATTCTATTGAAATATTGAAAGCGGCCTGTTTTTAATGAATAAAACAACAGGTGAAAAAGTTAGCAATTGGGTTGCATTCCATTGAAATGTTTCTGGTTTGTCTTTAAGACTTTCTTTTAGAAAAACTGAAAAGAAAAAGATTGTTTCTCACTGCACATGTCTTTTGATTTGTAGGTGGTTGTGTCACAAGGGATGATCAGAGAAAAACCATCGAGTAAGGAAGAAGCACGGGATTTCATTAAAGGTTTAACAATCGAAACTCTTGCTTTTCTCACTTTGTAGGAACCGACTTAATGTAGTGATCAGGTCTATATGAGTCGCAGGCTATTCGGGCAGTCAAGCAGCCGTTGTAGGATCTGTACTTGTAACCAATCTTAAAACGGGAAAAAGAAAAGGAGGATGGGAGAGAGCAGAGGTACCACTTTATTACCCTTAAGCTCGCCTTTAGTTGTTGCCTTCCAAAGCATGACAGTCAAATGCTTTCAAGCTAAAAACAGTATTTGCAATATGTCAACCGTGAATCGGTAAATTACTCATTAGGCTTGTCTATTTGTAACCAAAGACATCTGAACCAGCATAGCCTATTGAATTTGTCATTTTAACAGAAATTTATATAACTAAATAGCCTTGTTCATCCTATTTTTCCCATTTAAGTTTGTATTAGTTTAAAATTTCTTACAATGATACTAGCATGGCCATGAATATAACGAGGGTATTTTCCCCCCTCTTTTGGGAGGAATTATGCAAATTGATGTATACATACAGGTGTATTTCCATGACATACCAGAAGAAGTTATTGATAGCCTGGTAAGTTTTCCGTATATTAGTATTCTCTTCAGATACACTTCCTTTTTTTTTCTTTTTCTTTTTTTTCTTTTTACCTTGGAATCTTATTTATGAGCCCGTTGAGTTATGCTCAGGTAGATGAGGCACTTACGCTCAACGTTGCAGGAGGTTTGACACTGGAAAATCCACTGATACTGCGGTTTCGTAGAAGCAGTGGTTAGCTCTCTACCACCTTTCACTATGTGGATTGATTTGTATGTTGCAGCTTTTCCTATGTGTTTGTTGGGGAATAACATCAATCTTACGTCGGACAGATCGGGACAAGTGATGCAGTTATGGGACTTCCTAAAGCTCTTACGGAAAAACTCATTCAGGAAGCTCTTTAGTCAGTTTCAGATTTGAATCCCAGTTTGATTGTCACATAGAAGATTGGCCTTTTTTGTTGTTGTTGTTGTTGTTGTTGTTGTTGCTGTTGTTGTTGCTAGTGACATAGAAGATTGGGTTGATCATATGAAATTGTATTATTTATTTCGCAAGTTGGACAATGACTGCGACCCGTTACCCTCAACGGCATTCACAAATTTTTTTTAGGTACTGATAGCGATCAGAAATGGTTTTGTTTCATACATGATTTGATTATTGGTGAAAATTCAGGTTAGAGTTCGTCTGGCGAATGATTCATAAAAAGTGGCAAATACAAATGCAACACGTGCTTAGGCCATTGGTTATTTTCTGGGTAATCTTCTTCTTCTTTCTTTCTTTCTCTCTCTCTCTCTTTTTTTTTTTTTGAAGTCTAACGTGGTATGTCGACGGACTAAGATTTCGCGTTCTAAAACAAGACGACGATTAAAGCAAACAGTAACCTTCCATTCACCTACTAAAGGTTGCAGCAACTTATAAAGTGTCAAAACACTTGGCTCCTTCTTAGCGTAGGACTAATGAGACTTGGTTGTCAAAACACTTGTCACACACCCAACACTTACTTTAGTTTGTTTATTTGTTTACTTTATACTAGCACAAATTCCAATGTTTATTAAATTAATTTAAATCTTTTTTTTTTAATTTTAAAATCTTATTGCTTCTAAAGTTAAAAAACGACAAAAGCCATCGTATCGTTTATTTGGAAATGAAATGCCATTCGTCGGTTAAATTGGATTCTCTCCATTTTTGCCACTAAAACGATGTATAATTTTTCAGGGGTATTTCGCATTTTTACCCCCAATTTGTTACCATTTTAAAATTTACCTCTCAAACTTCTAATTTTGACAAAACTTTTTAAAATTTTACAATATATCTTAATTTGTCATTATATTAAATTGAAAATTTGAATTTAAAAGATTTGTATTAGGTTTATATTAGATTTGAAATTTTTAGTCAAAAACATGATTTTCCATCTATACATGAAGCGTATATGGGTTTTTAGTCATCAATTTAATTCAAAATTAAGCCAAACAGGATACATTACAACAATTTGTAAAATTTAGAAGATAAAATTATAAAGTTACCGGACAAGTTGATAAAAAAAAATGACAGTTTAACTAAATATACAAATTTTCGGTATATATTAGATTGTCGTTTTGAAACAGAATCGACACGCCGTTTCCGCTTCAAAATTAGTGAACAACAAAAGGCAACCCCACCGTCGTTTATTATGTTAAACGACGTGCCGTTTTTTGTGAAAGCCCAAATAAACCGAAACACTCCTTTTGCATTTCTCGGCTAGGATCGAAGGAAAGCCGTCACAAGAGAGGGAAGCTAGTTGATTCCATTGGTGAGTCCTTTTCCATCAATCTCGATCTCAAAGGTGAGTTCTTTTTCAACAATCCCACAAAAAATTTTACGAAATCCCATTTTGTATTTTCTCGAGAACCAAACAACATCAGCTGAAATTAAAAAGATTTTCAGGAGCTTCTTCTTCATCTTCTTCCCTGGGTGTCAAAAATGGAAGCAAAGTTCTTCCGGTTTCTGAAGATAGTGGGAGTGGGATACAAGGCCAGAGCCGAATCGCAAGGTCGTTTGCTATACCTGAAACTGGGATACAGCCACGAGGTTGAGCTGAGCGTACCTCCGGCCGTTCGAGTTTTCTGCTTCAAAAACAATGTCGTTTGCTGCACCGGGATTGACAAGCAGAGGGTTCACCAATTCGCTGCGGCCGTTCGCAGCTGCAAGCCTCCCGAGGTCTACAAAGGCAAGGGCATAATGTACGTCGATGAAGTTATTAAGAAGAAACAAGGAAAAAAGTCCAAATAATTATTATTGCTATTGCTGTTTGATGTTATTGCAAATTGGGAGTTTCTTCTCCTTTCTTGTGATAATAAGTTTGATCTGGGTCACATTTTGAAATAATTTTTTTGTAGCTTTGCATCTTTGAAATTATTTAGTTTCTTTTAGAACCTTTGAATTTGTAAAACTGCTATTCAATGAAAGGAAGAAATGCTTGAAAGAAGTTGAAGATGTTTTTGGTTCCAAGTTTAATTTTTTTGGTTACACAATAACACATTATGCGAGTTCATTTGAATGAATTGACTGAAATTTCAGATGATAATAGAGCACGCGTTATGCACGTAGATGAAGGGTGTTTACTGTTTACTAATCATTTACCGAGCAGAAAACATTCTGCAATATTTTTAGTTAATTCAGAGGATAATAGGAGGCAACTTGCTAGTTCAATCAAAGTTCAAGAAATGAATTTGTCTTCGGGTTTTTGTACTTTACTAGTCACTTTGGAGAGGTACTTTCTGCCAAAAATTGCACGTTTGATCTTCTAATTCATTAAGCTAAAAGGCTAGTCTAGTTTTCCATGTTTTAAGACTGTGATGGATCACACGCCCGTAATGCAGAGTAATTCTTGGCTTCTACACCATTTTTAGAAAAAGGAATATGTCCTCAATGTATCAATAAGATCCAAACTTCTCCAAATTATCATTTACACATGGAAATTCTATTTCGGAAGTTCGCTTACAATGACAAACACAGGTTCATTAGATTTAAAAACTTGTAGAATCAGAGAATCCTCCAGTACAACAAAGGTATCAAACCGGCATGGGGGCATCAGTCGAGAACATAGATTCGAGAGGCAATGTCCTGAACCAACCAATCAAATCCATCAAGAAGCCCCTCTCCTGTGTAAGCACTGCAGCCCACAATTCTCCAGTGTCGTGTTTTGTCCATGGCCTCCAAGTTCAGAACCTACAGAGATCCCACCAAAAAAAAGCACTACTTCAGAAAAACAAACTAACTAAAAACTACTTATCAACATATGAGAGTGTGTGATTTAATCAGATAGTAGCAGAAACAACAGGGAAGAAAAAGTCGTAAACTGGCAATGTAATAGAACAAGGACCATTTTTTTTTTTACTAACAAAAAACCCAAACAAGTTGTATTGTTGCAGCCTTACTTTAGCAATTTCTTCTGGACTAAGGGCGCCTTTAATGTCCTGCTTGTTTGCTAGTATCAATAAGGAGGCTCCTGATAACCTCTGTCAAATTGCCAAACAAACTAAGCATCAACGAGCAGAAAAACATGTAGATAAAGAATTGATGAGACAAATGGAAAGATGTATATTTTCTTTTGTTGAGTGTGTGTAGTTTTATAATCATCCTGACGCAAAGTTAGCATGCAAACCAAGGGAGATTGAGAAAGGCATTAGGAGTAGCTTGTTTCTTGTACTTCTTCTCATTACAATGATATTCTACCACGACGAGCAGATGTAGCTCTCACGTTAAGAGCGAATCACCGTAAATCCTACTTGTGCGCTGTGTTATTTTTGTTCCTCTTGTTTTCTTATTGCTCTCGGATAGTAGGAATAAGGGCATCTGTTAACATCTTTTCCCCACAGTGAAATCCTTTCCTTGAAAAAGTCCTATCTATCCAATAATCCTTTCAGAATATAGAAAGCAAAAAGTAGAGAAAACTACATACTAAATCGTCAGTCATGTTCCAAAAACTATATAGTCAAACACGGTGAGTTCATCAAGTTGAGAAGAAACCCCAAAATTTGCACCAAAACTACTTCTATGTTTTTCAGAGCAGGCATATTCTATGCTAGGCAAACAAAAACACCCAGAAACATTGTTCAAATCAATTGTAACAGAAGAACATAAAAATTTTATGTACCTCTTCCTTCAAAAGATTATCCAGTTCCATTTTGCAGTCGTCTAATCTTCTAAGATCTGAACTGTCAACCACCCATACCAAGCATCGGTTTGCTCAAAATAGTTTCTCCAATATGATCTTATAGTTTTCTGACCCCCAACATCCCAAATATTAAGAGTATACCTGCCAATAAGTTTACAAGCTGAGCATTTAAACATTGCCTATCACCAAAAAAAAATACGCTTATGGACCTTAGTTTTCTCCGTTACACAAACTCCGAAGCCGAATCAAGATAAAAAAGATAATGTAACTTCCCTCATCATCTGAGATCCATTCAGTTGCTTATATATATATATATATATGCACACTCACAAATGAGCTGTAACTTCCCTCATCATCTGAGATTCATTCAGTTGCTTGTATATATATACATATATACATACACACACACACATACACACATGCACACTCACAAATGAGCTGTAACTTCCAATGCCCAGCACTTGGGAAAAGTAAATTGATTCCAACCTATTATCTTAATTGGAAGGATTAAATCATTAACAACCAAAACACAAAAATTTTCATTTGTTTTCCTGAGATGTCCCAACCGATTACTTATAATTAGAACATGAAAAAAAAAAAAACAAAGAAAGAAAGAAAAGAAAAGAAAGCAAATCTTACTTTTGGTAAGTAATGGTCTTGATATTGAAGCCAAGTGTGGGACTGATAACGCTAGTGTCTTCCCCATTAATCTTCAACACAATTGTGGTCTTCCCAGAATTGTCAAGACCCCTGCGAAACAGAAAACCAACTAAATGCCTGTCAATTTCAACACGGATACGAAGCTCCACAACGAGATACATATATACATATATATATATATATATATATTGCGTACACCATGAGAATGCGCATTTCCTTCTCTTTCTTCTTGATCTTCCGAATGATACTGAGAAGACCCATTTTCCTCTGAATCTCTCAAAACCGATCCACCGAAAATAGACCTCCGATTTTCTATCTGTAATTGCCTCTTCGAAAAATTTCAGCTACTGCCGCGCCCTCTTCTACGGTTCTACCTCCCATGAGCAAAAGAGAAATTCTGGTTTGTACAAATACAATGCCGTTTGTAATTCAAGGGCCCCCTAGAATTGGGCCAACATTTTATTAGGCCTAAAACTGTTTCTGGGCTGATTTAAGGCCCAAAGGCTTCTAACCAATGGTGATTCACATAAATCGCTACATTAGGACCTAAATGTCCAAAAACAAATTTATTTACAAAATTAAACAAAAAAAAAAAACTGACTATTATATAATGACTCAAATACCCATACATAAGAGATAGATTCTGTCTAAAAAATAACTGCCTACTTTTAACACCAAAATTATTAAAAAAAAAAAAAAGAAATAAAAACCTCTCCCCCTAATTTTACGTAATTGAATAAAAAAAAATACAAAAATCATTACCTCATTTTTGCATCACAATATTCTCCGTTTTCACCCATTCGTCATTCTTTTTCATCTACAGACCATCAATTTCGAATATGGATATGAAATCATCAGCATATAAAATACCGAAAACAACAATCCAAAACAGCAACGGTGTACAAACGATCCCCATCACCTCAAAATCTTTTAGAATCTCTGCCACAACGAAATCACCCTCAACCTAGAACTGAACGGTGCTAAAAAGGATGAGAACTAGGTATATATGATTTTTGTCATTATTGAATTTATTTTGCTAGTCAAGGCTTTTACTGTTTGGGGTTTCAGTGAAATTTGATCATTTGTATTTTTGGTATTTTGTAGATAGGGATTTAAATATTTAGGGTTTCTACAATAGAGATTTAAGATAAATCCCACCTATACTAATCTCGGTTACTATAATTATTTGGGATTTAGGTTTTCGGTCTCTATCATATTGACAACGACATAATTAAAGTTCTTAGGGTTTCTTTGGGCATAATTAAAATTAATCTTGATATTCTCATATTAGTAACTGGGGTTTATGTTATAAGCAATTTGGGACTTATTTTAAAGGATCCGATAATTAATGAATTTATGTTACAGAGTTTGTCATTATGATATTGACTATATTTATTATGAAGTTTTATAATTTTTTATTTGTATAGTCATTATAATGGCTGAGTTAGTATGATGTGGTTAGTTCATAACAATATGGTCATTACTGTATTGACTTTATCACATATTTATGAAGAAGTATTATGTTATTGACCCAAGTCTTTTTGCTATTTTTTTTTTTTTTAACTTCACATTGGATCAATGCAAACAGGAAAATAACTTTCTCAAAAGAGCAATGGATTAACAAGAAGATCAACCTCCACTTTTGAAAGTGCAAATTATTGAATATATCGTATTGACGAGGTCAATATGTTATGAAGATCAACCTCCACTTCAATATGTTTTATTGTTTGTTGTTTATATATATACATTGTTAATACAATATTGACAAGCTGAATATGTTTTAATTTTTTTTCAATGAAAAGGTCAATATGACAATGATTTTTTTTTTGTTTGTATATTTGTTTTAATTTTGGCTCTTGATTTTTTTCTCTCTCTGTTTTGTGTGAATATATATAATAAAAAAAATCACGATTAAAGATAACATACTCCATTACTTTTTTTTTTTTTTTATATAGGTATAACATGCTCCATTATAGTATACAAGTTTCCTTTTTAAAAAATATATATAACAAAAAAAAAAAAAACAATAAGTTCTACAGATACATTAAAAAAAAAAAAAGTGTTACACATACTTAAAGGGAAAAAATTTCCTCCCTGAAAAATAGTCTAAATATGTAATTAATTTGATATTGGATATTTAAATAACTAAAAACTTCTAAAAATTTGATTCCTTAAGTTAAGGAGATTTTATTTCCTTAAAAAAAAAAATCCCAATGTATCTATTATGTGTGAATGACAAAGTCATTATCATAATTACCTTGTTATTTAAAACTTGTCCGTCTCTTTAATCTTTATAGAGAGACAGTCATTATACCATAACGTCAAATATTATTATTAAAAGAATGTCAGAAGAATTTTTCAAAAAATAAATAGAAAAAAATTGTAAAACAGAAATTGATGATAGGTTGTGCCGGAAATTAAAACGGAAATTAAAACGCATGAAAATTGAAAACACAAATAAATTTATAAATGAAAATTTGGAAAAAAAAAAAAAAAAAAAAAAAAAAAGGAAAGGAAAGCAATGTCAAACTTAATATTTGCAGACAGAATCAAAGAAGGAAATTGAAAAAATTGAAAAAAAAAAATCTCATTCCTTAATAATCTTACATTAACTGTGAAACATATAATTTTAAAAACAAAATATCATTTATCAAAAAAAAAATTTTTTTTTTGAAAGAATGATCCCATAAATTGAGGAAACAGTAACCGTGTAAAAAAAAAAAGTGTATAACGTAACAAATGGTTTTTCCATTAAAAAAAATCAGAAAATAAAAAAGTGCAAAAATCAGCCAAAAAGATGGAAGGGAAAACAAGGAATAAAAATAAAAGCCAATTCAAATTTTATTCAAATTTGTAAATAAGTTTAAAATTGTTTATTTTTTAAAAGGGTATCTAAAAATGACTCTTTTGTATAAATACTTCTCTAACCAAAGAGCCCGTTAATGACAATGTCGAAGTACTCCCACAGTCCCACTGCCTCCAAGAGAAAATTGTGACCTATAAATGATAAATATATAGGACTATTTACAGATAGAAAACTTGCAGTCTATTGATGCCTGCAAATCGGCAGTATCTCAAAGAAGAAGGAAAGAGAAATTCAGAATTATATTTGAAAAAAAAAAAAAAAAAAAGGAAAAACGGTTAAATCCTTAAAAACAGATAACAAGATGCAGAACTACAAACAAGTCCTATTTTAAAAAATTAAGAAATAAATACAAATACTGTCCTCAACTCATAACTGCGTCATCTTCTGAATTCAAAAAAAAAAAAAAAAAAAAAGATCAATTCCAATCAAAAAATATGAATGTGAGAATCCCTAAAAATATGTTAAAATTGCTGAATATGGAGTAATATTCGTAAAATTGAAAAATCCTTGATTAATATTCAATTTGAAATGTATTACCACCAAGAAGGAGATAATAATTACCTCCACAATCTTTTACTTTAACAAAAAAATTTTTTTTTTTACAAATATAAAATCTGAAAATATTTTTAAAAAATTACAAATAAAAAATTATCCATATTACATGGAGGGATAAATAAAGAACAAAAACTAATTCAAATTCAAAATTTATTCAAATATGCAAATAAGTTTATTAGTGTTCATATTTTATAATGGAGGTTTTAATTTGGCCATTTTGTGTAAATACTTCTGAAGGTGGCTGAATTTAGGATTACAATTTAGAAAATGATTAATGTTTTCCTAATGATTTTCATAGAAAAATTTGCCACAAAATATAACAATGGTCTAATTTACAGCATATGCACTGAGGAGTGGTTTTTATGCCTAATTGAATTCGGAGATATTAATTTGTACCACCACGTTAATAAGAAAATAAAAGATTGACACTATTTGGAACTGCCATTTGCTGTTTGTATGTAAGATTATTGGATTGGATCGATTGATGCACTCTTTTTTTTCTATTTTTATTTGTATTTTTTTTTAAATTCCTAGCCTTACCTTGATAAATAAATAAACGATCCACAACTTTATTCAATTTCTAAAACAACGTCACACAGAGGGGAATTTTTAAAATTAAAAGTATAAGGCGACCAACTTTAATTTCAAATCACAAAAACATATATATATATATATATCCTACTAAATATATAGACAACCTGATATAGGGGTAACTCAGTCAATACTCGAGACCCTTTAGTAAAGTACATCTGATCATTTAATATAATATGTGTGTGTGTGTGTGTGTGTGTGTGTATGGTACAAAAAATAAAAAAGAAAAGCTGGCCATGCGCCTTAGAGTAACTTGGTAATTTTTAGTGCCACATTTGACTACCAAACTAAGGAATGAAAATCACGCGCACAGCTTGCAAGAGAGAGAAAAAGAGGAAAAGTTTTTTCTGTTATTCATGCAAATATTCCTTTTGGCCACTGATCATCAGAGAGAATCCAAAACTCAGGCAATGCTAGGCTTGCCATTTTTCTCTGCTGTTATGATGGCACATATTCCATTTCTACAGGAGCTTGACATAATTGGTGACAAGTTTTTAATTAAAAAAAAATTAATAATGATAATAAGCAAAAGAGAATTGTTCGAATATATATATATATATATACACACATATATAGCAGTCTTGACGATCTGTGCAAAGGGGTTCAAAGGAGATTCAAAGTTAAACAGAAGATAAAGATATAACGTAGGAAGGGAAAGGGAAAAGCAAGACGGTAGATTGGTAGGTAAAGGACAATGCATAAGAAGACTAGATCTGAGCCAATGATAACAGAAGACTTCCCCCTAGTTTCTGGCAATTTGTGGGTGTGTCGGTGGATTTTTCTCTAGCGGATTATTCACGTACGTTTTCCTTTATTCTATCACAAACCAATATTGTTTTCCCAATATTTATCTACCCCCCACACCACATTTTTTTAAGTATTTGAAAATGAATTTTTCAATTTAAGTTATAACTATATTAACGACTGTTAAAAAAGAAGAAAAAGCTGTGTTTTTTTTTTTTTTTTTTTTAAGTATTTCAAATCAAAAAATTTATAATGTTATAATGATTTTAAAGTTTTTTAATAAGTAACAAAAATATTAAAATAAAATTTATAATGTTTAGTTGAAATTTTATTATGAGTTTTAAAATTTATCCATAATTAGAGTTTTTTTTTTTTTATATTGAAAGTCACATTTTTTTCACTTTAATAGAGGAAGTTTTTCTTATCATTCAAACAATTTCAGAAGCAGTTTTTGAACCTAAGAAGTAAAAAATAACTTCTAGTAAACTCTGTTAAACATGCTTAAAAATAAAGTATGATTGAAACTGATTAGTTATAATATTTGCAATAATTCCGTAGTAATACCATTACATTGATTATAAAATTTTCTAATTCCTAGAGGGGCAGAAAGCTGCAAGATATGCTGATGACCAAGTGACAGTACTATACATATATATACCGGAAAATACGAAATATAACTTTAGATTATGCAAATAACTCATCAAGTTGCACTGGCACCAACAAGATACAAAAATCAGACAAATCAAATATTCAATATTAATGTATATGTATGATGTGTGTGGCTTGTGTGTAATGGGAACTCTTTAAAGAGGGTGGAACTATATTTTATAAGATCTGATCAACCAGGTTAAGTAAAAAATAATAATAACAAAACCACATATAATCTATATTTAAACAGAAAAGGAAAATAATAATAATAATAATAATAAATAGTAATAGTAGCTAATAGCTTTATTGGCACCGGGGCTTTAAATGTTGGTCATAGTGTTAGACTTCCTTAGAGGAGACAATAAGAGGTTACAGTGTTTCTTAGATGTCATGATACTGACAAGGATATAACTTTCATAGGACGGCTTATTAGGGGTTTTTCCTACAACCCCTTTTCCAAATACTGGTCCACTGCTTCATTCTCCACTCCACATTTATATCTTTATTTTACATATATATATATATATATATATGTTGCCTTTTATTTTCTGTTCTGTTCTTTTCTTTTCTTTTATCCGTGGAACGACCAATTTTTTAAAATATTATTACTTTAGCCTTACCTGGCAAAGAAAGAAGATCCTTCTACTCAAAGACAACAACATCACTAGACCAATCCCAAACCTTCCCAAGCAAAAACCCAAAAAGAAAAAAAAAAAAAAAAAAAACAAACAATTAAGAGATGAAGGTAGAGAAAGAAAGAGAGGGACAGACATTCCAGTTGTATCTTGTTGCTTTTGAGGAATGTATGTATTTTAATGGGAGTTTCCAAAGCTCGTAATTTATAAATAGTTAATAAGATTTTTTTTTAATTATTTAATATATAACTTGGCCACTTTTAAAAGGGGGCAAGAGTTATATATCCAACATTTGCATGCATGCATGCAAGTAAATCCCTCCACGACGCCCACGTGGCACCTTGATTAGAGAGAGTGATGAGTGTATTTATGAGAGAGAGAGAGAGAGAGAGAGAGAGGCAGATACGATCTGCTTGGTGCCTTGGAAAAGAGGAACCGAGGCGATGCGGGCCCCACCAAATCCAACGAGCCACATAACATCATGATTAACGACCATGTAAGGCCGTGTAACATTATTATCCGCGAATTTACGAAAAATTTTTTTTTTAATTAATTAATTAAAAATTTTAATTTTAGATTTTGTTTGGGTTGGTTTTTTTTGCATGATTAAGCAAATCCCAGAGTTCCATTAAAAAGGAGAATAAACGGATCCTCATTAATGACTCGGATTTATGGGCATTGGAGCAGGCCCTAGTCCCCCACAACTCCGCGGCTGAGGAGCGTGTACTTCAATCGCTCTTCTAGAAACGTTTGAGGAATGAAGAATGTGGAACACACGAAGAGAGAAAGCGCGTGAAGAGCATGGGGATTATCGTCTTGTGCATGTGGTGAAATGGCAAAATGTACCGCTAAGTGTCTTGGTGCTAAAATAGGTAGTAAATATATATATATATATTTATATATTTAGCTCTCGTAGTTTACAAAGCGAATAGAGGGCATCTTTTGGAAAGCGGTGGTCGTCCCGTTTGTCGAACAGTTGCTCACCAATCTCTAGACGATCTGATTCTCTCTCTCTCTCTAACTCTAACTCTTTCTATGTCTCTGTCTCTCTCTAACTTGTTGTGTAATTATTTTTTTTTTCTTTGAATCTTTGATCGAATGGGGTCGGTGTTCCAGAGGAGTTTGTTCGGGCTTGGCTATGATGGATGTGGGTCACCCTTTTTCTTTACTGATTTTATATTTTTTTGGTCGCCCTTTTTTTTCTTGTTTGTTATTTTTTTGACCTTTTCTTTTCTTTCAGTTTGTATCTTTGACCAAATAAAAACACACACACTCTCTCTCTTCTCTCTCTATCTCTCTCTAACATATTTATATATTTTTATTATTATTATCTTTTATTTTTTGTTTGAATTATGTCTTTCGCACACAAACACAAACAGGTGTTGCTTTGATGATTGCAGAGTATGCCTTTATCAAACTTCTGTCTATCTCTCTTTAGCTTTTTCCTCCTCTGTCCGATCAAAATCTCCGGATCTTCTATTATTACCAATACTACCCACACACACACACACACACACACACACAAGACACAACAAGCAAAGCTAAAAAGCTATTCGCTGTGATGAGTTCTGGATTCGGAACCTTGAGGTGTTTATCATGACGAAATTGGCTTTGTTTCGGTTCACGTGATTCCACGGTACGGCTCATATACAAATACCTATTAGATATGTATATATGTATAAATATCTAGCGAAGATCAAAAACTGGCTGTTTGTTGTTTGTTGTTTTTTCCCGGGGATTTTGACGGATTTGACAGCCCTACAAAACAACCAACGGAGGGTGAGGGGGGTATATTTGATTTTTGGAGAGGCGTGGTCATTGTTCGGTTGAAAATTACACACATATATATATACACACATATATATATGTGTGTGTTATATACCATCCGTGGCAATTATACGACAGTGACAAATCCCCCACCCTCATAAATGCGCGTGACAAAGATATTGTGATGGGATGGGATGGGATGTAAATCATTTTCAAAGCAATAAAAAGCTATGTTAAGCCTTATCATTGACGTATATAGCTTGATCTAATTGCATGTTGCTACATAATCGAGTCAAAATTTGTAGTGTCACGTGAAGTTTAGCATGTGAGTAAATCTATAACGTTATGCTCTCAAACTTGCAATAATAAGGAGGTTTGCATGTAAGAAATGTCCTTTTTTTTTAAAAATTATTTATTATACTATAATCTAGAAGAATTATAATTTAATCATTTGATAAATTTTTTAATGATTTGATCTATGAGTATATATATTAAAAATTTATAATATGTAACTAACTATAATTCTATTCATATATCAGATCGTTTAAACGTCAATTTAACCACAAAAAAGAAAAAAAGAGGAAGTATTTGTCTTCCAAATTTTATATATATGATTCTTTTGAGCCAATGTTTCAAAACATCAGATGGTGGATTCAAGAATCTTATAGCTATATGTATTTGTGATTGTAGACTAATACTCGTAATAGTTTTAGAGCGCGATTATTTTGCATTAAGGAAGAAAATGAGAAAATTTGATATATTTTTTACGTCTAATCGTGTGTTTAGTTATAAAACCAATAAAGAGAGTTTTGTTGGCCCCATAAAATGTTGAAAATGGAAAAGGAGAATGTCAACACTTACACATTTTTGGAAAACAAGAATAAATCTCAAATTTACTTGAATATTTTTAATAAACTCACAAAATGTAAGCCATTTTTTAAAATTATAATATCATATAAGCCCAGGCTATTCAATTATAAAAATAGTTTAGAAATTGCATTAATCATATCCTTATTAGAGACCACTTGATAAAGAATTGAATTGTCTTCACTTCTACTACCTCATAATAATGGGTAATAGGTAAGTAAACAATATAAAGAAAATTGATCACTCTCATTCTATTTCTTTACCTTTCTTTTCAATCATATTATTTTTCACATTACATTTTCTTACAATTTGGTAAATAGATCCTCGAAGTTAAGAAATATCAACTACTTGATGAATTTACATTTTGAGTCATTAGGTGGATTTCATCGTGATACCCACAATAGTCCTGCTATAACTAACGGTTTAGATCGTGAACAAGTACAGCCGTAATGCGCTTAACATTTCCCTTAAGGAGTAATGTTATATCTACAACCTTTAAAAATATAAGATGATTTAGAATTTGAACTACAAGGTACATTGACAATTATATCCAAGCTAAACTTGGATTGAGAGAAATATATGACCAATGTGATATGCTTAACTTTGAAGCTACAATACTGGCAGTGAAACACACACACACACATGTACATATATACACCATTGATATTTTAGAAATGGCTAAAATAGAATCAAATTAAGAATAAGATAATGAACGGGGCATATGATTATGACAAGGTTTAGCCTTTTTCTTGGTACGAGATTGACTGGTTTGGGGAGAAGATTTGGAACATCTATGAATCTCCTTTAAAAAGAGAATATACCGAGAGTAAAGGGGGTGGATAGAAGTGAAGAAGAAGAAATTGGAGACATAAATTTGCAAAGCAAAAAAAAATAAAAAATAAAAAATAAAAAAATAAAAAAAATTGGGGGGGGGGGGGGGCGATTGGAGAGTGGGGGTGTGGAGGAAACGCAGGAGAGAAGGTGCGTGGGAGTGCTTAAAAGAGTGGGGGGACTATTCCATTTTCCTTGGGAGGCTGGCAGTGACAGAACAGAGAGGGGGGCATAGATACGGATACGGACAGAGGTTTTTTGATGTAGTATTGGTTTTGAGACTAATTAGGCCTCGTGATCGGAGAAGGCAGATCCATGGAAGACTGTTCCCGCTGGTCACGTGGGTTCTTTTGACTACCCCGATGACCAACCTCCCTCTCTCTCTCTCTCTCTCTCTCTCTATCACTCATTCACTTCACTCAATTTTGAATTTTTTTTTTTAATTTATATTTTTTATTTCCACTTTTGTTAGGGGCACTCAAAGGCAAAAAAAAAAAAAAGAAAGAAAGAAAGAAAGAAAAACCGATCTCTCACTTTTTCTCCCTAGTATAAATTGAATCGAATTGCAAGGGGGCTGAAAACGCCAAAACAAGAGTAAGGTAGAGAAGGCATATATACATACACTTGTTCATACCCTACCAATCCACCACACTCACTGATTTTCACTGACTAGATGACTCGGTCTTCTTGCTCTATCTCTATCCAACACTTTCTCTCTCTGTAACATGCAAATTGGGTCCCTCTCTCTCTCTCTCTCTCTCTGTTTCTCTGTCCTCTCTCTCTTTTACATGTACATATTTCCCTATCTATATCTATATATATACGTATGCGTGTGTCTCTCTAATCTATCATCCCCTTCTCTTTGCATTTCACGACAACGTGGACCGCAGGTGCTGACTGGTATTTCGCCATTTTATTAGCTTATAAAGCTAACGGACAACAAACACCTTACTCACCTTCTCAGTTTCCCACTCTTTCACCACCACCCTCAAACACACTCTCTCTCTCTCTCTCTCTCTCTCTCGTACCTTTCAGACATTATATTATTACATATACAAACTCCTTCGCTCTCAGTTTCACTATTTTTAACTATAAATTCCCACCGTTCTGTCTACCTCTACTTCCCTCTCATCATCATCATCATCTTCTTCTTCTTCTTACTTCACCCAAAAAAAAGAAAAAAACCATTTGAAGAAATTTGAGACACCAATTTCATTGAGAGAATTTGAAAGGCAAAAAAAAAATGATGCACAGGTGCAGTAACTCTCAGGGGAACATGGTGGGGCCATGTTCATGTGGTCTGTTTCATCATCACCACCATCACAGCCAAAGTAATTCATCATCCTTCTCAATGCTGTTTTCTAAGCCGTTTGATCATCATCAGTATCACTACGAACCAGCTGATCAGACGTATCATAATCATCACCAACACATGTATTCGTTTCCCTCTCCTAATTCCTCGTCGTCGTCCGTCGACTGCACTCTCTCCCTCGGAACCCCCTCCACTCGCCTCTGCTCCTCCATCGTCGACGACGACGACGTCGGCCAGAAGCGGAGCCGCGGCCACGAACGACGCTCCGACTCCTGCGTTTCAAACTTCTGCTGGGACTTGTTGCAGTCCAATAAGCACTCCTCTTCCTCAGCTCAAACGACAATGTCCCACAAAAACGGCGGTCGTGGAGGGAATAACCACAGCGGAAACAACACCACCAGTAACAGCGATCCTCTTGTCGCTCGCCGCTGCGCAAACTGTGACACCACGTCTACTCCTCTCTGGAGAAACGGCCCTAGAGGTCCCAAGGTATTTTACAATTTAATTAAATTTCATGAATTACCGATATGAAAAAAAAAAAAAATGTTTTTTTGTATTAGGTTTTGAATTTGTTTGTTTTTTTGTTCAGTCGCTTTGCAATGCTTGTGGGATTCGATTCAAAAAGGAAGAAAGGCGGGCGAGCGCCGCGGCGGCGACGTCGACGGCGAACGGAGCGGTGATGGAGTCAAGCCACGTATTCAGCAGCCACCAATATCATCACAACAATCCGTGGAGTAATTTTCCGCACTCGCAGACCCAGAAGATGCCTTGCCTGTCTCCGGCGAGCGAGTTCAGGTTCATGGACGATCACGATAATCATCAGTACGAGTCCGACACCGGCATTTCGTTCCTCTCCTGGAGACTCAACGTCACGGACCGACCCAGCCTCGTTCATGACTTCACCAGATGAAAAAAACATAAAGAGATCAAGAATTTTTAACGCTCCAGATCATATCGTTGATCATGACGATGATGATGATGAAACTGATGGTGATGATTATATTTAATATTAGTTATTTAATTTTAATATTTTCCAACAAAAGAGAAAAGAAAAGGGGAAAAAAAAAAAAAAAAAACCTTATTACGATCAGGATGATGGCGATCGTTATGATCCGTCATGGTCTTTTTTATTTCTCTCAGCTCAGTCAAAGAATTCTTTTTTCTTCTTTTGTTAGCGTCCTTTTTCTCCGTCTTACATAGATGGAGTGAAAACGGGATAATTCTATGTTTTAGTTTGCTTTTCTTTTCTTTTTTGACTTTTTTTTTTTTCACTTTCAGTTACATATATAAAACCTTTCTGTTTGTTCTTCGCTTCCCCAAGTTCTCCCCTCCGACAATATAGTGCACTGTATCTATTCAGAATATTTATAATATATATTCTGGTTTTGAAATATTAATAGTAAATTTTTATTAATATTAGTTACGTGGGACTTGTTTGTACGAGAGATGATCATACATGAACTCATGAACTGCGAGTTTTAGCTTACACCTGAGTCCAACGTCTCTGAAGTTCTTTTTTTTTTTTTTTTTTTAATTTAATTTCATCTTCCTGAATTTCACAACACAGAGATGAGAGAGAAAGATAGAGATCTAGAGAGAGAAAGAGAAGGATGTTCATAAACGAAATGCGATTACTGAATACTGATATTATTTGATCATCTGGAGGGTGCATCTGATCGTCCAATGCACATGCTTGATCACTGTTCTTCTGAAGTACCAGACACTGTTTTCGGTTCAGAACAGGAGAAATTGTTTTTGTCTTTTTTCAAATCCGACCGTCCAGTTGGACTCCTGTCTGCAGAAATCTGAAGCCCTTTTCGAAACCTAGCTAGATGGATATAATTATTAATCATAACGAATCAATCTCTCTCTCTCTCTCTCTCTCTCTCTCTCTCTTTTTCTTCTTCTTTTTTCCATTTTTTTTCTCTTCTAATGTTTTATGTGTAAGACTATAAAAATATCCTTCCCTTGATCCTCCTGAACATATCTGTAATTCAACATATTAATTTCGTAGTTAAAGACTTAAGGTCAACACCAGTCTATAATTTTAATATAAAGTGCGAGTTTATGTATAAGTTATGAATATCAGAGCTATAAATAAGAAAAATTTGATAAAATTTTCCGTTGGCCAGTCGTGTTTGAGTGTATGTGTGTATATAGTATACACATTTGTCGGTCAAACGATTATAGTAGACAGTCGTAGTTAATTAGTTTAATTAAATAGTTTGTTTAACTAATAATTTACTTTGTAAATGATGATAATATATTATTACAAATGACCATTCGCGCGAAGGTCTAACAAGTTTTTGTATTGCCAGTTAGCACCTTAACGTTTCTTGTATCTTGTTACCTTTAGTTTCATTTTTTATTTTTTTATTTAAGGAAAGGTTCTGGCCTTTAGTTGTAATTATCAAAAAGGAAAAATGAATCAACGAAAAAATATATATATATATAGTTAGGATCTTTTATAAAATTTCAAATGTTGCTCTAATTGCAGCAAAACTTATGATAAAATTTGTATTTTATTGTTTTAATTGTTTTAGCTAACGATTTGATTTGTAAGTATTCATATTAAAATTTTAAAATGTAACATGCATAGATCAAATTATTAAAAAATTTGATCTAATAACTAAAATAATAGTATAAATGAATAGGAAAAAAAAAAAAATCACACTTCCTAAGTTTTCCCCCTTTTTGCATATTATATATAAGATGTTATGTTTTCAATTTTTAAACGTTCACTCTTTGCACTTCTATCGATGATCTTAATCAATGCTTATATATCTGTCATTTCTGTATATTATATAGTCGAAATGCAAACGTGTATAAGAACATGTATGTCTGTATGTATGCACTAACTACTAAACAGTGAGTTGTTATATTGTGATTCCTTAATTAGTTGTATCTATTTAATACATCGAATAAGTTTTTCTTAATTTTCTTGTTCTTATTAACTTGGAGTGAAAGATTTAAACTCTATAATTTATATTGAAATCAGGTATCAAATTTTCGTTAAGTAATACCTATCATTAGAAGTTTACTCTGATATATATACATATATATATGTAAATAACTAATATTTCATTTCAAGACTTCATTAGTTAACTGGTGTATGGGAAATGTCACACTGCTTTACAGATTACAAAAATAAGCGATCATAAGTGACATGTTGTTATCCGTATAGTGCAACATGGAGCTTATATATAATATTTTGAACAGTGAGATATATATTATACAATCACACAGAATATATATAACTTTTTGCTCATCAAAAATATTTGTAATTTTGTTTTATTTTATTTTATTTTTTAAAAAGGTACCTTAATTACGTGTTTCAATACCCACCTATTGCACGCCAAGAAATTAGTATAACAATAGAAAAATAGAAAAAGAAATATAAAGTTAAACTTTGGAAATCATAATAATAGTAGATGATATAGATTAATATCACGATAACCATATGTTTGGATTTCTTTGTTCACTTTTCGGCTTCTTGAAGATGGCATGAATATAATATCACAAAAAAAAAAAAATATATATATATATATAGTTATATATAAGAGGTTCAGAGAATCGCATAGTTCACATAGAGAATCTTTTGTACTTGTTTATCAAGGTAAAAACAAAGCGCAAAAACCAGTATATGTGGGGTTTTTCTTTGGGATTTGAGAGGTGGGGGAACAAAAGTTTCGGCGGAAGCAAAATTGACCAACAGCTAGCTAAGGGCTTTTCTTGTAATTTCACTATTGGTCAACAGGTATTGTTTGACTGCAGTGCACTTCCAAAAGGGTCCATGTCCCAACTCCTGATCAGGTCCAACCCAAACCCGAATTCACAACCTGGACTCACTGCCACTCGTGGGTCAAGTTGATCGTATGCTTTGTCTCCAACGTAAACATACATATATATATATATATACATATGTATATTAATTAAAAAAATAGTCAAGTCATAAAGAACATATACCATTGTTGTAGATTTAGTGTAGCAGTAATTTTATATCTATGTACCAGAAAGTAGTAATTTTATATCTATGTACCAGAAAGTTAAGATCTCGAGTTTAAATCTCCTTTCCCTAATTCAAAAAAAAAAAAAAAAATCAACATTTCCCTTTATTCATGAGATCTTAAACAATTAAACATATAGCAGGCTTTGGTTCATGATCAAGTACTTACTTTAGATGTAAATGGGTCTCAAATATATATAAAATGGACTAACACATTCTCAAGCCCCAGAAAAGAAGGATTCCAACACAAGCTAAGCTCATTACCTTGTTGGGAAACATTCTCTTTTACTTTTTTTTTTTTTTTTTTTTTCTTTTTCACCCTTTTTATTGAATCATTGATCCGTTGGCGTACATTGGCCTTAAACTATGAGAATGCATTTTTTAGGTCTCACTTCACTTTCTTTGGTCCTTAAAGAAAGGTAGGAGTTATCTAGGATTTTGTCTGTTTTGATCATCTTTAATTTGTTGAGATGGAGAAAAAGCTTGAACTTAAATTAGATACCTTGCTCATTTATCACGTAAATCATGTCCATGCCAATGCCTCGAGTAATCATGAAGCAATCCTATCCACGTACTGGAAATTATTTTTGTTTAAAAAAAAAGCTGGGAGTTATTTATTTATTTATTTATATATTTTGACCAAGATGTTATGGACTTTACTTGTCAGAGTGGATTCAAGTATTTACCGTTAAATTATACTTGTAATCGTAGAAGAAGCTAAAGCTTATATGAACATTAAATATATTTTTGAGGATATGTTTTAGAAATGTAACTATTGTTTCCTTGTGAAATAAGTATGCTCTCTGATTATGATTTGACGATTCTCTTAGCCTAAAGTTTCTCAAATGAAAAATGCAGAAGCCTTCTAATCATATGCCACGATCACCTACTTAATGTTGACTTAATCAAATGTTACACTGCAATTTAAAATGGCAAACCACCCGTCATAACTATAACAGTCCTAATTAAGATAGTAAAATCATATTCAACGTTATTTAGTTGAATTGGATTCTATCAAAGTACACAAGTAAACTCCACCTAGTAGGTCGAGGTCATGTACTCCACTTGATGGGTCGAGTCTACTTGCTTTTATTGGGTAGGACTCACTTATTGTGAAAAAGCTCCACGAATCTAAGGTTCCGTATCATTTTTCTTCAATTAATTCCCCCTTGTACTATCCATTGATGTACGGTGTCCAAGTCCAGGACTCGACATTGGTAACTGTTGTTTGTCTAAAGCATTCTACACGATTGCATACGTCATGTCAAACACCAAACCAAACCCAATCATAAATTATTTTGTTGAATATTACTTCTAATAATGAATGGTTAAGAATTGTAGGCGGTGCAGTTGATCAAAACCAAACTACCTTGTACGCGAAGGAGAAAAGACAAATAAAATAGCAATTTGAATAATAAATTAGTTTAATTTAGTCAAAGGCAAGTGAGATACCGTGCAAGAAAACTTTATATACACGATCTTGAATATTTGATTAGTAGGGAAGGTTACAACAATACTGATTAATTATGAATATTTTAAGACGTGAAAAACGTGTAAAGGATTTTAAATCGTGTGTACTACAAAATTTTTTAGGTAATTCCTTGAGACAACGTCCTCACTTCAGCTAGTATTAGATCGTTTTACGGTTTGTAAATCCTAAAATTAACGTTTATTACCCCAAAAAAAAAAAAAAAAACAGATACCAGAAAGCTTTTTAGAATATATACTAAAATATTTGTATTCAAACGAAAAATAATCAGAAATAGACAAAATTAATTTAAAAAGCCCTAGAAATCAGGCCTGAGCTAATCCTCGTGTTGAGAGTGTGCAAACAAAAATCATGCATGGACTAGAAAGAAATAGAGAATGAGTTTTAAAGGGGTTAGGAATCCTAATAAACGGTATCAAAATTAGATTTCAGATGCAATCATATGTGCAAGATGTAAGGACGTTCCAAACGAGAAAAATCAAGTGAAGATTAGTGGGCCCGCAGAGAGATTCAATGGATGGACTAACCCCAAAGACCCAACATAGCTTGTTGTATGTTTTTCTTTCTTTCTAATCCTTGTTTAAATTATGAAACTCTAAAATTGTAGTAAAGTTACACCTCATAACATTTCTTTCTCAGGAGAGAAGAAGAAAAAAGTAGCACAAGACTGGTGACCTTCTATAACAAGAATTCTTCTACTTTGTCAATTTGAATATTAAAAAGACTCTTTGGGTTTTTATTATCATTATTATTATTTTCTATCTATAGCTCAATTTATAATGGCCATCTACTTCTTTCTTATCAAAACTTACCAACAACGTCGTTTATATTATACTAAACAATTAATTAATTACATTTATATAAATATATTATATCACTGGATAGCGACACTAATAATTAACGTATAAATAACTGGATAATTGTGGACGTAAGCACATCGCTAATCTGACGAAATGATTTCATAATTATTACAGTTTATGTCATTCATAAATCATGGACAAGATAGAAGACATCACACAACAACCAACCAACAAACACCCCATATTTCCTCACCCTTTAAAACCCCTCGCTTTCGCTTCTTAATTTCTACTTATATTTATCATAAAAACACTGAGAAAAACAAGGCAAAGGAAAAAAAAAAAAAAAGGAGAGAGAGATCCAGAGAGAGAAAAAAATGGTGAACCTAGTGGCAGCACAAAGACCATTACTTCATGGCCTAATGAAGATGGCGGGAGTGAAGTCCCACGCGGTGGAGATCGAGCCCGGTACAGTCATGAACTTCTGGGTTCCAAAGGAGACCATCCCCAAGCCCAATCCCAAGCCCAAGAAAGGAGATCAAGAAAAGCCCAGGATCAAGCCCAACAAAAAGCCCAGCAAGCCCGTGGTGGTCCTGGTGCACGGGTTCGCCGCCGAGGGCATCGTGACGTGGCAGTTCCAGGTGGGAGCGCTGACGAAGAAGTACTCCGTGTACGTCCCGGACCTGCTCTTCTTCGGCGGCTCCTACTCTGACAATTCCGACAGGTCTCCGGAATTCCAGGCGGAGTGTTTGGCGGCGGGGTTGAGGAAGCTGGGGGTGGAGAAGTGCACCATGGTCGGGTTCAGCTACGGCGGCATGGTGGCGTTCAAGATGGCCGAGCGGTACCCGGAACTGGTCCGAGCCTTGGTGGTGTCTGGCTCGATCCTGGCCATGACTTGCTCGGTCAGCGAAACTACGATGGAAAGGCTTGGGTTCGCTTCGTCGTCGGAGCTTCTGCTTCCGTCTTCGGTTAAGGGCCTCAAAGTTCTTCTCTCTGTTGCTATTCATAAGAAGTTATGGTTCCCTGATCGCCTTTACAAAGACTATCTTGAGGTTAGTGATTCATAAAATGCTGTTTTTTTTTTTAGGTTTTATTTTTGTAGTTTTTATTTGTCTTCCCTGAATGCATGTTTATATATATATATATATATATATATATATGATTTGTGTGGTTTATATTTGTTTGTTTTACGTTTACAACAATGATATTACATTTCCGAACTAGAAATCGGAGGAAACCTAGCTACTAAATTAAATGGACTTTTCAGAAGAGCATGAGTTAACTTCTGTCTCTTTTTTTCTATCCCTTTTATATCATTTCTATAATATCATGATATATTAATTAAATAAGTATATTTAATCATAATATTATATCACATTAATTAAAAAATCATATTAGTTATATACGAATCATAATATTATTAGAGGAACTAGAATATTGACACAAATAAGTAGATATATGAACTAAACCCATATTAGTAAACCTTTTATTTTATGTAATTTTTATTTTTTGTATAACTATTACAATTAGAGGTTACAAACTAGAAGAAAATGTAAAATAAAAAAATAAAAAACAATCTGGTAAATTAAAGCCGAAGTAGACTGTAGATTTGGGGTCCAAGGTAACTTCGTTTAACTCCGTCCTGACAGTGATCATTATTACAACAATATGGATAAGGTATACTTGTTATCCTATTTAGTTTTTAGGTTCAATATTATTAGACTTCATGAAGTAGTTCGTAAAACTCTCGGCGAAAAAAAAATAATAATAAAGGAAATGTCGGTTTTTTTTTTTTTTTTTTAAATTTAAGATAGAGATAATATTTCTCAAGCAAGCATGACTGCTGGTAACGTAATCACTTATCAGTTGTCATGCTATTGCTTTGGATGTTTAAAAATTGATAAATTAGGTAGTGATCGCTGGGGATTGCGTTTCTCTACACAACAGATATATTAAAAGAAAAAGAAAAAAAAGGTTTATTACTTAACTTTTTGGTGTTTCCTCATTAAATTAATTAGTAAGTAGTAATCTTGACCTTGAGGATTTTTATTTATTTATGTTATTTATGTTATTTATTTATACTTTTTTTTTATCACCGATGTAATAGCTTTGACGAATAGTTCCATTTAGTTTGAGTGAAAGTAGCCTAGCCCTAGTTATTCTTCTTCTTATTAAAAAGAAAAAAATAAAGAGAAAGAAAAGAAAAGAAGATCAAGAAAGAAAGAATTTTACAACTAGTTAATTGCAATTTTTTAAAAAAAGGAATTTGCTAGCATTTCCATGATATAATACAATAGGTATACATCACAAGTAGAATAATACAGATGAAAAAAAAAAAAAAAATTAAAAACAGAAAAAGAAAAGGCAGTTTGAATGATGACAAGTGCGCTCTAATTGAGGGTGCTTTTCTCGTCATTTATAGGATATTTGTTTCAAAATGAAACTTCAAAAGGGAAAAATAGCAACTTGGTGATATTGGCAAATTGCCGCCACCTACTTATATATTACAACGACATCGCTCAACCAACCGCACCTAAAAAAAAAAAAAAAAATTACGGCCACTATAATTTATCACCATTGGGACCAGATGAATGGCAAATTGTACTTACGATTACTAAGGGGCCAAAAAAAAAAAAAAAACATCTGTTTGTGTCACTATTAGAATAATGCCATTCGTCTGAAGATTTCTTCCTTTGACATCAATTACACGTGTATATATGTATATATATACATATATATAAGGAAAAAAAATAAATTCAAAATTTTTATCTCATTTTTTATTGTGTCGACCTTTCTCGGGAAAATATGTTACAATTTTTGGAGGCACTA
The DNA here is from genome assembly GCA_025413485.1 of Ficus microcarpa. Taxonomy (NCBI): domain Eukaryota; kingdom Viridiplantae; phylum Streptophyta; class Magnoliopsida; order Rosales; family Moraceae; genus Ficus; species Ficus microcarpa. Next base: position 12,932,365 of record CM046379.1, on the reverse strand, counting down.
AAATTATTTTTCTTTACGCAATCATAGGTTATGTTCGCCAACAGGAAGGAGAAAAGCGAGCTTCTTGAAGCTTTGGTCGTCAATGAGAAAGACCCTACCATCCCTAATTTCTCACAAGTAATCCCTGTCTTGTTTTGAGTTACACTGCGTTTTGTCTTTGTCTTTAATTTCAACATTTTGCCATTTCTTAATCCGTTGTGTTGTGCAGAGAATCCATCTTTTGTGGGGTGAGAACGATGAGCTTTTCAAGCAAGAACTTGCCCAAAACATGAAAGAGTAAGTCAAAGAACCCCTTATTCTTATTTATTTATTTTTTAAAGGGTCGGAAAAAGGTGTTGAAAATACTTGCTGGGGTTGTTCAACAACTAGCAGTTAATTTACTAAAAAGAACAAATTATCAAAAGAAATACTAAAAACAATAAAAGGTATCTACGTTATTTGGCACAACAACTCATGTGTGAAAAAACAACTATTAGTTAACTTACTAAAAATGAAAACCGAGCGATGTAAATTCTAGTGTCAAGACACTTTTAATCCCCAATAGCATTGTTCTAATCAAATTAATTGTGTTGCTTTAGCAGAATATGAAACCTAATTCTGTTTGGAAACTCAAACAAGCAATCTAGCATACTAAGCTACTTCAGCAATGGGAAAAAAAAAAAAAACTATATAGGATTTTTCCCGTTATACAATGGTCATAAACATATATACATATATATATATATAATATGTGGCTTTGGATGGAGTTTTTACAGGCAACTAGGAGAAAATGCAACATTTCAAGGCATAAGGAAAGCAGGGCACCTGGTTCACTTGGAGAGGCCTTGTGTGTACAATAGATGTCTCAAGCAATTCCTTGCTTCCCTTCATGCACACGGAGCCCCATAATGAGATGATTTATGTTCTATCTCATAATAATTTTGTATTTTCTACTTGGCACTTACTATTTTATTTTATTATTATTATTATTATTTTTTTGACAGAGATCTCCGTTTGGGTTTGAAATATTTATATATATGTGTGTGTGTGTGTGTAAACATAGTTTAATCTTTCTTGTAGAGAGAAGATCTATTGCTATAAAAAGTTGTAGGAATATTTCCTTTCCTTCTATATCATCTTAGTAGACTCGTACATTGAAATATTTGGTTTGATAAACCCTTGGCATGAAACATGATAAGGAATTGTTCAATAACAACGCAAACTTCGCTTAAAAATCGAAGCTTGGCAATGACAAAATATTGAAACCATGTTAATCCAAATACATTCTTAGACAGAAAAATCACGGAAAAAGTACAAGATAATCATCTAAACGACTGCTGAATCTCTTCCAGAGTTCTTCCTTTGGTCTCTGGAACCCAAAGCGTCGCGAAAGCAACCGTAAATGCAGCCACTGCGGCGTAGATTGTGAAGGTCCCTGTCGGCAGTCAAGAAATGTTGTCAGCTCATGAGACATGCATTGCAGAAGCAAACAAATGTGTTTAATCAGCATTATATGTGAAACAGAGACACAAAGAAAGACCTCCGCTACTCCATTTCAAGAGTAAATTCGCGGTCATTGTGGTCGCGAATGATGTCAGCCAGTTCGCCAATGTTGCCATGCTGCCGGCGAGACCCTTAATGTTCACCGGAAGAATCTAGAAACAATTTTTCCCAAAAAAAAAAAGATTTAGAGGAGGATATGCGTACTTCAACAACTTCGCATATTCTTCTCGAGTCAAGAGTAAATGTAGAATTTGAAATGAAAATTGCATACCTCAGACATTATGACCCAAGGAATTGGTCCAAGCCCGAGAGAGAAAGAAATCACCATGGCCTGGACGTAATTCAAAAGATCTCTCACTAATTACATTATAAAATATGTATATGGTAAACAAACGAAAAAAAAAAAAAAAAAAAAAAAAAACGTTACCACAAGCCCGACGAGTGACAGTATTCCCATCACAGTGTAGAGATGAGAGTCTTTTGGTACAATGTCCTATTAAGTGAGAGGAAGGCATCAAAAGGCAATCCATAACAAGACATTATTCCCAATTTCTTAAGTATTTGATAACGACATTATTTTGCACATTTGTATAGGATTATGAACGACGTAAAAGCATCAATACTGACCTCCAAGTAAAATGCAACTGCAACAAGGATGAGGCTAACAGTCATCCCAGCTGCTGATACCTACAAGATTGAAGATAAGTTTTGTTTATTGTCTTTTTTCTCTCTGAATTAGATAGACAAACAGTTAACCGGGTCAAATGTTAGCGTACAATAAGAAGCAGCCTTCGACCAGCTTTGTCCAACAACCAGGTAGTGACTGCAGTGGCCAGGACCTGTAATGATATGTAGGTTAAATTTTATAAAGAGACAACTCGAATACTGATATGACGACGTCAAAATGAGATGAATGATGCCATACTGTACCTGAATGGCCCCAAGAGCACACGTTGCGGCGTTACCAGATGAAATTCCTGTAAAACCAATAGCATTCAAGTGAGCAAATCATCAACCTCATAAGCACTCGAAACAATCTAATTTCGACTACTTATTTCTATCAAGGCGCTGCTTGGGTTAATGAAGACGAGAGAGGACACATGGTGTAGATATTTTACTTGTTTTTTCCATATGAAAAAACATAGAAACATAAAGAATAAGCTAGGTGATTTATGCTAGAACAGATTTGTCTTTAAGCATACGTTACTCAAACAGCTTAATAATTGGATTATTTTTCGCACCTGTTTGGTTTATGGCACAAGAATTTTCAAAATCTGTATCTAAAAACTTGACTAGACAGTAATACAAATCAAAGATCACAAGAAGTTTGGTCTCACCGGCACTTTGAAAGATGTTGGTGGAGTAGAATAAAACAGCGTTGATACCGCTAAGTTGCTGAAGCATAAGTAATCCAATTCCTATCTGTAGCATCCAGACTAGTGAGAAGGCAGTTTGGTATATCAATAATATAAAAAGCCAACCATCTAAAAACAAAGATTTTAAGTTTTGGAAAGGGAAACAGAAATAGCACCGTCAAAGGAAACCAATATCTTTTCCTCTTGAGATCTGCAAACCGGATTGCAGCGCTTCTGTTTGTCGATGATGCTACGGACCTCTGTGGAATGTAGATGATTAAAAACGATAGCAATCTCATGTGGAGTAATTAAAGAAAAAGTTCTTGAGTTTTTCATGGATCAGGCATTCTGGATGGTTAGAATAATGTCATTAGGCAGAAAATCAATCGATAGAATTTCTAGTCCCTTTGGCCAGAGTTAACGGAATTTGATACCTTGATCTCATTCACTTCAGTGGTGATGTCTGTATCAAATCCCCGCAGAACTTGCAAGGAGGCTTCAAACTCTTCTGTCATTCCCATTTTGGCCTTAACACCAACGCCCAAAAAAATAAAAAATAAAAAAAAAAAAGAAAAAGAAAATGGTCAGTTCAAAGTTGAAAGAAAAGTTCACATCAGCATCCAAATGGATAAATCAATGATAGTAAGATTCTTACAAGCCATCGAGGCGATTCTGGGATGAAAAATAGACCAGGGATCAACATTGTGCAGGGCAAAATTCCTGCAATTTGAACAGAACAAGTACCGAAATTTTAAGAGTACGCAAAAAATTCAAAGTGTAAAGCTTGCTTGGTGATTTCGCATGCGCGCACAGAGAGGATTGCAAATAGCTCTCAAGCGATGGTTAAAAACTAAAAAATTTTGAAATGATTGCAAAAAACTTCACACTCGCGTTTCACCCCTTAATTTCGAATTTAAAGGCAACAAGGTGAAATATTTAGAGATTACCTAACACTGCAAGCAGTCTCCAGTTGACAAAAAGTCCCAATAAATAAGCCAGCATTATTCCGATTGTCACCGAAAGCTGCAGAATGAAAAACACCAAACCTTGTTCATAGATCAACAAATATGGTAATATCAAAACAAAAATGGTGACAAAGATCAAGTTAGAACCAAACCTGGTTCACGGATCCCAAGGTTCCTCTCATGTTTTGTGGGGAAACCTCGGCGATATACACGGGTACCTAGAAACAATCATCACAAAAATCAATACCGGACATGTCTTCAAGTTCACCACTGTCCAAAAAGGTGTAAGGTTTGCCAGAAAGTTACCGTGTAAGAGATTATACCCACACCAAAACCTTCCAACAATCTTCCCATGAACAAAAATGATGAATCCTACAAAATAAATAAATAAATAACTAAATAAATAAATAAATGTCATAGAATAATGTTAACGTCCCGTAGAGACCTTTCAAGTACAATAAATAAATATATAAAGAGATCAAGATTCAGGGGATTATTACTTTGGCAAATGATATCACGAGCCATCCAATAATATTGGGAATCGCAGCAATCATAAGTGACTGCAATTCAACAAAACAAAGCAGGTGCTCAGAACTTCAAACTCATTAGAATTTGCAAGTGCCATTTTTCCCCAAAAAAAATAAAAAATAATAATAATAATAATAATTAAAAAAGAAATCTTAGCTTTTCTACAAAAATCTAAAAACTAAAAAAAAAAAAAAAAATCATACTCCTTTTCTGCCAATGTACTCTGCAATCTGACCACTAGCTATAGCGCCAACCATAGCTCCCACATTCGACAAAGAACCAAACAAAGAGAACTGCACTCATTAAAGTTAAGTGAGCAAACAACAAAACTATCCTTTTTCTTTCTTTTATTTCTTTTTAACAATTAGAAAAAGTAGACCAAATTCAAATCTACACCTCTGAAATAGAAAGCTTAAGATCCTTGATGATTGCGGATTGAGTTGGGGAAGAATACCCACACTGTAACCAAACGACAAAAAAAAAAAAAAATCAGTAACAATTATTAAAGATTGTGAAGGAAGGAAAAAAAAAAAAATCAGTAAAAATTTTAGTAAAAAGAATGAAGTATGAACCGTGAATCCGAATTGGATAGGGCCCAAAGCGACGATGAGGACACAGAGAACAACAGAAACAGAGCCATCACGGAGAATCTGAGCCGACGAGCTAATAATACTGGAGGACTGCCTGGACCCCATTCTGTACCAGCTTCCTGTGTGTATGAACGGCTTTCTCAGGTCCTTCCCATCCTCAGTACCAGCACCAGCACCAGCACCAGCCTCCTCTCTGGAACTCATCTCTTTTCTTTTCACCGACCTCCTTCTCTAACACCCCACGGCCTACTACTACACCTGACTAGTATGTAATATAACTTGTGTATGTCTGTGTGTATATATTTGTGTGTGTGTTTATGTATATATATAGGTATAGAGATAGAGAGAGAGAGAGAGAGAGAGAGAGAGAGTGTGTGAGTGAGGAGAGGTTGGAGAAAGAGCCAGAGACAGCAAAAAGGCGGAGTGTAGAATTTGAGAGGACCGGCGATCGGTGTCCTGACAGAGTTATGTGGATGGCTTTTTGGGAGTTTGTTTGAAGGATCAGGAGATGTCCATGTGACACTCAAACGTGTCAATGTCAGCTATTAATTGTTTGATTTCTTCTTGTTTTTTCATTTTCTTTTATTTATTTATTTATTTATTTTTGATCGCCGTATAACAACATGCGTAACAACAAAAACTTGAAAAAGAATTTAAGACCCCAGAAACACAGATGTGCAAAGGGCGGTTAGGTCGGACAGGCTTATCCGTACCTTTTATTACTAGTTGGTGATATGTCTTAATTAAAATTTGAATAAAGTTTTAACATATAAATACATGTGCCATCGCTTTAACAAAAAAAGAGTATAGAGCCGGCCTTGGTGGGGGAAAAAAAGCGAGAGACATACAGTAAAAACATTTTTGATTGAAGGTTCGACGCATTATTAGATCTTTCACCAGCAAATTTCTTCCATAACTTTATCGTCATCCTCAAATGCTGAATTTAGTAATAAAGTTCATGTCATTCCGGGAGCGAGAGTGATATGTGTTTACCGACTGCTTGTCTTTTCACCATTTTCTTTTGCTAATGTTGGGTGGCCTCACTCTACTTAATGTTTTGATATTCTGACTTGTAATTTTCATCCTTTTTTGTTAATAACAATGGTGGTTCTTAAAAGTATTTAGCTTGTTTTGTTGGTTTTTTTTTTTGTTTTTTTTTGTTTTTGTTTGCAAGACCTTTCCTTTTTTTTTTTTTTTTTGCAAAGATACAGATTTCTTGTGATCGATTGATCAGATATTTCTGTCAACTGTAGAAAATTTGTTCAAGAATCATATGTGTGCTCGATATTTTGTATACCTTTTCTGGTGTTTTTCATTTGTGAAATCCGATACACCTTATTTTTCCTCTTGCATCTTTCGAATTCACTGATAGCACCGATTGTCTATTGGTGTTGAGTTTTCTACTACATAAGACTTTGCATGTGAATTGATAATTGTATTATCTTTTTATATTTAGAATTTATTTTCAAAAAATAAAAAACAAACAAAAACTTGATCGGACTTGTGAATCATACCATTGAAACTTTAATCTCATAGCTGACAAAAAGTTGCCGATTATTTTAGTGAATGGAAGTTGGAAAAAAAACCACTCAGCGAATGAAAAATTTTCCCCCCCTCTCAATGATGGAACGTTTTTTTAACGTGATGAAATATGTCTTATCAAGTTAGGTGTGACACTAGCTTTTGGCCCTCTTGTCCCAATCGGCGTAAATTTTGGCAAGTGGGTGTTTAATTTTTGTTGGGTTGGGAATCTTGAGAATTTTGCCGTATCAAAACATGCATTTAAATACGTATTTTTTTCTCAACTTTCATGGAAGTCTTGCATGTGAGCAGGTGCTGTAATTTTGTTCTATAGTCTTTGGCAGCACTGTAAAAGTCGAAGTGCCTAAAAGGCAATAATAATGGGGACATGAAAAGTACTATTAGTATATGATTTGAAATCCTTGGACGCTTTTAGACATTGATCACGGAATTACGTACCTTATCAGGATACTCATAAATGAACTGTCAAGTGGGAAAAAAATTCCTCTAACGTGGCTATAGGTATTTATTTTATTGTACCGCAAATACTTTATTCCGTTTTATTAGTTATAGATATATTTTTTTAATTTACCTAATGTTATATTGTACCGACATCTTCTGAATTTTTTGAACTTAATAATTTACTTTTCAACTTTTTTTTTTTCTCCCTACAGTCAACCTCTGAAATTATAAGTTTTGGGAATGTATGTCCTTTTTTCTCACGTCCTTCAAAATCTTGACAATTTTTTTATGCGGGACTTGCACGTGATAGTTCGAGAAAAACATTATTAGTCATTTTTACTTAATTTGAATATAATTTTTTTTTTTCAAAATGTATACTTAAATTTGAGTTGTAATTGAATTAGGTTCAAGTTTCATATAAATTTGTAATGAAATTTAAGTAAAAATGACCAACAATACCCCTTTTAAGCTATCACGTACATGTCATGTATACAAAACCATTCAAATTTTAATAGACGTGAGCTAAAGGGACTGAAGTGTCAAAATTATAAATTCAAATGATTGATGGCTAAGAAAAAAGATTTAGGGACTAAAACCACTAAATTTGGGAAATACAAGTGTTGAAAATAACTAAAACTCATTAGATCTAATATTCACAAGTATGTACATTTCATTTCCATAAACAATTCCTCTCATTTGAAAACGATTTGCTTTAACTTGATCCAAACGCCTTATGGAATGGGTACACTCTTATCTAATAAAAAAAGGCCTTTTATGCAATTTCTTGTAAGAAATATCTCCAATTAAATGTTAAATTAATGTATCAACCGAATGTTAGTCTTTATATCAAATGTACTATATGATAAATTTGGGATAAAAATTATAGCTAGTGTCAAATTTAATAACTGATTCTTATTGATTGGTATCTTGAAATTTCATCTAGTCATTAAGTTTTTTTTTTAATAAATAATTTAGGCACTAAAATTTTTTTTTTACTAGCTTTAACACTTAATAATACTGAAAATAACAAGACTAGCTTTTTTTTTTTTGAATAAAATAACGAGACTAATATTGAAATTTTATATTGAAACACCAGAAAATTACCTAAAAAACTATATTCTTTAATCTAGTGACTAACATGATGATTTAAATTCTTTATTCTTCACTAATATGACACAGATTATAGTTAATTTTAATTTAATTTTATATTATATTAATCTAGTGTTAATTTTTGTATTTGTTGATAATCTTTAAATTTATATCATTTAGATATTTTATTATTATTTTTTTGATTAATCTTACATTAAAAAAAAAAAAAAAACCTAATTCTAGCGGGCAATTTCTCGTAAGACCGAGGTCCGAGGGAAGTGTGTCAAAGACGCTTATCAAATCAACGTTTTTTTTTTTTTTTTTTTTTTTAAATTTTATTTTAATGCCGGGAATCCATGATCTACACCGTTATTTCTCCCGCCACATTAACGCCGTCTCTCCCTCCCCCTCTCTCTCTTCCAATGGCGAAGCGTTGCAAAACCCAGTCCCAAATCACAGCAATAGTGGCCAGCCAAATTTCTGAAAACCCCTCTGACCCTTCCAAAATCTCATTCCGAGCCAGAAAAATCCGAAAGCTCTCTTCCAAAACACCAATCGAAGACGAGACCTCCATTGACGAAAACTCGCCACAACCGAAGTTGCAGAACTCCTCTTCCCTCCCCGAAACCCTAACGGAGCCATTACCGTCGAACTGCGAAATCGAGCTTGCTCTGAACCAACTTCGCACCTCCGATCCCCTCCTCGCAACCCTAATCGACTCCCACCGCCCTCCGCACTTCGAATCCGATCGCTCGCCGTTCCAAGCTCTGGCGAAATCCATCCTCTACCAGCAACTCGCCTACAATGCCGCGAAATCGATCTACACTCGCTTCATCTCCCTCTGCGGCGGCGAGTCGTCGGTCGTCCCCGACTCCGTGATCTCGCTCTCGGCTCAGCAGCTCCGGCAGATCGGCGTCTCCGGCAGAAAAGCGAGCTATCTCCATGACCTAGCGGAGAAGTACAAGAACGGTACCTTATCGGACTCTTCGATTCTCGAAATGGACGACGAGTCTCTGCTCGCGAAGCTCACCTTGGTCAAAGGAATCGGCGTTTGGTCGGTCCATATGTTCATGATCTTCTCGCTCCGGCGGCCGGACGTGCTTCCGACTGGCGATCTCGGGGTGAGGAAAGGAGTCCAGAGACTGTACGGACTGAAGGAGTTGCCGAGGCCTCTGGAGATGGAGCGATTGTGTGAGAAATGGAAGCCGTATAGGTCGTTTGGGTCTTGGTATATGTGGAGGCTTATGGAAGCCAAAGGAGTCTTGGCAACAGCAATTCAATAGTCACGTACCAGGAACTTTGTTTATGTTAGGTAATTCCATCTTTGCTTTTTTAACTTAAGAAGTTGATATTATGAAGACTTGGACTTTACTTTATTTAGTTGGATTTTGCCAGTTGCTAGATTGAAACAAAGCAAATTGTAGCTTGAAGTATAGATGGAAGTGTGTTAGTTCGTGTCTGCAATTGCGTAAATAATGATTCCAAATGAAGCAGCATCTTAATTGCTGATCATGGTTTGGAAATTCTAGAACTTTGTCTTTTTGATGGACAAAGTTCTCGAACTATTTTGGTTTATAAGCAATTGTCTTGAGATATGCTTGTAGTTTATGTATGTCTTCTCATTTTCCCTACCTTTGCAAGGTAGCCTTCGAAGCTTATCCATCTATGTCCTTATTTTAGATCATTCTCACTTTGTTCTTTAAATTTTAAAAACTCTTACTTTTATCTCTTGAATTTTGAATTAGTTCTGTTTAATCCTTTTGTTTAGAATTTCTCTTAAAAACATATGAAAAAATATAGTTAAGTGCAATCATGTGGTATTTTAATTCTACTAGAAAGCGACTATTGTCTCTTTTTTTGTCTTTATAAACTAAAGTCTTAACAAAAGAAGTTAAAGTGAGACTAATTCAAAATGTAAAAGGTAAAGTGGAGTTTTTGAAGTTGGGAGGGCAAAAAGAAAAACATAGCCGAGATGGATCCTTTAGCCTGTTGGTATAAGTTTGCTATTCAGCTGTCTTAATGTGATGTTTGTTTTGGTACACGTGGTGGGACAAGATGCTCGAGTACTAAACAAGTAGACATTGTAAAACCGTTTGAAGTGACCAAGCTATATTTTCAGCAGTCAGCATCTCTATTCTCTATCCTAGATCAAAAGAGCGGTGAGAAACTGATGCTTTACTTTGGTGGATGTCTGTCAACTTCAATAAGCACCCTCTTTGGTGCCTTGCTAGATGATTGGTGGTTGTAGGCTGTGGATTGAGTTAATTTCTTTGTAGAGCTAACGTAATGTATCACCACTCGTGACGCGACGGTAATAAAGCAAAATCAATAAGAATAAAAATTGTGACAGCTGAGTCTCAAATTGTTATGTGACAGATTGATATACTGTTAAATCTATGATATGATTAAAATCCCTTCCCATAATGGATTTCTATGAAGTAACCAGCTGATTTCTTTCTCGTTAGTTTGGGGATTTTTCAATTTAGTTTCTCCTTTATTTCTGTTAGTTTCACTCGCATCTCTTCCCCAAGTAGAAAGAAAAACGGAACAAATGGGAAAACTATGAGTATTAATCAAAGGGAAATCAGAAATCAGAACCGTTAAACATATCTCATTGATTGAAAATTTTCCAAGTAAAAGGACAAGAATTTCGTGACCCAGCATTTTGATGACTGTGACCTTGTTAATGATAAGCGTTTGAACATAAAGTGGGCTTGTCATTGTTTGTCGCCGTGTAAAACTTGAGACCATGTAATGGGCCACTGGTCTCAACTTACGTGTGAAAGTGGATGAACCAAGGATAGGCAACAAGTATTCACCAAAAAAGGATAGGCAACAAGTTTTGACCCAAAAAAGAAGGGGGAAAAAAAAAAGAGAAAGAAAAAAGAAAAAAGAAAAGAAGAAAAAAGAAAGAAGAAGGAAAAAAAGGGGACAGGCAACAAGTTTTAAGCCAAGGAAAAAAAAAAAAAAAAAGGGGATAGGCAACAAGTGGCGTGCAAAGGTTTCCCAAGCCCACAAATATGGTAGATTGGTAATGGTGATTAGTGAATCTTTTTCCCTTTTTGTGTGTGTTCGGGGGGGGGGGGGGGGGGGGGGGGGTGTTGGGGTGGTAGATTGGTAATGGTGAGTGGTGAATCTTTTTCCCTTTTTGCGTGTGTGTTCACCGGGAGGGGGGGGGGGTGGTGGTGGTGCGTGGTTGGTGGGGTGGTAGATTGGTAATGGTGATTGGTGAATCTTTTTCCCTTTTTGTGTGTGTGTGTTCGCCGGGAGGGGGTGGTGCGTGGGGGGTGGGGTGGTAGATTGATAATGGTGATTGGTGAATCTTTTTCCCTTTGTGTGTGTGTGTGTGTGTTTGCCTGGGGGGGGGGTGGTGGGTGGTAGATTGGTAACGGTGATTGGTGAATCTTTTTCCCTTTCTGTGTGTGTGTGTTCCCCGGGGGGGGGGGGGGTTGTGGTGCGTGGGGGGTGGGATGGGGGTTGGGGGTTGGGCGTTGGGGGGGGTGTTTAGAAAGATTGTTTGTTGGAGGAGAAGATGGAAAGAAAGAAAAGAATAACGAGATTTTTTAAGAGAGAAATAAAAGTTATGAGTTAGTACGGGAGAAAAAAGAAAAGTCCTGAATCTATCATTTTTAATTCTGGTTTTTTTACTGTAAAAACTTTTTTTTTTTTAACTCCCAATAGGAACTATTATTTACTTACTGGATCCGTTAATTTTAATCAACCGATGTTCAAGTTAAAGATTTATAGTGTATTATACAAAATTACTCCTAATAAATAGATCATCTCAATAGAAATTTAATTTAACGGTTAAAATAACATTTTCTCGTAATTAAAAAAAGGGACTCCTATCATATTTGTAGAAAATTCCACTTTATCCATCTAAAATGTTGAGATATTTTAAGAGAGAAACTTTGTTGGTACTTGCTTGGCGAGTCCAACCCCATTTAACCTATTTAATCTCATTTTCAACACCCTTTCTTGTAGTTCTGCTTCTTGCTCTAAAAATGAAGGAAGACTCTTCTTTTATAATCCTGGTTGGGCTTTTTCCAACGAAAGACATGGGCATTTTTGGGCGCGCCAACCAAGATGGGCATGAGAATTTTTGGAAGTATCTTCTCAAAACAAGATTGTGCTTATATATATAGTTGTCTTTCCGGTTTTTTGATAGGTCGAAAGCAAGTTTTAATTTATTTAATTACACCTTTTTTTTTTTTTTAACTTGCATTTGTTTACTTACGCGTATAGTTTTCTTTGCTATCGCGCTAAAAAAGGATTAAAACAAAACAAAATACTTCATTCACCTCATTCATATTTTTTAAACCTTTTATGTTGTTGTTGTTGTTGTTCTTCTTCTTCTTCTCATATTTTACATATATATAATTATACATAATGCATGCGCCGTCAGCTTTGGCAATGCTTACAAATTATATGGTCATGAGTTAATTATGATCAATTTCACTAATGTCAAACAATATATATATAGATGCCCTCTCTTTGTCGCTTTGAAGAAATGACTGAGGTTTCGGTCTTTGATTTCATTATTATTGATTTCATTAATTATTGATCATAATTAACTAATGACCATCTAATTTGTAAGCATTGCCAAAGCTGACGGCGCATGCATTATGTATAATTATATATTTGTATATAATATATATATATATATCAAATCAGAGACTTGACAAGAAGCACAGTACATGTGTTAACTTTCCTTTGCTGATTGATTAATTTCTTAACTTGATTTCAAAGGGGCACAACTTGTTCTTTTCTGTAGAAAATAACCTTGGATCGTTGATTTAACGAGGTTTATTAGCCACTCTATTTTATGGGGGAAAAAAAAGTTTAGTTTAAAATTTTCTCAAATAATTTGGTCCCACAAAATGGACACGACATGACAAAAGAATTGACACGGCAGCTAATCTCTCTCAGTTTTTCTTCGGATTCACATCATTGTTTTTTTATTACAGTAAATGCATGTGATGCTATCCCAATTTTGTGCTGGCAGTATTATTGAGGCCGTGAATTGCAGTATTTCAATTATTTTGATTTTGAAAATGATATATACATGTGTGTGTCTATATATATATATATATATATATATATATGTTAGCACATCTACTGGTATTAAACATTATTTGTATAGAATCAAGAGTCCATCCTTTTTTGTTAACCTAAATCATCCAAAATTCATTCAAGTATTTGAATTTGATAAACAACTAAGGTCACAAACTTTGAATTTGATGTAATTTAGGATATCTTGTCATTCTACTCATCTTTGTATTTAAGAACTTTGATGGGATGATAAACCCGTCCACTCATCCTTAAGAAGTTGTGGGTTCAAGATTAGACCGTACCAATGTATAATTTCATTTGATTAAAATTAATATACTATAGTAAGTGTTTCATTACCTTTGTTTAGGTGCGCCACCTTCTATCTTTATAACTTTTAATTTTAGTTAGTTAGTTAGCTAGTTTTTTTTTTTTTTTTAAGAGCACTTTTGACTCAAGAAAAAAACTTGCCTGCTATTTTTTAATTTAAAATATGTTAATAAACATAAGAAGAGCTTTGGTTTATTAGCCTTTTGGAGGGACTTGTTCCTCATATGTAAATGAGCAATTAACCCTTATAATTAAAGGAGCTAACAACCATGAACATAACTTTAATTACAATAATTGAATTTTGTAGTGATTAGCAATTAGAATCATGAATTTGATTTTTTATCATCTTTTTTTTTTTTTTTTTTACTGACTAAAAAGAATCGCCTAATTTAATTATTTCTTTGATATTAGGCGATTTGATAGATTTAGAATCTTTATTTAAACACAAATAGACAATTATCCATAGACTAATTGTGTTCTATGATCAATTTGTATTTGTCTTTATATAGAGTCCATTATTACTATTTTTTTACTAGTGAATTCTCTCTGTCTTCCTAGTCCATAGATGTAATAAGCATATGTTTGGTGGAACATATTAAAACTTTGTGTCCTCATTTTTCTTTAATCTTCTTCGTTAATATTTATCATATTAGAGCCTTTTAGCTCCAATGAGTGCAACTCATCGTCGCCTTACACCCTTGACGATTATCGTCTCTTCTTTATGCCTTGCGTCCTTGACAATTGTTGTCCCTTTGGTGCGTCCATGCAGTCAATGATGATTAATGACATCCCTTTCCTTACTCCCCTGCACTCTTGACGATCGTCGATCCTTCCATGCAACCTTACAACCTTGACGCTTTTCATCCACGTACGTACCCTTGCGCCTGCCCTCTATGATTCTCGTTTCTACGTCTTATGTCCGCTTGATGTTGCTCCAATTACGATCAACACTATAATGACTCCGAATAAATTATTAAAAAAAAAAAAAACTTATGTCACGCTCTTAAATTCCTCTAAAACTCATCTTCAGGTTACCCATTTCGGTTCCTTTTATTATTGTTCAAAATTGGAATATCTATTGGGAGCTCCATTAATTTGTGGCTGCTGATAAAGATAATTGAATTTTGTAATTATTAACAGTAAGAATTTTGGATTTATTTATGATCATCTAATTTTGTTAGCTTCGTGATTTTAGAAGATCTGATAGATTTAGAATCTTATCCAAATATATATATGGACAAAGATATTGTAACCAGACAATTAATGTTTTCTCTGAATTTGTTTTTATACCGAACCAATTGTTAATACTCTTTACTAGTGAGTTCTGAATTTTTTGTAATCCGTGGATGTAGACACATTTGTCAAAAACATAATATATCTTTGTATCTTTATTTAGGGGTTTATTTTTTGAATTGCCTCGTCAATATTTATTTGTCCGTTTAGTGAATGAGTTTGAATTGAAATTTTTAAGTTTGAATAGTAACTTTTGTTGACTTTTTAAAAAAGACAAAAAACTTTTTTTAGAAAAGACAAAAAACTTTTTCAAAAAATGACAAAAATTTGAGTTTAGACTTTAAATTTAAACTTGTTGTCTAAACGGGCCCTTATTATACATCTAACGACCAAAAATATAAAACTTAAAACGCTAAGGTTGAAAGAATCAGGGTGCGCGGCTTATACCATCCGACTAAACCCTGTGACCGTGAGGTGAGGTTGAACTGGATTTTTCTAACATTATATTTAGTGGAATAGTAGTTTGAGTTGAGATTTTTAAGTTGGAATAGTAAATTTTTTTGAATTTTCAGAAAAGACAAAAAACTTTTTGGGAAAAGACAAAACCTTTTTGGGAAAAAGATAAAAAAAATTTTGAGATGAGATGAGATGAGTGGGTGTACCAAACGAGGCCTAATGTCCAAAACTTTCCCATAAGAAGTATTTGACTGTAAAAACAATATTTGAGCACTTTTGTCTCCAAGAGGACCGGAGATAGAAAATAAATATGTTATGCGTCAGTAGAAAAGATTAGAAAACTACTGCCACTAAAGCTACATATAAATATACAAGCTATGAAAAGTGGGGAACTAATTGAATACATGGTGCTTATAATAAACATTGGAAGCTTACCTAATCTCAACTAAAATAAATACTAATACTCCGTTTGATGAAACGATTTGAGTTAAAATTTTTAAGTTTGAGTTCGTTAACGTTTAAAAACTAATTATAATTTTTATCAACTTTTCAGAAAAAAATAAAAAATAAAATAAAAAAATAAAATTTAATTGAAGTTAAATCTAATCATCAAACGGGATCTAAATAAAAAGATTATTAAAAATTAACCACACACGTTTGTTAAAAAATAGTGCTTTTTTTTTTTTCTCTCAATTAGACAAAAAGGTGGCACGATATTGGAAATAAAGCAGGACTGTTCATCAATGCCAAGAGCAGGCGAATGATATTATTATGATGATGATAGGCGACTATCAAAAGTATGAAGTTGAACCCATTTTTGTCGTTAGCGACGAGAAAGAAAATAAAGAGAGAGAGAAGGGAAAAAAAAAAAAAAAAGAAAAGAAAAGAAAAGAAAAGAAAAAGTTGTGGGGGGGTTTTAAAAAAGGAAGGCTCAACTCGTAATTCTCAGGGGGTTGTTGGCTTTGGTAGGAAGAGCTTTTGAAAAAATAGATAGACAGAGAGATAGAGAGATAGAGAGATAGGGGGAGAGATAGAATCCAGCGGAAAACGCACCAATCCAAAAGTCCCAGCGTGCAGGTGGTGATGCGACTGATGAAAGCCCAAAATCCCCTACTAGATTTGCTTGTCTCGTTTAGTAGATTCCACGTTTGGGAAAAGCCCATTTTGTACCATTGATGCCTTTTGTTTTTTCCTCGACACCACGTGCGCTCTCTCTCTCTCTCTTCTGTATTAAGGATTCATTTGATATATAAATTTGAGTTAAAAATTTTAAATTTTAATAATAAATTTATATTAATTTTTTGAAAAAGATAAAAATTTTTTTAGAAAAAATAAAAAAATTTTTTAAAAAAAGATAAAAACTGAGATAAAAATTTTAAATTTGGAATGAGTAACTAATCGAAGCCTAATTGTGTAATATGTATTATATAAACAAAGAAAAATATAACAATAATAATAATAACAATAATAATAACATGATGTTAATTAGACTGTCATGTATGTAAACATGGACGATAATCTAATTGTCACGTTATAATCAGGAATGAGTCACGAAAAAGCATATATGTCTATCTCTAATGTACATGAAAGTCTTATTTTGTTATTTTAATTGAAAAAATTAGGTAAATAGATAAACACTTAAATAAATAGCTAGAATTTTTTTTTTTGGTCTATCGCTAATGTACATAAAAGTCTTATTTTGTTATTTTAATTGAAAAAATTAGATAAATAGCTAAGCACTTAAACAAATAGCTAGAAATTTTTTTTTGTTTAAAAACAATGATCATTTTGATTGACTTCAGTAAAAATTATATATTAATATTAATCAATTATTGAATAATTATGTTCAACCAGTTAATTATTTTTTTAAAAAACGATCAGTTTTTTAGTTTTACAAAACTTCAGTAATTTATTTTAAAACTTCTTTAAAAAAATCATTTACCCACAGATCTATTTTTAATATTATTTTTTCCTTTTGTCATCATAAATATTATATTTTGAAACTCGTTAAAATAAGTTTGCAGTATGTAAATGATTTAAAAATTAAAAAGCTATAATGATTGCATCAAGACACAGACTAATTAATTAGTCCAAAATCCAATGTATTCGTCCACAGTAATGTTCTATTTGTTGCAAAAGAGTATAAAAATAGTACTATAAATTAAAAACCAAATATCCTTTTATAGAAGGGGAAAGTATCTCAATGACAAAAATTTAAAGATCAATACACTAATATAACATTAAAAAAAATATTAGACTAATATAACATAAAATTAAACTAAAATAAATTAAAATTTGTGTCATGTTGGTCAATATGAAAGAATTTGTGTCAAGTTAGTTGATAGATAAAAAAATAATTATTATTTGGGTCATTTTCTCTCTGTGTTGTTTAGAATTAGTTCTGATTTCTTCAAAGCTACGCCTTTTCTTCATTTGCTAAGAATTTAAAACTTCATACTGTCATCTTTTTTTTGGGGGGGGGGGGGGGGGTGTTGTACCATATGAAATAGAATTCTTTCCCCTACATATTTGAGCTTGATCTAGGGATATTCTAAAGTTATCTAACGGTTTTAATGCAATACCAAATACACCACTAGAAAGATCAGAAGTGATCAGAGCCGTAATTGTACGTACTTGTAAAGAACTAAAACGCGACAATGGTATGATAATACGATATGATGACAATGCTGCGGTTGTTATTGATCAAGAAGGAAATCCAAAAGGAACTCGAATTTTTGGCGCAATCGTCCGGGAATTAAGACAATTAAATTTCACTAAAATAGTTTCGTTAGCACCCGAAGTATTATAAGATGAGACCATAAAATATGAAAATAAGTTAAGGAATGACAAATATTATAAGTTCAGGAATAACAAATATGAAAACAAGAGCCTCCGTCCATAAAATTTGTGAAAAATGTTGACTAATACGTAAACGAGGACAAATTATGGTAATTTGTTCCAACCCAAAACATAAACAAAGACAAGGATAGAGAATTTTTAAAAAAAGGAGGGGGGGGGGGGGGAGGGAACTCCATAAATCTAAGGGACCCAATGTTCAAATAAATAAGATAAATAAAAGCTCAGTTTTAATGTCAAATGGATATATCCATATATCTCTGGCTTAGATTTATGAGATGGCAAAACCTATGCCAATAATTGGTTCATGTAAGAGTAGACATATAAGTTCACATAAAAATGCCTGTAAAATATCAAAGGGAGTTATTCATGTTCATGTAAGTTTCAACAATACCATTGTGACTGTTACAGATGTATGGGGGCAGCTAATTTCTTGGTCCTCGGCTAGTACTTGTGGATTCAAGGGTGCAAGAAGAGGGATACCTTTTACCGGTCAAACCATAGCAGGAAATGCTATTCGGGTAGGGGGTGCGGTATAAAACAAAATTCTTTATCCTACATATTTGAGCTTGATCTAGGGATATTCTGAAGTTATCCAACGGTTTTAACGCGAACATGCGATCATAATTAATTAGCACATATTGCGATTAGACTTGCAATAAAATATGAGTGAATAAGATTAATGACATTTAATAACAATTTAATATACATATCATTTAGATTATCTTCAATATAAATGTTATATTTATGCACAGCAAGTATAAAAGTAACACATATGTTTTTTAGGGGAAATTGAAATTTCATTAGATATGGGGCCAATATATGCAAAAACTCCAAAGGTGGAAGTCTCAAACCGTACTAATTCAAGCACTATAAATATACGTATAATTATTGATGATCTTTGGTCACATATGGTAATGAACTGGAAATTTTAATAGAAAGCCAAAATTTTAATCTCACGTGCAATGTGACGGTTTTGAAACTTGAAATAGATATTTTAATTACGTTATTGATGGCAAAATTAACTTTTTTTTTAATTATAAATTGTCAGATTATATAAAAATGTAACGATTGAAAAAACAGCTTTGACGGCACTTTCCACCTACTAGGTCAAACATCCTTGGTCAGCAAGAAAAGTTAGACCTTCTCGAATGACCTGAAGTTCCTCAATACGCATCCAAGCGTTTAGACATGTATACTGGCTTAACATATTTTTATATCTAGTTTTTGTCACAAAATTTCAACCTTATAAATAAATATTCCAAGAGTTTGAATAGAATATTACAATTATTAAATAAACAAGTTACAGATAATCAAAGAGTTAAACCATAATATTTCATGTGTTACTTTAATTCAGGTTAAATTTTTCATAATTTGACGTGAAGAATAAATTTCGTGATTCAAATATCTAACTCTAAATGTTAACATAGAAAATTAACATCAGGTTATAGAATGTTTTATAAAATTTTTAAGAATTGCTACGACTCATTTTTATGTTTCATCAATCTAAACTAGTGATTAATACAACATTAATTATGTCGGCATTAACAGAATTTCATGATCTTAGTGCAATATTTAATAATATGGCATTAAAAATTTTCTCTCTGACATCCGTTATCAGGGTCAATTAACCTGCAACTAAGTATAAAAGTTGGTTTCCTCAAAAAAAAAAAAAAAAAATGAAAAGAAAAGAAAAAGAAAAAGAAAAAAAAAGTATAAAAGGTCGGGAAAAAAAAATCTCCACGTCGAACAATTTAAGGCCACTGGTTTTTGAGTGGTGGAGAGAACTAGAATAAGTTTGCAGGTTTTGCAAGCAAATTACTGTCACTGCAAAATTGTCCTTTTTTTATCCAAAGGGTATCTATCCTTTTGATCATCTGCAATACTCAAAAGTTAAAAAAGAAAAATGCTGTGTAGATTTCAATTTGTGGTCCTCGTGATCGAATGGAGGCATATGAAGACACCAAAATCATTTCTAGAGATCGAGGCTGATGCAACAATACCATTCAGAATACCGTGGATTCATTTGTATATATATATATTTATAAAATAAAGGATTAATTTTATATATATGCCTCATTGAACTATGTACCCTAATAACGAGCTCAACAAACCTTTCAATTCTCAAGAGCGTTCATTCCATCCTTAATTTTAGCCGTAAAAAAATCATTCAAAATACCCATTCCGTCAGATCTAATGTGTATATTTATTGAATTTCGTTCAATACTCTTTAAACTATTAATCTTATGTCAACTTGCCCCTCGATTTTTAACATTGTTGGTTATCCCATCTCTCAACACCATAAAAGTGTTCAACTTATCGATTTCATCCAAATTTTATGAAATGAGTAATGTCGGACGTTCAAAATAGATTAATTAAGCTGACTTGATAAAATTGCCTCCAGCACACTCAAATTTCTCTTTTAAACCCAGGTAAATTGGACAGACAAACATAGTTGTAAAAAAAAAAAAAAACTCAAAAAAATTTGAAAAGAAATACACCCCACAAACGTATAGTGTATTTTTACATAATATATTTTATTTCCCAAAAAAAAAAAAAAAGGAAATCTTTCAAAAACATACTGTTATAAGGGATTAAACATGGTAATATAAGATCAATAATTCGAGCCTCGAAGGTATTTTTAAAATTCCACTTAATGACATTTGGAATGATTTAATATAGTTAAGGGGTGAAATGAATGCTGAACTACGATATATAATTAAATTGGCATTTGTGAAATTAATTAATCCCAACACAAATTGATAAAAGCCAGCTTATAATTTCCTCCAAACTAATAGTATCATCTAATTATTATTATTTTTTTGAAAAATGTTATGAATATCCTCTAATATCAATTTCTGATTACTAACTCATGTGGCGACGAGTTATTATATTTTATTTCATAAATATAAAATCAATTAATATGACAATCATTCAAATACCTATTGATAAAAAAAACTTATTAAATGTGGCATAGATTGATATTCAACATAAACGGATATTATAGAATCGATATTCCTAATTTTATTTATTTATTTATTTATTTATTTTTATACCTAACAGTTTGGCAACCAATTAAATAGTAGGACAAACAAACACATGCACATCATTTATCTGTACCTACATTTAAAAGAATGAATTTACTCTTTTCGTCCATGCTTTAATAATCGTCACGTGACGACTCAAGTATCTGTCACGTGACAATTTTTATTGTTGTTGTTGTTGTTTTTTTTTTTTAATTTATCTATTCTGTATACATAAAGCGTATGTTATATAATTAGTATATATAGATCCATAGATATTTTTGGTGGGGAAAGGGAAGCTAAAGCAAATTAAGCCCACAGATCATTGGGACTAATTAAACAATTTAAACCATGAAAAGTCTCGGCAAGAACATGGACCACTTCCTAAAAGCCTATTACAACACAAGTTGGCAGTCAGAGTCAGCGACGAAAAATTGGAACAGATTAATTATATGATAATAATAATTATTATTATTTTAAAAAAACCGCTAAAAAAAAAAAATCAAAGCTCTTGGTTGGGCTTTCGCCACGTCTCGCAAGAATCGAATCGATTAATACTTGTGCTTGTGCATGCATTTGATTAAGAAGACAGCAGCTGTCCCATTAGTTTAGTAATTGAATTTTCGTCCCCTCTTAATTAATTAATATTTTATTAATTAATTTATCGGAAATTGTTACCCTCAGTCGTACTGTCTTAATAAGATAATCTTAAAAAATAATCAATTAAGAAAACCATTAAGTAGTTCACGAGATATTCCTCTCGTTTAAGACCACCCTCTCTTTCTTAACGATTAGTTCCAATTATGGGAATAAAAATAAACAAAAAGGGACTTTTGTAAGGGCCTTGTTTCCCAATTTGCTATACATTAAACGGCTTGTGTCGGGAATAGATTGCCAAAAGGTGACACATTCAAACGTGGCCACTCAAGATACACACATTATTAATTAAGAAATTTTTTTTTTTTTTGATGCTTCAACCTTACTCCTAAATAAAACAAGAAAATAAAACGTTTAAAAGAGAGTTTCAATTTGGGGAAACTCTTTGAAAATATCGAATTAGTAATATTTGGAAGTGCTAAACATTTTCTTTTTTCCTTGTTTATGAGTGTTGAAGGAAGATTATGATTGCCCTTAGTCCTTATTAATGAGACAGTAAATTCAACTTTCGGCTTAAAAAGAATGCATAAATATTTTTCTTGTTTGCTCACAAATTTTAGTGACTGTTGATTTTTAGAGATTGATCTCAAAATATTTTCAACGTGATTGGATCTTATATATCAAAGGATCAAATTACAATTAATTAGAATGTTCTTAATTGAACAATACTTATCTTTTTCATCTCTAAAAACACTAATTAGACATAAAAATCGGCTAGGATATACCCTTGACGCTGTTCTGGTGCTCTCTCCTTTTTTTTATAGGGGGTTGTCTTATACAGATCCGTAGTTTTCTGAGCGCTTCGAGTGAAATTTAATTTGAGAATGAGTTGCCACAAGAGAGCTCAGTAAGGTTTGGAAAGAAGGATTTGGGGCTGGGGTCGGTGATCTTAGGTCGAAGAGACAATCTAGTGATGATTTTCTTGTCAATAGTTACATGGTCGAACGGCATGGAGTAGAGGGGATTTGCATTTAGAGGGCGTTGATTTTCTTCCATACCATAAAAGTAAAAAATAAAAAAAATAAAAAAGAAACAATACTTGATCATTTCTTAATTACTTGATCAACACGTTCAATTTGTATAATAGAACCTGATTATACTGTACTTAAGCACGGGCTTACAAAAAGGGTGGGCAGTCAGTAGCCTAATAAGTTAAAAACCATACTATTCCAACAACAAAAATAAAGGGAAATTAGTAACTCAATAAGAGTCGGTAAGCAAGGGGCCTATATTTCTCAGAATGGCGTTATCTAATGTTGTGGACTTGAGGAAAAACAGTGCATATGACCTATTTTTATCAAAAAGTGGGAGAGACATTACAGTCAAAGGATACAGTTCTGTTGGAAAAAAAATAAAATGGCTATCGTTACACTGTACCAAAAAGAAAAAAAAAAGATAATTGTGTAATGAAGAAGAAAAAATCGATAGATGGAGAGTGAGATTGCCAACAATGGAAGCTGAAGAGGCATGAATTTACGAAGTGGGAAAGAAACCGAAGACAGAGGTGGTAAAGTTAAAGAATCGCAGCAGAAATTACTGCAGGCGCACAAACAGCCTCGTGTAGAGAGAGAGAGAGAGAATCTGACATAAACACACTAAAAAAACAAATGCTGTGTTGTGGACCAGAGTTCTTTACTTTAGTTCCCTCACCCCCACAAGACTTTCTTCCGTCTTTTTTGCTCTTAATATTTACTAAACAAAACTCTTTCTCCACTATTGAGCTGAGAAACCCTTCGGTTTTGAGAATTGAGACCCACTCTTAAATCACTAATCTGGGTTGTTTTTATTTTATCAAACAGTGTTTTAATCTCGGGGGAATTTGAGGTTGCAGGAAGATTCCAGGCAAACCAAACCAGAGTAACATCAAGTCAGACATATAACACACACACACATATATATATATATATATATATTTCTCTTTATTATTCTCATCAGCATCTTTTTCTCTCTTTCTCTCTCTTCTTCGCTGGCTTACACAATACATGTACACAAATATTCACATATAATTTTTTTGCGGGGCTAGGGTTTCAGAGAGCGCAGAGAGAAATAAGGGGCAAATAATTATTAGGAGCTGGACCAGTGTGCAGGCCGTGGGAGAGGACTAACATGAGCCTGTCGGTTGTTCTAGAAAGATCATCACTACACACTGTTAGCTAGTATTATCCTCTTTGGGTTGAAGTAGCGGTGGTAGTACTACTACCTGATGAAATATCACTCACTTTGAGTAGTGTCTGTTCCTTTGATGGCTGGATTTTATGGGGTTGGATGGGTGGTAGGAAACACAAAACATCTAGACCCCCCCGTCCCTCTCTTCTATTCTTTTTTCTTTTTTCCCCCCCTTTCTCTCACATAAAAATCTCACTAATTCCTCATCTTTGTTAATTTCATTAATTTAGATTTCTTTTTTGTTTTTCCTTTTTCAAAAAAATCCCCTCTTTAATTAAATTCAAAAGACAAGCCTCCCTTCTCTTCCCTACTCTCTCTCTCTCTCTCTCTCTCTCTCTCTTCTCAAGACTCATATAAATGCAAATGATACTTACCGCTGGTGCAATTACAGCTTTGTCTCTTCAAATCTGGATTTCCTAATTACTTATCAGGTAAGTTTTTTTTCTTTTTTTTTTTTTTTTTAATTCAAAGCTTTGGTGGGGCCCTCACATCCTGTCATCTATAGGGACCATTACCAAGTTCCCACTGTTTGATTTCCAAATATTTATCTAATAAAAAAATAGTTTTGGGTGGAAATAATCTCCTTTTATTTTTATTTTTATTTTTCTTTTTTTTGATCCAAATCCAAAGTTCCATCTCCCTAAAACACTGGCTAATTACGTGCAGGGAAGGAGGGCTGAAACCAGTGGAAGTTTGGTGGGTTAGCACCCAAAAGGTCAAAATCAAAATAAGAGAGGAAAGGAACGATAATCCTCCATTAGCTAGTGATTAAATCTTTGATTATAGAGGAAAAAGCATAATATAGACGGGGGCTTGATCAGGAGAGAAGAATTAGGGCTGAGAGAGAAAGAAAAGAAAAATCACAAAAAAAAAACAAAAAACCATATTTCTAGCTTACAGAAGATCAAGAACTCAACTATTTGGGTATTGTTTTAGCTAGGATGAGATCAAGATCAAGATCAAAGTCAAGGAGGGTTAAAATAATGGAAGAGATGAGATTTAATATTTATGGAAGTAGATAAATTAGAAAAGAGGGATATGATGCGAAGCAGCAGTAGTACTCTTGATTATAACTCACCCAATAGGGACTCTTCTTCCAAGCTCTCTTCTTCACCCATCGGAGAAAGGCCCAGAAACCAAACCCTAGACCAGAATATTCTTTCCGTTCAACCAAACAAACCGGCCAGGAGAGACAATAGGAATAATAATAATAATAACAATAATAATATTAGTCCTGAGCCAAATCCAAACTCAACTTATCCAGATCCAATCACCGCGGTGAGCCCGACAACCACTCCGATCACGCCAGTCAACGCGGTCAACGCCGTCTTGTCTTCTTCATCTTCTTCTCTGGGAAGGTACCGAGAATGCCTGAAGAACCACGCGGCGAGCAGCGGCGGCCTCGTGCTCGACGGGTGCGGCGAGTTCATGCCGAGCGGGGACGAAGGCACGGCCGAGGCGATGAAATGCGCCGCCTGCGAATGCCACCGGAACTTCCACCGGAAAGAGATATACGGCGCGTCTCAGTACAACTTCCCCAACGTTAATATCGGTAATTCAGTAGTACTGCATCAACAACATTATCCTCCTCCTCATCTTCCTCAACTATCTAATCATCACAATCCTCATTACCATCACCGTGATCATCAGCATCCGCATCCGGTGAATCGCCACCGTCCGATCGTGCCGCCGGCGATGATGGCCTTCGGCGGGGCCGAGTCGTCGAGCGAGGATCTCAACATGTTCGACCACGACCACGATCACGTGGGGCAGTCGAACGCGGTTATGGCTATCTCGATGGCTATGGCTCAGCAGGCGGCATCGGGGGCGGGGCAGGGATCGAAGAAGCGGTATCGGACAAAGTTCAATCAGGAGCAGAAGGAGAAGATGACGGAGTTCGCGGAGAAGCTCGGGTGGAGGATTCAGAGGCACGACGATCAGGAGGTTCAGCGGTTTTGCTCGGAAGTCGGTGTCAAACGACAGGTTTTCAAGGTTTGGATGCACAACAATAAGCAGACCATGAAGAAGAAGCAAGTGTAAGCAAACATGGTCAAAACAATGCTTTATTATTGACGATTATGATGATGATTGTTCATTACTACTGTTATCTTAATTGTTGATTAGTTATGGTGATAGAAATTGTAGTGAATAATTAGAGATTAATTAGATGGAACTTTTTTTTTTTTTTTTTTGTGCACATATATTTGAAACGGCTTGAGAGCAGGAGGGTAGAATATAAGTTCTTTATCTCTCCCGATTCTTTTCTCAGTTTTCTTATTTATGTTATATTGATTTAACTCTCAATCTTTATTCAAAACAAAAAAAATCTCAATCTGTGTTCTTTTTCTTCTTTCTCTTGGTAATGCATGGAATGCTACCTTAATCATACTTTAGCTAAGGAAAAGGTAAAGGAATTGTATGTAAAGGACAAAAAAGATGGGGGGGGGGGGGGGGGGGAGGATAAACGGATGACTTTAATTTGGTTTTGGTGAGTGGTGGTGAACGTGGAAGGTCCTAAGTTTCATACATTTTACAAATGTTTTATATTGTTTTTACGTATATTTACATTTTTTGGGTTCAAAATTTCCTACCTTTTTTTTTTTTTGGAATGTTTTCAAATTTCTTGCATTTGAAAACCTTTAGCCAAAAAGGCTAGGATCCTATACTAGATAAGAACTTTTGCTTTGTTCAAAATTACCAGACATGAGTTTTACAGAAATGTTAATATAACTTTGTAACCTTGCGTTTTGTCATGTATTTTTAACCTATTATTGGGAAACAAAATGTCGAAGTTTTGAGAATTGTTCACTTATGTCGGAACCTATAGAAGGTCTCTTATGTCATGGTTGACCTTGGCAGTATCCATGGAAATGGTTATTTTCACCTTTCAGTAGTATAGTCTAAAAGAGGTTCACAGAATCAGTTGGTGGGAGGATCCCTCACTGTAACTTTCTTTTAAATAACTTGTAATAAATAGTTGACATACTTGTAATAACTTTCCATAATATTATGTGTAACATGATGGCAAATAATATCATCTTACATATGGTTTTATACAAAGTTACAAGTAAGTCAACGGGTTGTTACAAATCATTTAACAAGAAGTTATAATTGAGGGACCATTTCACCTGAGAGATAGTAGAAAACCCTATATTTATATATATGTGTATTGGATCACCTTAATAAACATAAGATAGCAAAGTGGTTTTGCTGAGAAAAGAAAAGGTAAAAGAGGGAAGGGAAAAAAATCTATATAGTTAGGGGTCCGAACTTTTATTTCTGAAGAAAGAACATTAATATCTGACCTACTATTGTCCTAATGGGCAATTGCTAGAACTCCACATAATTGAATTGACTGCAGGTATTGCACAAAGGTATGCTTCCAATATATGGCACATTTTATTTAATTTTTTCTTTTTTGAATATGAGCACAAGTTAATTTGTAGTTATTGGACATGTATATACAATTAATAAATAAACTTGTAATCTACCAATGCTCAAGCTTTTTTTCCCCCCTGGTATATATGATGTTCAAGATTGAAGGTACAGAGAAAAATTCGTTAAGAACACATTAATATCATATACATATATATATATATATATATATAAAGAACACATTAGTATCATGAAAATAGATATTTAAGTGATAAATTAAAGAAAAAGGATGTTAATGTTCAAGATGCAACTCAAAGTGTCAGCATGTCCTCTCCCCACCTTTGCTTTTTGCCCTCTCTCTTTTCACAGAAATTGACAAAAAAGAAGACTATTCCTGAAAGTTTGAAGCTATTAATGGACCCAGGCAGCTGCTTTATTACTCATGAAAACGTTTAAAGGGGCCATCATATTAATCCTTTTCCTTTTATGAGAAAAAAAAAAAGAAGAAAAAAATTCATAAATGACTTGCTATAGATGAGAAAAGGAAATATATATAAAACATGTCTCAAGCGTTTTAGAATTTGTAATTATTAGTAGATTTACATATAATTATATGTTATATGATATTTAGAACTATTAGTACAACGTAGATATATTATTGAAAAATATTATAACGTGTTGTTTTATAAAAATATGGGATAGATATAAAGATAACATGTAAAAGAAAGCAAAATAAGCCCACTTAATATAAAAGACAGGCGTGACTTTATGATTTGCATAACAACCGAAAATTACCAAACTAAAATACTTCTATGGAAACGAAAAGTCGAGGCGGGTATTTACAAATCGACAGAGTTGTAACGGTAAATTAAGGCTGTTCGACGGTCCTATGATAGAGAGAGAGAGAGAGAGAGAGAGATTAATTGATGAAACCTTATGGGCAGTCCAGCATGTGGAGTATTAATGAGCAAGTCATAACAGGAGTGCAGTCATCCACTTAAAAAAAAAAAAAAGGATCAGAAAGCAATATATTGGGAAGTAATTATTTACTGTAGAGAAATTAATATCATGATAACATTTTTACTTTTATTTGGTAAAAGTTATTTTTACTTTTACTTTTAATTAGTAAAAAATAAAAAATAAAAGTTATGATTTAACAGTGAGCGTCCAGAATCAAAGAATTTGTGATGTTAAAATGATCTTTAAAATTTTAGTGAACATATTAAAATGAAGTTTATACTAAATAACTTACATTTTGTTACAACTTTTAGAGACTTGTCCGAATAACTTTTACTAGAATTAATATTTTTTGGGCATTGATAGAAAATATTTATAAAAATTAAAAATTCTTCTGACATACCATCTAAATAATTTTATTACAACTTTTAGAGACTTGTCAGAATAACTTTTACTAGAATTAACATTTTTGAACTTTGATAAAAAATATTTATAAAAATTGAAAACTGTTCTAATATATCATCTTAATACTTTCGTAAACTTTCGTAAACTGCTTCTAGACCTATGAAGTCAAAGCAGCCTCTATAGATCTCTGCCAAACCTGCTCTAAGACTTGCAGGAAACACTATTGACTGGTGTGCGACTAGATTCCATAGCACTAGTGCTCAGTTGTTTGAGAATAGTGGGTCGAAGAAAAAGAACCACCAACGTGCTTTCAAAGCAGAATTAAAAGCCGTGAGAGGGAGGAACAGTGAAAAAGTTATACCAATGAAATTTTATAAACATTCAATTGACTATAAGATTAAAAAATTATTGAGAAACACTACATACTACTAATGTTGTCTGTCGGTAAAACATGATGATAGTGTATATGAATGGGAGCCAACCACTTATTGTTCACATTTTCTACACACGATGACATTGAATAACAATAACATTGCATGACCGTCAAAATTTCCTCGTATACAGATTAAATATAGACATTTAAATTGGAAAAGTAAGCGAAAAATTAAGAGCCTAGATAGATGAGTTATTGAATGGTTCTAAATTAGAAGTTTGGCTTCCATATTGTGAACCATACCCACATTCACTTTTAGAGGCAATTACAAGGACTAGCATTAATTAAAAAAGGTCTCTCTAAATTAATGATTTGCTTCCCCTCCTCCTCTCCCCCAAACCAAGTCTAAAAACTGTTGAAAACATTTCAAGTTTCTTAATGAGGATCAACTGCCCTCATTCATATGCTTGGTTCAATAGTGATCGGTTGTGTATACATGTGTATGAGATTATAAAATGAGCCACCATAATGCAAGCATATTACATTATTGGATCAATAACGTCATAAAGTTGTAGTGGAGCTACATGGCTATATTTGGGCTTTAAGTCCTTATATATAGTACACAATTTCCATATGTACATCCATGAATTACACACACACGAAAGGAAAAAAAAAAAAAAAAAAACCTAAAAATACCAATTTTAATCCGAACTTTTTGTATAAACTCCGAGTTGTTGATTGATACATCAATTAATAACAAAATATTGTATTTACATATGGAAAGATTACAGCTCAAAATTGGTATATTAAATCTGGTATTCTTAGTACTACTCAAGATACAAATATATAGATATATAGATAACAAATATATATCATATACATATGTGAGAATGCATATATGAATGTAGGTATGTGGATATGTGTTTATATGCACTCTTGTATAGTTGTATTATGCAGCCAAAAAGAAATGCGTATTTCTACTAGGCCCACAAGAGAAATATTATCAGACAAACCACAACTCATCCACAAGGAAAATAATGAAATGACAAATTTATCATAGAAATATGTGAAGATATATAGGAAGAAAAATAAAAATCTACAATCTCGTCTTGCAATATTGAATTTACTTATTTTACAAAAAGAAACAAACAAGAGGCATACAAGACTTAAATTTATTGTTATTCACTAAGGGTTCAAATGCTTTTGAACAGTTCAGGAAATTATAAATTAGTTTGTAATGCAAGTACGTGAGCAAAATTTATCTATTAACCAAAAACTCACAGACTAATATCGCTCGATCACGAGGAGAGCAAAGCATATTCCGGAGGTGTACTTCCTTCATAGCTCTTCACTCAGGTCCTTCAACGAAGCCCCAAGATCACCTGCAGCTTGTGAAACATTTTCCATTGAAGCCTCAAAAAGATTCTTGTAATCTTCGGTCTTTGTTTCTTCGGCCGAAGCCTTCAATTCTAGATCCCTCTCTTTGGCTTCATTGTACTTATCTCCTAGTTTGTCTTTCAATTCAGTTCCGACACGAGTTTGATCATTATGGACGCCTCTTCCGACATTTATTCCCTCCTCTACCTTTGTTCTCGGATCAGAATCATCATTTGCATCATCATGTGACGCCTCCTTCTTGGCCAAGTTTATTCTCCTCTTAGCTTCCTCATAGTTATATTTTGCCTTGTCTAATCCAAATTCCTCCGCTTCATGATACGCCGCCCTGCTAGCCTTGCTCGACGTACCTAAAAAGATCAACACAAGTAAGTTAATCATCAAACCAGAAAGTGTAAGGTACTCGTGATCATCGTCTAGTTTTTTAGAGAATTTGTAAGCATAATATGAATAATTGCCCTACTTAGCACTTGATATTAAAATAAAGATGATTTAGAGTATTATGATGAAAAGACTCACCAAATTCAGGAGCATTTGTCGTCTCTTTTGTTCCCGTAGAAGCTGGCTCCTCATTAGTTTCAATCACATCTTGAGATTTCTTTGCTTCACTTAAATGCCTTAATCGGTCCAATCTGCTGGCATATCACAATAAGATTGTTCAGAAACTTTTTCTTTTTTTTTTTTTTTTGGCTTGAGATTACCAATCAAGCAAGGTTAAGATCAGAACTATTTATGTAGTCCTGGTTATGCATCGCTAACATATACAAATATATATATGTATATACACACAAATATATATAGTAAGGAGAGAAAAATACAATACGAAGGAAGGTAAGAAAGATTAAATGTATAAGAGTTAAGAGAGCAAACAAGTGAAACTAAATTGAGTAATGTTAATCCCAACGTTTCGAGTACCAACTCACGTGTCACGTTTTATTAGTAAATATAATCAATTGATGTGGCAATATTTTAAACACTTATTAATAAAAGAACGATAAGTCGTATGTTGCATAGTTAGCACTCAAAAGTTGGGACTTGAATTGGGTTGTCCCTAGCATTTTTCAACTAAATTTTATATTCATGGGTCGCACTGAAAAATCAAAACATGGAAGGTGGTTATTATTTTTCACCAAACGTCATGTACTGCAAGGTGACAATTTTTAAGACGGGACAGCTTTATTCTCATAATATCAAAATCGTTTTTATTGTATCCCCTAATTACAGAAACATTCAATTTGCATCAACATCATTATATTTTTATCCCTGCAATTTAGGTGTCTTGAAAAGAAATGGGGGGAGAAAAACATGAATGTGACATTATATATTCACACCTAGTTTTCTACTCCAATTATGGCTAAAATTTAAGATTTAGCTAGTGATCACTTTCATGAATTGTAATGGTTTGTGATTATGTTCCTTTAATTTGCACTATGACATCAAACTATTTTAACAATTATAGTAATAGCTAAAACTCCAACAATGACATGAGACACGATAACGGTACAAAAGAAAAATAATCAAAATCAGTGCTGTGCTTTTAGGTTCATCCTATATTGAATTAGACTGATATTGAAGCTGTCCAATAATTAACTCTCACATTCGCATTTTGAAAAACAACAACTACTCAAATTCGGATATATCTCCGATTTTGACTTTAAACGAGATAAAAGTCTCAAAATTATTGCCATTCTCATGCACAGAGGGATATAAAAGTGGAAAGAAAGAACCCCGTTAAACGGAAATAAAAACTAGGGTAAAATATGGCTCATTCAAAGAGGGATAAAGCTACAAGTAATTGAGTCTGAAGAAATAATTACACAGAATTTTCTCAGCAGTAGCTCATTAGACATCTATTTCATCCCATCATTGACATAGAAATTAAGGACACTGCCCGCGAGGACTACAAATGCAACTTACGACCTATACATACACACACATCCAAAATGGGGAGGATTATAGAAACCGTAACGCACAAATACCACGAGATGCAGAGTTCGAATCCTAATTAAAACAAAAACAAAAGCAAAAGAAAAATAGTAAATTACTCGGAGAACTTATCAGAAGCCCAGTTGCCCAAGGACTTTGACTTTTCCTTGATGTCGTCCAAAATGGTATGCTCTGCCTTGTGCTCAGCAACGCAAAGAGCCACCCATAATACCACCGCTAACGCCGTAGCGCTTCTCTTTTTCATCTCTCTCTCTTTCTCTCTCTAGAAAACGTGAGCTAAATAATAACACAAGCTCGAGTTCTTGATTAATGGAGATTTCTCTTTGGAGATCCTACAAATACGTCGTACTATTACAAGAGTTTTACGGGTCTTGTTTCCTTTTGGTCTTTGTTGTGAAGATTCGGTGAAGACGGTTGTTTTTATTTTTTATTTTTTTTCAAATTTTTATTTTATTCTTTTTACGTGGTTTTATGCGGCTACGTGCCTGTTCTGGAGCTAACGTGGCGTTTAAGGAGGCCATTACCGAAGGCCGGAGAACAAGATGCCGCCACGTGTTGCTCCATTTAAGTTGGGGGCCCTCGGGGGGACGCTCTTGTGTTTTTTCCACTGCCAAGCGCCTCAAAAGCTAGGAATGGCTCACCAGATTTGTCCCCCTCTTCCCTCTTCCATGCCTTATTTCTTTATTTTTAAACCTTTCTCTTTCAAAATAAAATATATATCGCACCTATGGTAAAACATGGAAGAAACCCCATATATATATATATATATATTAACAAAACACCGTACAAAAAAAAAAACCGATGTACATATATTGTTCTTGGACAGGTACCGCTGTTAGTAATTGTTTCGTAGGGTCCGTTTGGTTCGTTAGTTTGAGTTGAAATATTTTAGTTGTAATAGTAAATTTTTTTGAATTTTCTGAAAAGATAAAAACCTTTTTGAAAAAAAGACAAAAATTTTTTGAGAAAAAGACAAAAAAAAGTATAGTTTGAGTTGAAATGAACCGATTTCCAAACAAAGCCTTAGAAAAATATTAGATAATATTAATGACATTTAACATCACACATTATTTAAGAGCGAGTCTCGTAACATGAGACTTACAAACAGGACTCACCTCATTTTTATTGTGTTGTTTAATATCATTGATGATTTAAAGTCTTTTTCTTTATTTTTTGGTCTTTTGTTGAGCGAACGTAGAGGAGTGTGAGACCTTTAAACAAAAAAGATTAATCCTTTTATCATTTATATATTATAGCCCTGATGTTAATGAAGAGATGTTTTCTGTTCACTGCCTCATCTTATTAAGAGTGATTGTAAAGATGATGTTTTGCTTTTGTTAATCATCCATCGACTTGACGGAAGAAGGCCCTATTTCTATAACATATATCAAACATCTTCGTTAACGCGGATCAGGTGGTGGGTGGTTTTGTCAGCTTTATTTCTAGAGAGGATAATGAAGCAGTCCACTCACTAATTTTAGTACATAATTCTTCCTAATAGTGAGAATAGGCACTGATTTGAAAATTTTTCTTGATTATATTCTCACTATTATTTGCAAAAAGATTCTTCTATAATTCTTCCTACTTGTGAGAATAGGCACTGATTTGAAAACTTTTCTTGATTATATTCTCACTATTATTTGCAAAAAGATTCTATATATTGTAACTAATTGTGCTACACGCTTCTTTCCTAGCCGCCACCCAAAAAAAAAAAAAAAAAAAAAAAAAAAAAAAAAAAAAAAAACCTAATTGTGCTATAACGTTTACCATTAACAATATAATAAAGAAATTTTCAATGGTGTAAATTTATCACAAGGCAGAATCCAAAACCAACTATTTTTTAGTCTCATAAATAAGTGATTTGTCTTACTGAAAATGAATGTGTCAAAAATATTAGTTTTTTAAGGGGACAACTTGAGTTCTTTTGCTCGTGAGATACCTATAAAATATTCAGGTTTTTTTGTTTTTTTTTTTTTTTTGTTTTTGTTTTTTGTTTTTTGTTTTTGTTTTTTGTTTTTTTTTTTGTTTTGCCTTCTAAAATTTAGAATTGGATGCTTAAAACTTTATGTGATCTTGCACCTTCAATTGAAGAATTGAAGTAATGTATGAAATTATTGACTTGAAGTAATGCATGAAATTATTGTTAAGTTATATGTCTACAACCACCATTCATTTTTTTTTTTTTTTTGGTCTAAACTCATGATCTTTTGTAGACTCCATATTTACAAGCATCAACTGCTCTGCCTACAGATGTTTCTTCTAAAAGAACTTCAATAAGGAAAAAAGGAATATAATGTCTTATCTTTTTGTTTTTCAATTTTGGATCAGATCAAATTTGCATTGCCCGAGTTCATTCTGTAAAGAGTAAACACCATAAATCAAACATTAAAGGTCCGTTTAGATTAGAGATTCACACCTCTATAAAATGCAGTAAAAGAAGGTTTAAAAAATAGATTCAAAACAGAATGTAAAACATGAACAGCCTTCCGATCAAGACTCAGGAGACAACGTTGATTCTTCTGCACGTCAAACCTTCAACTTAAAACTTCTGACCCCTCTCTCGTAAGAAACAAAGAAAATAATCAACAATAGAGTGATTCCACCTTAATCTTTATTAGTAAAAAAAAATTTGACCAAGTAATTTAAGATGCATCCTCCATGCATCTCACCTAATGGGTTTCACTTTTCATGATGGAGTCTTTTTCTTTTCTTTTCTTTTCTTTTTTTATTTTTTTATTTTTTTATTTTTTTATTTTAAAACATGCTTCATCAATTGACAAATTACAAGCGACAAAATTTTCCAATTCAAATCAATTGAGACATAAATAAATAGCAAAAAAATTTCCACCTTTTAGCTTTTCTATAAAAATGCATGCAAAATGAATCTATCAGCAAGATTTGTCTCTTCTAGCGACTAGCTACACTGGCTGACCGCCTTCAGCTGCTAGTTTAATTCTCTGGTGATGCTCTGCAGCCTTGTAATCCACGATTTCCTTGAACAACTCGGAATCCAAAACACAGTCTGGT
Organism: Ficus microcarpa; assembly: GCA_025413485.1. Lineage (NCBI taxonomy): Eukaryota > Viridiplantae > Streptophyta > Magnoliopsida > Rosales > Moraceae > Ficus > Ficus microcarpa. The sequence goes on along the minus strand of CM046379.1, from coordinate 12,897,124 downwards.
CGGCTGTAGACGGCTGCTTGTACGCCGGCCACGAGTTTTGCAATCTCACGGCCAGAGAACCCTTCTGTTTTCTTGGCAGCCTCGTGGATCACATCATCAGAAATATCCTTTATGGTTATGTTCTGCGGCTTTTTCTTGAACAAGTGGCCCCATTTAGACGAGTCGTCACCACCCTCACCAGATACATACTTGTTCAGGTAGAGCTTTAGTAGTTTAAAACGTTCCTCTTCCCCAGGAAGTGGGAATTCTATGACCTCATCGATACGGTCAGTGATGGCACTGTCAAGATCACCAGGCCTGTTTGTTGCGAGGACTAGAACAATGTCCCTTGACTGATCTCCAGTTCGGAATAGCAATGCATTTAGAGCACTGCGTTGAGCTTCACTCATGTGTGTACTATTACGTCTGCAAGGGATAAACCGGATAGTCAATAAACCAAATCTCACAGAAAAACTCAAAACCATTATTTTAAGAAAACACTAGTCTAAACCATTAGTTTGAAGATATTAGTTACTTGGAGATCTGAGCTTTTCCAGAATCAAAAGGAAGGAAAAATAAAAAAAAAGGCAGGAGGAGCCCTTGGTTTGATCAGCCAATATAAAGCGGTGATTCATTGAAAGTAACTGCCATGACTATTTAAGGATGCATAGAGCCACAACAGATAAAAATAGTCGTTGTAACCAAGAAAGCAGAATCTTTGCACAGTTTCATTCATGTGTTAGAAAAAAAGACAAGAAAACCACTTACTCGCATAGGAAAGCATCTGCTTCATCAATAAAAAGGAGTAGACCCTTCTTAGAGTTTTTCGCCCAATCAAATATTTGATGGATTTTTGTGACAGCCTGTGGGCCTAGCGGGGCAACATCACCTCCAGTCATCATTGCATAATCCAGACCCTGCACAAGAACACCACAATGGATCAAAACCAGCGATTATAACCTAAAGCTGAATCCAAATGGTGCGAACAAATAGTACCCAAAATTTGATCGTGAAGCCATGAGATTAAACAATACCGATTTTCGAGCAATTTCTCTTGCAACCATAGTTTTTCCAGTCCCAGGAGGGCCATAAAAAAGCATATTCCGAAAAGGTGCCTGGTGGGCCTTGGTATTCGATGTAGCGCGAGCAAGGTGTTCTATTCGCCTCTGCAATGAAGGATGGAGAACAATATTTCCAAGGCCCTTCTTACTTTCCAAAGTTCCAGATGTTGCTGCTGTACTATAATTCAAGGTTTTGTTCTTGGCTCGAGAAATTATCTCCGATCCTGGGAATCTTGACATGGATGATTCTCGAATCAGTGATGGCTGACCAAGTATCCGATTAACGTAACCCCATATAACTCTAGAACCCTCTCTGAAAAAACAGCAAGGAACATGTGAAGGTAAATTAGATATCATACCAAGTCAAGAACACAATAATCCACATAAAACCCATTTGAACTCCAATTATGTTGATTTTATAGGAAAAGTTTCAATTAAAAACCATCCACGCAAAGGACCAACACAAGGCTACATATCTAATAAAGAAAATAGAAGATTTAATTAAAAGCAGATTAAAAGAACAGCTTACAAACCTAGTCGTATAAACACCAGCAGCTAATGCTGTTGCTCCTCCAACCGTCATAAGCAACTTATTCCTATCAGTTAGTAAAGTTCTAAAACCACCTGCAGATTGCAGTTAAGAAAGAATTACATCTGAGATATTAATAAATTTGATCTAAATTCCTAAAAGATCATATCGACCCGAAATCTTTGTTTCCATCGATATTGGAACATCAAGTATAACACACACTCATCACTTAAACACAAGTTTGTCATTCTGTATACCTTCTATATGACTAAAAGTTGTATTTATTGCGGCAAGCCATTTTTCTCTTTCACCACTCAGACGTTCAATAAGCATTCTCCTATTGTGGTCCTCAGTCAATTTTGCTTCATGGGCCCGTCCTTCAGCCTCTGCCATGGCCTTAACTCTTATAGTTTCCCGTTCAATTTCAGCTCTCTCTTTCTCTGTCTGCCGCTGTTGAGCTTGAATTTGTTCCTCAGTAGCTCTCCTTGCTTGTTCTTTACGTATAGATGACTCCTCTTGCATCTTAACCAATTCAACATTATGGCGCCTCTGGGCTTCATGATCTGTCTGAAAACAAGCCAATAAAATTTAACTATTTGATTTCTTAATAACCAGTGAACACCAAATACATGTTTATGTACACGAATTGAAGTGTAAGTTGTAAAGTTTAAAGTTCTGCATATGATTTCCAGAAAAATACAATTAATTTCAAAATGCACCTGCATTCTTTTTCTAGCTAACTCATCTTCATATCGCAGCATTTGTGCTTTGGCCTGTGCTTGTTGCTGCACTATATTCCTCTGTTCTTCAACCATTTTCCTCTGTCTTTCCTGCCAAAATGATGAAAACACAGATAAATTGAGGTGCATAGGGGAGAGCAATGAAAACAAAAAAACTTTTAAAATGTAAAACTAATTTTTGATGAAAGTGAACAAATATACACATCAAAAAACTAATTTTTCATGAAAGTGAACAAATAAACACATCAAAACTAATGAACACAAGCATGCATTTCAACCAAAACATAAGCATGTAAAGATAATAAAATGGACAGAACAAAGGAAGTTTTTAAGGTTATGTGACAGATAATAACTCACAATATCATTTTGAGCTTGCAATGCTTCATGGTGAGACTTCTCAGCGGTCACCTCAGCAAGGCGGGTCTGTTCCTGCTTTCTCATTAGATCAAAGACCTGAAAAACAACACAAACCACATGATCAATTGAAACACTATAACCTCAAATCAACTCCTCTGGTATCTGTGAAAAACAGATCAAAAGGTTTTAAATTTATGTAAATTGCCAAGAAATGGAAAATCAAAATTGTCGTACTCCAACTAAATCACGCCAAATTAATAAATTTTGGTTATTAGACATATAAATGTATAGGCCTAATGTTTTTGTAAATATATGGACAATATATAGTCGAAAACTACAAGTGGATGCAATTGAACTAAGATTTGTATCCAAAAAACAGTGGTTTATTCATTTCTCCTGAAATTTCATTTCTTCCTCAGCAATTAAAAATGCTAACTGTTTAAAAAAAAAAAAAAAAAAACCAAAACAAAACAAACAACAACAATAACTTTCCGCTACTTTCTCATATTTTTCCTTAAAAGAGCAAAGTGAATTGAAATTTCAAATGAGAAAAACTAATAAAGTCGAAACCTGTTTAGCATGGGAAGAGCTATTAATTTCGCGAAGAGCTTTGGCGCCTCTCTCCAACGACTCGGGGTCGAACCCCGATCCTCTCGGCTCCTCGGCCGCCGACGATTCGGAATCCGGTTTCGCTTTGGCGGTTTGGTCCGACGAAGAAGTGCTTGAAGAAGACGAAGAAGAGGTGGCCGAGGAGGAGGAGGGAGATGAAGAGAAATAAGGGAAGCGGAAGGAAGAGTCGGCATGAGCTCCGTCGGAAAGGGAGGAGAGTGAGGCCACCGTGGCGGCCATTGCCACGCACGAGGAAAATCTAGAGGCAGCCATGGATGAAAGGTTGGAGCTTTTGAGGTTGGTTCTAACAGAAAATTGGGAATTGGGTCATCGTCCTGGTGCAGACATTGAAGTATCATAAACCCTAATCGGCAGGGTTTAAAGAAAATTTCCTTTTTTATTTTCTTAAAAAAAAAAAAAAGGGCAATAAAGACGGTGGAAGAGGGGTTTCTTTTATTATTTTTTATTTTTATTGAATAAAGACGGTCGGGGTTTGCGTGAGGACCAATCTCCCCACAAATATTTCTCTTGCAGACCTGCGGTCTTGCCATATATGACTATTCATTGGGATTTTTTAGGGGTTACAATACGAGTCACGAAATGACGACACAATTCGAAAATGACACGAATTTCACAGGTTTGGGTTAGGAAAAATAGGGGTTAGGTTAATTTCGGATCACCTAAAATTGACACGGAAAAAAACGGGTCGTATTCGGGTTAGACCCGTAGAACCCGAGCACGACACGTTTTTTTTTTTCGTGTCAATTTTTAATTTTGGGTTGATTTCGTGTTGCGGGTTGATTTCGTGTCGCGGGTTGAATTTCGTGTCGCATGTCAATTTCGAGTTGTTCGTGTTGCGTGTCAATTTCGTGTCGCAGGTCAAGTTCGATTCGTGTCGTGTCAACCCGTTACGGGTTCGTGTCGTGTTCGTGTCACGGTTTTGAGTCGTTTTCGGGTCGCGGGTTGTGTTCGGGTCCGGAGAAAAAAATTTCAACACGATTCTAATACGACACGAATCTGATACGCGATACGAATTGTCACCCTTAAGATTTTTGTTTCATGCATTTCATTTCATTTTTTTTTTTTTTGAATGATTACAGAGATGACAATATTCTCTATGGAGATAGAGCTCTACGAGGATCTGCTCCAAACGAAGCGAGGATGAGGGATAAATTTAGGGGATGAGGATGACTTTTATCCCTAAAGATTAACGAGGTGGAGGCATGGAAATCACTTTCTGTCCTCACCGTAATATATATGTATATGTGATTTCATATTTTTATAAATATGTAATATAGTATAATTTTTTTCATTATGTACATTCATAAAATGAAGATTGAATCTATGAGAAATAGACGAAGTCGGAGAATTTTATGCTTATTTTTTATAGTTTACAGCTTTCTTAACTTAAATGTCTTATGAAAGTTTAGTTTTCAGAAATTATAATGTTTTGATGAGACTTTAAATGGTTTTATGATTAATATTCTATTTGCAAATGTTTAGAATTTAGTTTGTTTATTAAATCTTTGGTTTTAAACTAAAATTATGATAGATTTATACTTTATTATTTGTTTTTACTTTATTGTATTTCAAATACATATTTATAATTAATAAATGGAGAACGGGACAGGGATGAGAAAAGTACCTCCACTTCCATTTATATGGAAATGAGGATGATTTTAGGGACAAAGATGAGAACGAGAAAGCATTCTCCGTCCAGCCTCACCCTTTTACGGTACGATATGTAATGATGAAGCATTTCATTTTTATAATTATTATTAAGAACAATAAAAGTCCTACTCTCAAAAATAAATAAATAAATAAATCAAAATCCTTTATTTTGAACTATATATATATATATATATTTTTTTTTTTTCCATTTGTATGCAACTTTATGAAGTAAATCGATTTTTTCCTCCCCGTTTTCGCTCTCTTTTATGTGTTTTTTTTTAAATTTATTTATTCTTTCTAGAAAACCTAAGGGATGATTATGTCTTTACCCTTCTCCATGCATCACCATTATAAAAATATACTTAAATCAGAGTAGTGTAGTAAAGATACAAATTTTGAACATTCATCAACTAACACGTCAAGATTCACGAGATAATCAAACCATGTGTTTGGTTCCGCTTGAGTTAGAAACATTATTTTGATTAGAGTTGAGTTGATTTTTGAAATTACGTTTTTGGCTAATTAGCGTTAAAAATGTAAAAATTTGAAATCTCTTCGAAAAAAAAAATCAATATAGATTTTGTTTCGTTAGTCTCAAAATTATATATAATTTTTTTGAAAAAAAAAAAATCATCTCATTTGGACATGAAATAACAAAGTTATAAATTTTTAAAATTTGAGTATTTGAGTTATATTTGGGGTTATGAATAGTGGAATGGAGATGACTTTTCAAAAAAGACAAAAAACAATTGGAGTTAAATTAAATTGAGTTGAGTGGATGAACCAAACAATAGTTTCTATCAAAAACAAACTCTAGCGTGCAATGTATGATTTGAACTTTTGACCATGTAAAAGTAAAGACTGCAGATAGAATTTTTTATCATTATGTTACCATCATTGGTAGTTTTAATTTTTTTTAACTAACAATTTACTTACATCCGGTAATTTAATAAAAACAGATCTATCAAAAACTATTTACAATTTATAATAACTTTGATTATGAATCTTATTCGAGTTCAGATTTCTATCAATTGATCCAATTGATGCCCCCACGAAAGAAAAGTCACCATAACACTCCCTGGCAAAACTACCCTACACCTTTTATCAATGCTTCCCATGTCCTTCGTTCACTAAATCTCGAGCAAGTGCTATTCTCTCTCTCGCGAGAAGGTGTGAGAAAATGAACGAAGTTGCTTCTCTATGAGATGTGTGTCTTCAGTACTAGTATTTACCATTTAGAAAAGTCTCGAGTCGTGTATAAACTTCTGTTTAGAATACGGTTTAAGATGAAATTTTTCAGTTAAAATTGATTGACTTTTTAAAAATTAATTATAATTTTAATTGACTTTTCAAAAAAAGATAAAAAAATGATATGAAAACCTTGGTTCACGCATGAGAACCAAACGAAACATAAATCTTCATTTATAAGATAATGCAATTTGCAAAGAAAACACTTCTTCGTCCAAAAAAAAAAAAAAAAAGAATATATCGTCCCTATGGAAAGTACGTATACACATATATGTTTGTCTATTTAAGAATATAACAATTAACAAACGACGAGTTGTTGTCAATAAGCAGTTGATTTTCTAAGTGATTTTAACATTGCTAAATGAAGCAGCTTTATGTGCTTTTAAGTATCAGGATTCAGAAGGACGTGATATTCAAAGATTTTACACATAAAATCAAGGGGATCCATTTGATTAAAGAAAGAAATCAAACGGTTCCAGAAAGGAAAATCTGTTTCTTTATTGAAAATTTCAAAATTACAATTTGTCTTTCGAACGATGTAGTAGGATATTCAATCTATGCTCAATATACTCTTAAAAAAAAAAAAACTCTTTTTTTAACTTAAAAATTACCCGACAGTATATTTTGACTTTTTTAAATATATTTAAATATACACCCTTTTTTGAGAGGGGGAAAAAAAACTCTATTTGATCCTTTCAAAAAAAAAAAAAAAACCCCTCTCGGATTCATTTTTTCCCCCAAAAATACCCCATTCGATTCGAATTGTCTCTTTATTGTTATTTGGTGAAGGCTCTGAAGTTAATTTAGAAACAAAAAAAAAAAAAAAAAGAACTCTTCGACACCGCTTTTAATAATACCAAACTATTTTTATTGATACTTAACACCACCGACACCTATTACAATTGTTATATATATATATATATTTTGTCCAAGTTTATGCATAAAAGAGGTTCTTTATCTTCTCTTGCTTATAGGGGGTTTTATTATTGTTTTTATTATCCTTAGTAGGGTTGTTTTTTTTTTTTTTTTTTTCTCTTGCTTTATTTTCTTCTAAACATTCTTGAATTTTTTTTCTTTTTTCATTAATAAAAAATGGAACAAGTAAGGGATGAGAGTGTTAAGAGGTGCCAACATAGTCGGAATGTCTAGGTACACTTTCTGTTCCACTCAAAAAAAAAAAAATCTTCTCTTGCTTATGAATATCTTTTATTTTTTAATGAATTTTCTGTATTATTTTGGAATGATTATTAGACTATTGAAGTATAATAATTTTTGTTGATATTTTGACTCCTAATAAAGGCGGAAACCAACCTATCAATGTATGGAAAGGGACATCCGACATGGTGCTCTTATATTTTATGAACAGTCATAATCAGGTTTTTTGGACATGATATATATACGATGATAAAAGTATAATAATATTTAACAGTTCATACATTGCATTAACGACATTGATTTAGTTACACAGAAGAACCAGACAAACACCCCCCAAAAGTACGTACGGATTTCTAGGAATGAAAGATAAAACATACAGAAAACAGAATACAGCATATATATATATATATATGGCATGAGAATTTGACAGTAGATCAGTCGTGAGAAACTAAATTCTTCACACACACTTCTCCGCACGTACTATTTTTTTTACAGCTTCAACTCTCCATTGCCATTGAAAACATAGAATTTTAATTTAGTTCAAGAACCTGCAATAAGGCAAAAGAAGAGAAACGAAAAAGTGAGGGAAAAATTAGTTTTAACATGATATTTTGGACGTAGATATGAAGGATTTTAATAGTAGTAATGCAGCTAAAAATTTTGCAGTTGTGTCGGAAAAGAACTGACTGATATAACTAAAGACAAAAACGATATATATAATTAGAGAAAAAAGTTGGTTGAGAATGAAATATAAGTAATAAAATAATGAGCCCTCTCTCTCTCTCTCTCTCTTTTTTTTTTGAATAATAATGAGCCCTCTTTTGAAAACTTAAAAAGTAAGGCTAAATAATGTTTCTTATGATATAAATATATATTTTTTTGGTCCCTCAAAAAAATATATATAAAAATATATATATTTTTTGGGGGGGGGGGGAGGGGGGGGGTATGTCACATGGAAAAATTATGGTATGAACTAGTTAGCAACTGACCAGGAACTAGTTATCCAAAAGGGGTAGGGTTAGATCTCATGTGGGCTTTGTTTGGCTAAGGGACAGGATAAGAAGGGTGAACACAGTGTGGTCAGGCATCACCTTTTGCATTAAATTATACATGGCAAGAAGTGGTTTGGTGAATAGGATGTTCGCCCTAATGATCAGATTAAAAAAAAAAAAAAAATTGGACCACACAAAAAGGTTAGCTCCAAAATATTATAGCTAGAGCTACCCCTTCAATTCAAAGTTCATAATAATCTTCACTTTCTTGGACTTTTCTAGGGCCCCAAGAGGATATACATACATACATATATATATATATATATATATTCTATTATTAACGTATAATTACACAAGTTAAGACAACGTGTACTCAAGCCGAAGTGTTTAATATTGAAAATCATCTTCATGCTTTCTTCTTAACACGTACGTGGTTCAATTTTTTTTCTAGTACGAGGTAAACAAAAAAAAAAGCAACTAAAAGAAAAGAGAAAAGCGTATAAATATACATATATACGTATATATATATATACCTACGGATGTGGAGTTGAGGAGGCAGTTTATTAGGAGTTTTTGCCAGAGGACCTGTAGTTGGGGAAGGGGACTTTGCCAGATTCAATGTGCCTGATATCCTCTTCAAGGATCTCATAGTGCCTCTTGACTTCTTCAGCGGATTTCCCACCCACTGCTCTCGCTACCTTCTGCCACCGGTCTGGTGTGTCCTTGTCGTACAACGCCAACGCCCTCTCGAATTGCTTGTTTTGCGTCGGCGTCCACGATGAGCTCAGTGAATTCGAGGCCATTAATAATATATATATATATATATATATATATATAAGTGATGGAGAAGAGAGAAACAAAAGGGTTGTGCTGTTTGGTTGGTTTAGGTCAAGATATGGGAAAAGATGAGTAGTAGTAGAAGTAGGACTGAACGTGAAGGGGATTTGGTATGGAAAAGAGAGTGAGGAGAGGAGCTACTTATAAGGAGGAGCAGGGGCGAAGGAGGGGGGGTGCGAGCACTCAAATTTTTTGTTCTTTTAATTTGTCTCAAAAAATTTTTAATTTTTATAATTTATCCCCATTGAAAATAAATTATTCTCATACAGTCCCTATTTTATCCCCACTGAAAATAAAAATTTTTACATATAACTTTCACTAATATTAATTCCGATAAAAAAAAAGTTTATACTTTTACTATTTTATTCTCACTAAAATTAAAAATCCTTTTATAAACTCACTAAAATAAAAAATTATCACATAGTCTCCATCAAAATTTGTTTAAAAATAAAAATAAATATGTACGTTCTAATTGAAAAAAATTCATGACTCCACTCCTGAGGAGGAGGAAAAAGGTGGTGGTGGTGGTGGGGTTAAGGGCCAGTTGGGCGAGAATATAGATATATATCTTCCAAAAGGGAAGAATATTAAGTGACTCGTCTCCTTTTCAACCACAAGAGGGAAGGACACGAGAAAAAAAATGCCAAGTGAAAGAAAGAGAATCCGTATGAAAGAGAGGAAAGGGCTATTTTTACTATTTTAACCGGGGGCAATATTCCTTTGGTTTGGTTTTTAAACAACTAGTAAGTTGGGACACCCCAGGGGAGTGGATGGAATGGTAAAGGGCTACGATAATTTTTTTTTAGGTGCCTTCCCCTTATTCATCTAGGTTCAAGTCTCATTATCTCCTGTTTAGGTTACAGTTTCAGTTCCGTTGTTTATATTTAGGTTGGTGAGAGTATAGTAGATTTTGGGTAGACAATCGAGAGAAATTGACATAAAAAACTTGACCTATCATATCTAGAAAAGTGTTCTTACATGTAAGATTGAAAATTTTTAAAAGACCACTACTACATCCTTTCTTTTAATAAAAATAAAAATAAAAAACTGGTAAGTTGGGACTTCCTCTATTAGTTACTTTTCGGTGGACAAAAATAAATAAATAAAATCATGCACCGTGCTAATACATAGCTGGAGCAGTTTGTAGTATTCTCTTGTCTTCTAATGATGGCAAAAAGATATCAGAAATATTTTTACAGTTTTTTTTTTTTTTTTTGCGGGGGGAAAAATGGGCACATTTCTGTGGCTGAGAGAGGGACATTTCTCTGATAAAAATCTTATGAAGTACTCTCAATTTGACATCAGCAAATACAAATACTTCGAGGGAATCTGTTCTTTATTAACTGTGTCCCATCAATTATGCTTTTGCTCCCTCGTGATCAAGGTTTAATGGTTAGCTCATTTATAGAATCAGACAGGCTTTTTATTTTATTTTCATCGTTCTGGAATAGAGCTCTTCAATATTTTTAGCAATGAATTAAACCTATTGACCAATAATCCTACAGACCTAACATGGCGAGCAAGGTCTTTATTTTATGCAAATAATTTTAATCAGTGATGCTAAATGTTCCTTCTTTTCTGTGGCTATAACATTTGATTGATGTTGTTTGTTTGGTCTTTTTAATTAATTTTTTTTTAAAATTTTTTATTATATATTTCATTTTATGGAAACATTTTTCAAAGAAGCTTTTTGCAATAACCTTAGTCCTATACAGTGGACCTTTTGGAATAATAAGGAGAGGTATATGGTCTAGCCTTCTTATCATTGATTCCGCCGTACTCTCCTTATCAAGGTCTAATTGTTGATTTTGACATTCATTTTTGTTTTCTATTCATCAGAAAGTCCTATACAAACTCGACCTGGATTTTGCAATATCAACACTAGATGGGACTTTTTTTTTTTTTTTTTTTTGGGGTCAGTGTGAGAACTATTCTACAACTCAATTTGTTAAAAATGTATTTATGAAATTAATATGTCACTTTTCACATGTAATAAAGAAAATAAAACCATTTTGGACACTTTTTTAATGTCAATGACAGGTACTTACAACTAAAAGATATGTAAGGTTTTCACAACAACAAAATCACTTTTATTTATTTATTTTTTTAGAATAAATCATGAATTTCTTTTCATTTTTGCATTTTAAAAAGAAACACAATTTTTGGTCATAAAGAAAATAGTCTATTCAAAAAAGCACCCATTCCTTAAGTTTAAAATTCAAATAATTACTTTTTACAATCCTGTTATTAGTCCAAAAATATCGTATAATTAAATGGTATTTTTTTAAATCTTTTACACCCACCAACTAATAATTCCCTTTATATTAAAAAACCATATCGTTTACGTTCTTAAAATAAAATATATCTTTATCGTTTTTTTTCCTTCCACAATTATTTCTACAGACATGTATATATAACTCTTTATTTAAACAATTTGATGGAGTCGTGTATTTGTATTTTTTTTTTTTAATTACATAAGTTTCTAAATTTTTCTTCAACATTATGTTGTTTTTCCTCTTTTTAAATTAGAAAAAGTTTTTTTTTTCAATCTTATTTAATTACATATCGGTTTGCTGGGATGTTTTTTTCATTGCGAAAGTTTATAATGATTTTATTATGGTAGTGTAGTCTTGAAGATTTTGTGGTAAAGAAAAAAAAAAAAAAAGCTTTTCGAAACTCTTTTTTTTTTTTTTTTGCTTTACAAGATGGCCGATTCAATTTTAAAAAAAAAAAAAAAAAAAGAAAGAAAAAAGAAAAAAGAAAGAAAAAAGATTCAATTTTACTAGATGAATATGTTTTGGAAGCCATCTGACATTTTATTTATTACTTAATTAGGGTTAATATCTATTATAAATTGTATCTAAAAAGTTGCATCTTTTTAAATGTTTAGAGTAAAGTGTGTAGAGGGTACCTTTTAAAAATATTTTTGTCTTTAAAGGTAATTTTATTAATGGATAATCTAGTAATAATAAAAACAAATTGAATAATGTGTGAAAAAAGTAGATTGTGGTTTCAATAGACTACCCTAAAAAAAATCTATTTAATTATAGTTAAAAAGTTAGCAAGTTGTTTAACCTTCAATAACAAGTTAAATAAAATACTACATCATTAAATGTAATTAAAAAAATACACCAGTTTTTATAATTTTATCTGTAACCATCTATGTGTAGAGATTATATCCCTTTGGAAACTAGATACAAATGTAGTTTTATTTATTATTTTCTCTCTATTATTACAAGCGGTCCAGATGAGGAGTTTGAAAGGTGCATATATATGTCTACATGCTAGTTTTGCAGAATCTATTGATGAGGAATACATGAAATGAACAGAGGGACCAACCTATCATTATATATTCCTCTCTTAGGTCTAGGAAAAGAATCCAAATCGGTGCTTTGCTTTTTTTACATCTTAGCTGTATTTCCCTGTATATTCATTTGGTTAGTTTGACATTCAACATATGGTTTTCTAGACTTTGTTCTGGTCGGTTTGTTCTCAACTTGAAGGGTTATTTCCAAATCTTTTTATGATCTTCTTGGGGATGGATTCTTCGTCGTTTAGTGGCTCTTTTTTAACATCTCTTTTCTTTCTTTTTTTTCCCCCCCTTTTATTTAATGTTTTTTTTGTCATCACTTTATTATTATTGCATTCACCACGGTTCTTGATTCTTCCACTTGCAGTTATTCGAGCCAATAGATGGACTCAATTTATCGTTGCCTTAAAAAATGTGGGGTATATTCTCAGCTTGAGATAATATCTCATTGGTAGATACTCAGAATTTCCCTTGCCTACCTAGCAAGTTGCTTAATTAGACTAGGCACTCTTGTGAGTGAAGACCCTTTTTCCAAATTGCATTAATTTATTTAATTTTTTTCACATTGATTATTGTTTCTCATCAGCAAGAATCCAAATAATGCTTCCCAAAAAAAATGAAAAATAAAAAAATAAGCCCACTAAACTGAATTTCAACTTTCAATTAGCTGATCATTGGTTAATTAATCATATTCCTGCTTAATCTGGAATACTCACTTTAGTAGTTTTTATCGAATTAGCTTCAGCACAATATATAATATTCTTATTAAGACGATTTTATGCTGTCAAAAAAGTTGTTTCCATATCTGACATATGAGATTATTTTATTTTTCTAGTATCTTAAACTTCATATTTCAACAGCTCGCTCCTAAGAAACCAAAACAAAACAAAAACAACTAAACGCATACAAAATTTACAATGATTTTAAGCTTAATACGAGAGATATGTCAAGTTTCTGTCACTCTGGAGATATACAAATTAACAAGCTAGAAAATCCATTTTCACTATGATCTACAAACTGACTTCATGTTAGAATAATATTTAAACTTCATATTTCTGCAGCTCGTTCTTGAAAAAACAAACAAAACAAAAAAACAAAAAAAAACACACACACACAAAATTTACAGTGATTTACTACTAATATAATTGATATATATGTCAACTTTCTATCTCGCTGGACAGATATTCACTGTAATACAAAGAGGAAGCTTACAAGTTAACAAGCTAGAAAATCCATTTTCATGATGATCTAGACTGACTTAACATGGAGATAATAATTAAACTCCACACCCTTAATAATAACTGTTGTTGACATGATTAATTTCTTTATGTTGGCTGTTTAATTAGCTTGTTTCCCTAGGAGTAGAAATGAGGCAAAGCTTTGGAGATTTTTTGATATGATTGGGTGAAAGAGACTTCTGGGAAAGTGTATGGGGAATCTGTACTACTAGTGGTCCTTGTAGTACAAAATCTCACTGATATTTCGAATCCTTATCACCTCATGAGGGTCTACTCCAATTCCATACATAAAAAAGTAGTGCTCAAGATTGATTGCTTTTGTTTTTGTTACTCTGGCAGTTGAAATTGTGTTTATATACATATATATATATATATATATATATATACACGCACATGATTTCATCTCCAATACGATCTTTTCCTCAAAAGGTCTAATAAAGCTTAATGTTTCAGCTTGGTTCATAGTCCACATAATTTGATCTTGACAACCACTTTTGTTTTTGAAAAAGGAACCTTTGAACAAAACAAATTAATAGGCCATACAAATTCCGCTGAAATTTGCAAGCGGAATCTGAATCCGCATCTCTTTGGGTGATTTTGTTTTCCTTAGTCACAAGCATTTACATGTTTACATGTATTTACATATAAATGTATATATACACTCGTTCTTAGTCAATGGATAGGGTCTGTATGTGGGATTTTCAGTAAATATTTTTGTCAATGTATGAAGAACCCTTTTGTTAATATCTAGGGATAAGTTAACAATGATCACCTCCTAGACTTTTAATAACCATAAAAAGCCGACATACCAATCAAATATTTTTTTATAAGCGTGCGGCTCTTAGTTAGCTATTTAGATAAAAATAGAAAAAAAATAGATAATAAATATAACTACCTTGTTTCTTGTCACATAAAAACAAGTATATATAAATGTTCATTATTAACAGGTAAAATTTGTCTGTAGAGTTTTTAGTGAACATTCATATCAACATTTGAATTTAATAACAATCAGGGGTAAGTTAACAATACCCCCTAAAATTTTAATAACCATAAAATGCTAACACAACAATTCTCTATACGCATGCGGCTCTTATTAATTAACCATATAGGAAAAGAAAAAGAAAAAGAAAAATAGATACAATGGACATATCTAACTTGTTTCTTGTCATTTTGGAGCTCAAAACTTTTGAGTGCTGATCATCTTTTTTGCATGAAAAGCTAAGTGAGTTCGTGAGATAGATTTAAGTGATAAAAGGTTTGTGGTTCATAGGAGTTCGATTCGAAAAGATATGAAGCAATTATTTAGAAACATGCATACAAATATATAAATATATATAAATTGAGAGATACAAATGAAAACCCAGCTAGATATGTAATTGGATTTGGAGGAGACTTGACTTTGACCAAGTGGGTTTTCTACAATCTACATTTAGTTTTATTTGCCGAACTCTATATATGTAGCAGATCAGCCCTTTTTTTGGACCTCTACACACACACACACACACACACACACACATGGGAGTTTTTAACTGTAGTATGGTTTCGTCGTATATAACTTGCACAAGCCGCTTTTGGATCTTATATGCTGTCGTGGGCCAAGATTGTTTTGAATATATAGACCAACTGAAAAGAGCAAATTTAGTTGAACAACTAAGAACAAATGATATTGATTACAATGAATGGATTAATATCTTCTTTCGCGATATGAGTTTCGGAGAAATTCATGAAACCCCAAAGTATTATAGAGGGACATTATTGATTTTATTAATTTTTTACTGAACAAAAAGGAGAATTAAGATTATTCAACATTTTCGTTGTTCGTGAAACGCGTTGACCTATTTTAAATAAAAGTTGTTTTCTCTTGTTGATAACGGTCAGGAACAGTTGTTAAAAAGGTCTTTTTCTTTTTTTTTTTTTTTTTTAATATCACTCGAAGTGACGTTGATTCGTAAATATAAATTTTTAACTATTTTTGATTGACCATAATTAAATTTTTGCGTTCTACTGTTTCGAGCCTGGCTTCTTTTTTGGGTATGAAACGAGGCTGCTTGAATACCTTGTTACTTACATTAAAAAAAAAAAAAAAAAAACCTTGTTTTGTAATTTTACTTTTTGTACTATGTATCTTATTCTATTAAGAAAATATTTTCTAAATTTGAAAGTGTTGTATTCCTATACTATGATATTATATATAATATCTTATTTTAAATAAACAACATTCAATAAATAAATTCATACCTTCTCTTTTAATTATAAAAACTTAAAACATGTTAAAAAAAATTTATCAATATGGATCTTATTTCATTCGTCTCAAAAATCTATGCAATAATTAAAAAATAAATCAAATCATTTGGATTTAGAATAGCAAAATTATGAACTTTTAATGTTTTAGTTTTTAAGTTCAAGTTTGAGTTATAAATAGCAAAACTGAGTTGACTTTTCAGAAAAATATAAAAAACTATTAGAGTTTGATAACTTGAGTTGGTGTATCAAACACCTTATTAGTATTGTACAATATTTATATGAGTGAAAATATTGATGTCTGGATTTTATGAAAATATCAATGTAGGGTGAATTTGATGCTAAGTTCATAAAAATTTATGTTAATGAACAAAATTTTAAGTTAAACTTTTAAGAAACTCTAAAATAAGATGAGTAATAATAAATAAATTAGATAAAACTATCCATCAAAATAGAAAGATAAATATGCATGGTAAAATATAAATATTATTCAACTTAATACTTATGCAAGTGAAATTACATTCGTAGTTTTGTACGGATTGAGATTATAACAAAAAATAGTTTTTAGGAGATTCAAAAGTATTTAAAATAAAATTTTGATTTAATGGATATTGGCATCAAGATATACAAGGCTAGCATGTTCTGGGTTTGAACACATTTAAAAATGAAAATAAATAAATATTGTACTGAAATTTTATTGGAATTTTCTAAAATTTTCTCATATAACACAGTGGTTTTCACGACATCGATATTTCAATAAGAATGTTAATGTTTACAAAATTTTCATAATATCCTGCGGAAAAAATACTGCAAAAAAAAAAAAATAATGCACTTAACCCTTGCATTCCTCTTGATAAGAAGGAAACAAAATAGGATGGCAAGAAAAACTTATAAAAGATTGAAAATTGGAATGATAAGAAGGCTTTTATAGTTTTTCTTTTAGTTGTTTAGTTAAAAAAATAAAGTAAAATAAAAAGTAGTATAATTATAATTATATCCACTTATATATTATTTTAGTTTAAAAATAAGGACAAAAATTAATTTCACGTAACATTGAGAGTGGCCAAATTTTGGAGATATAAAAATTGGTGGATCTCACTCCATTTTTGTCATTCTACTTTCTTTTTTTCTCCTTTCTTCCTTCTTATCAAACAAATTATATTTACATTCTCCATTTAAGACAAAGATTGAGGGACCTAAACTACAAACAAAAATTCCCATTTTTGATAATATTAAACATATAAGAGTAATTGGCTTAAATGATTCCTGAACTATTTACAAGATGATGATTTTGTTTCTTGTTTTTTAAATTTTGGCCGAGACGGCTTTTAACTCTTAAAACATTGACAATTATAGTCCTTTCTGTTCAAAATTATTAAGTTTCTATTAAAAGAGGTAACATGACCCAACACATAAGCTCAATTAACTATTAAAAGACAAAAATACCCTTGTTGAAAACAATAAAACACACCAATAACATTAAACAAAAAACAAAAAAAGCTGAGAAACGCAAACTCCTCTTCGACGATACTTGGAGCTCATGCACGACAACTTCCGACAGAAGCATTGGTAGGAGGTCGCCGATGTTGTCAGACTCCAAGCACAACGACGGCCCCAAGTCCCATCGGACGAACACCCAAATTTCTTGGGTTCATCATTTTCACACCAAATACCCATGGTTCATCGCATTCACGGCCAAATACCCATAGTTCATCACATTCACAGCCAAATACCCATTTTTTGCGATGGAAATGGAGTTGAAACCTCCCTTCTTCTGAGACTTATAAGCCCACAACATAGATTTAGCTTGGGGATTTGGCAGAGGGATTTAAACCACAAAATCAACTGCCGCTGTCGCCACCATTGTTGGAGATGCCAAACAGACTCTTGGATGTAGATCTTCACTTCTCTCTCCTTTCTCTTGATCTCATTAGCGTGGATGAGAACATATGGTAGGTACAATCCGGTACGCGATTCGGATTCCTTCGAACTCATCGTTGATCTCCTTGTCGCTTTCTTCGATCGCTGCCTTCTTTTTCTCTGGCATAGTCGAACTGGGGCGACAGCGACGCTCAAATTTGATCTCACTGGTAGGATGAGAATGTTCGGCAGGTATAATTTGCTACGCGATCCGGATCTTGCCACCTTCATCGATCACTGCCTCCTGCTTCTCCGGTGTAGTCAGATTGGGGTGGCGGCGGCGGCACCTCTCAAATCTGTAGTTCATCCTAACAAATCCTATATCTGAGTTTCTCTTTTTCTTTGCAATAATCAAATGGTTTTCTTTTTAAATTATAATTTAATATTAGATTACTAAAATACCCTTAACATAAATGTCATGTGTCTGTCACGTGACCTTTTCTATTAGAAACTTAACGGTTTTGGATAAAAAAGATTGTAATTGCCAACGTTTTAAGAGTTAAGGGTCATCTTGACCAAAATTAGAAAAAATATGGATCAAATCGTCATCTTACAAAAAGTTCATGAACTATTTAGACCAATAACTCAACATATAATTTGTCTTTTGATAAAGCAGTAAATTACAAAGGAGAATAAAATGAAATTGAAAAAGAAAAAAACCAATACAAAAAATTTACAAAGACATTTGTTAAGTATTCTCAAAACAAAATATTGAAAAAGAAGTAAATAAATAGCGTTGTTTTAAATTTGGTGAAAGAAAGAAAAGAACTTTCCCTTTCTCTCTTTCTCTGCTCTCTCTCTAATATGTGAGGGCTGCGGTTTCTCTATCATTTTTCTCTTTTGGGGTCAGATTCCGGTGATAGCTTTTGATCTGTCTTTAGTTTTTTGGCCCTAGGATGAAGGTGATAATCATATGATGAGGGTCTTAGTAGCTGCGAGTTCATGGCAAGAGTATGGACATTGTGGGAAGGAGCAAGGCAGGAATAAGATAGTTAGTAGCAGTGCGTGGTCGTCAAGCACCGGGGAGGTCCTACAATAGCTCAGTTTCGGCAACCTAGTTTATCTCAATGATGTGGTTTGTTTTATCGGCAAAAACCCTTTCTATGTGAATGGTGTTTTTTTTTTTTTTTGGTATGTAAGTTTGTGTCTAATTATAGCAATGTTTTCATCGTATTTTCTTTGAATGTTTATTTCATTTTGTTGCTTATAATAACGGAGGTGGTTTCTTCACCTTCCGAGTTTGTTGTTTATCTGTTGATATGAGTCTTGACAGTATTTTGATCCTGCTAGAGTTACTTTTATACGGAGTTAGTATGGCCCTAGTACTACTGAGTTTTGGCCCTCAATTGACTGAGAAAATCCATTAGTTATCGAGATTTTGTCAAAAAGAGCATTACATGTGCTCGAAAATACATCTTTCCCTTTGAGCCAAGATATATTCCCATTATCGAGTCTTAAACATACATCTTTCCTTTTAAACCTCACCATGTTTTACAGGTGAATCCATTCTTGTTAAAATGTTTTGTCTCATGTAATACAAGGTTTTTTATGTTTAGTTTTTTCTTTTTTTTTTGTCCTCTTAATGTGTTTAATAAAATTTCCTTTAAAGGAAAAAAGAATTAAATAACATTTTTACCATACTTATACTTGAATTCATGTCGACTTCCTCTTTTTCCATCGTACCAAGCGTAACATTAAAGTTAAAAATAAAATTTCAGTCGATATTTGGTGAAAACGTTGATCTTTCAATCCTGGGTCTGAAAATAGTAAACGACACGTTACCTTTTTAAAGACCAAAAAAATAAGGGGAAATTCCCCGCAGTGCACTTATGTTAATAACAAATATTAGCCATGTGCGGTTGACAGTATGTATTGCTTCGTGAAATTAACTGGATTCCGTTTTCTGGAATACGTTTTTTCCCCCCACAAAAAATGTCTTTTTTTCTTTTTTCTTTTATTTTTTTGGAAAATTAACGACATCTAGTATTTTGCTGGATGTCGTTTTGCATTAAAAAAAAAAAAAAGCGAGTTGGTTATAAGAGTTGAAATGTCGTTTTTCTAGTCAAAAGAATTAGCAGCTGCACCTGTGTCACATTTATATTCCAGAAAGTAAAGCGTTTGTCGTATCAGACATGATGCAGAGGATAGCTATTCTCTTCCATTTCACTGTCCTTCAGTAGTTGCTGTTGCGTTGTTGTTTGTTATTTCGCCTGACTTGTCCTTTTTGCGGCTTCGTTTGTCCTTTGTTCAAGGTTGAGACCGACACCTTTCTGCAAATGGGCGCTTTTCCTTTTACAAGTTATATTGCATGCACTTCATGTGCATGGAATAGACAAAAAAAAAAAAAAAAAAAAAAGAAAAAAAAGAAAGAAGAAGAAGAAGAAGAAGAATATGAGATGTTTATTGGGCAGTCACGTAAGCAATCACGTGACAATGATGTGATTGTCACATAACGATCACTGAAAGGAAGATAAAAAGTACATTCGTGCTTATATATACATATATACACACACAAACACACACAAGTACTAGACATGGTCTTCGTTGTTAGTTTTGGGCTAACTGGTAAAGCACATGAGCTACACTAGCATGAAGAAATGTTATGTTGTTTTAACCTTTTTGAATTATTCAACGACGATAAGTTGCGTTCTGGACATGTTGACTATTCACTATTGTTTCCTAAAATTGATAAACATGCTGTCGTCTTGGGGTTTGTTTTCATTACTGTAGTTTTAAGACTTTGTTATGATCCAATGAGACCTCTTCTACAACTTTATCTTTAAAAACTTGTGTAATCATTAAATTCGGTCGAAATAGATAATGAAATTTTAAATTATTTTTAAATATTATATTGTTGTAATTTGAAATGTAAAACTTTTAACGGAGAATGAGTCATGTATGAGAAAAGTATTTAATAAAAAACCCTTAACCAATTCCATTTTTCTCTAAGCAAGAATGAGGATGATTTTGAGGGTCAAGGATAAGATGGGATAGCATTAGGATCCGTTTGCGGTCAATGTTTGGAAAAGTATTTTCAAACATATTTTTTTTGTCCCTTTCCACAAATTTTACTATTCACATTTTCAAACATTTTCAAAAAAAACTTATAATTTAAAATTCCATAACTTTATCATTTTAAGTCGAAATGAAATGCTTTTTTTTTTCCTTTTCAAATTCCATAGAATTTCAAGAGAAACGAAATAAGATCGGTACTGCTACTTTTTTCTGAACAAATTTTGACTTTTTACACCTTTTCACTCTAACAGTTCATTTTCACCAAACATATATTTCCAAAACTTAGATAATCTCCAACCTGTAAAATACCCTCTCCACACATGATCCCAAACAGGCGCTTAATTTTAGGATCTCTACCATGTTTTCATTCCTATGTCAATAGATCTTAAGACTACATGTGATGTTTTCAAAGAAACGGCATGTCTCTAGCTATCTTATAAACAATTTGCAGTTTTCTCTTATGTCGTTCCCATCAACGAGAACATATGAGTCCAACATATGTTGCTTTTCATACGAAAAGCGACCAGCCTGTTCTTTGCTTCCAATATTCTTAAATTGAAACGACAAGTCGTTTACACATGACCTTGCCCCTACACATCGAAATGTCGTTATTTTAATTGAAGCATCCCGTCATTCTTCCGTTATGAAAACAACATACACAATTTTATTGGCATAGTATATATGTCGTTAAGGCATTTCTAATAGTAATTTCATTTCTAGCAAAATTTTGTAAGTACAAGTTTGTTTCAAAAAAACTACTTGCAATAATAGGGGAAATACGTTATAAGGAATGATAAATTCTAAAATAAGACATAAGAAATAATGAATAATGAGCTTACCAGTATTGCTTTTGAAGAATTATACAATAATAATTGTTTGAGTTGTTATAACTAATAAGTGATTAAATATTTTATGAGAAGGGAAAAGATTCAAAACATCTATTATATTATTTAGCCCAAATCTCATTTTCCCCCCTCTTATTATACAAATAGTACTCAAATATCATAGGTGTTCGTGATATCACACTCACAGAAGTGATTAAATTTTTAAAAGATTATCTTTCACAATCTGTCAGTTTTAAACATTAATTAAAACTAAAATAAAAGATAGTATAAATCTTATTCTTTTATTATTATTTTTTTGTCATATAGACTTTTAGAATTTTGATCATTTTAAAATCATATTATTTATTTTTTGTTAATTCATATTAAAAATAACATTAGCATAGATTAAGAGAGATAGTCTTGGTATTTTAAAAAAATGTAATCACTTCAGATGTATTTTGTTATTCATTTACGAATGCAGTGGATGTTTTTGGAAATTTGTATAATAAAAGGTGTAAAAATACTATTTAAGCTGAACATAAGGGTGTTATAGGTATTTCTCAAATGATAAATATGTGGGTAAGGTTTAAGAAAGGAACAGAAATACGTCATATGAATAGAAAATATAACAATCGTTGTTGAATTATTCTAACTTATAACATGTTAGAGAAAAACTAATGAAAATGATTGTTGATATATTAATGATAATAATCAAACGGCCAATGGGAAGGGACTTAGGGAATTAGATTGATGTGCCTCATTATTCTTATCTCATTTGTCTTTCTTTAATAATATTATCACACATTAATTAAAAATGTTTTATAATTATAATATAATATTATATCAATTAAAATATCATGTTATTAGTTAAATACTGTAAAAAAACCAAGAACCACTTTAGGAATAAGAAAAAGTTAGGGTTTCTTATTCTAATCAATGAATCAAAATAATACATTAAGAGATGTTTATATAGGTTAACTTGAAAAATATATAAAAAAAGACTAGTCTATCCTTAATCATTGAAAAGAAAGAAACCTAATAATAATAAGTAACAAGTAATAAATAAATATAAAACTATATAATATAACATCTCCCCTTAAACACATGATGCTGCTGCAAGTAGGATTGAGAATTTGCCAAATAAGAAATGGAAACGAGAAGCGGAAAGCGCCTTGGTAAACATGTTAACAATCCATATGGAAGAAGAAATGAAAAGCAATGCGATTGTGCCAAGTTCATAGTGATGTTGAATGACATCACAATCAAGCTCAATATGTTTGGTCTGCTCATGAAACAATAAATTGTGAGCAATCTAAATAGCACTCTGACTATTACAATATAAAGGAGTAGGTCGATGAAGAAAAACACACATATCTGTAAGCAATCGATGTAACCAAACTATTTTAGAAGTAGTAAAAACCATGGCACGATATTCTAATTCGGTGAAGATTGAGAAATAATGTCTTGCTTTTTACTTTTCTAAGTCACCCAAAAAGATACAAAAACCAACGGTGGACTTACGATCTGCAGATTACTAGCCCAATCAGAATCAGAGTAAGCACGTAGCTCTAAGGATGAAATGGATAGAAGTTAAAGACTCTAAGACTAAGTGCCTCAAAGATACCTCAAAATGTGAAGAATTGCAGCTCAATGAACTATAATAGGTGTAATGACAAACTGGTTAACTATATGAACCGCATGTGCAATATTTAGTCTAGTGATAGTGAGATAAACCAAGTTGCTGACAATAGTGCAATATAAACTAAGATTCGGCAAATGAAGACCATTAGAAGGAGACTACCGAGTATTAATCTCAAGAGGTGTATCAACAATCTCATTATTCATAAGACGTGCACGTTCAAATATATCAGTTATATATTTTGATTGGCAGAGAAGATAACCTTTCGGAGAATAGGCAACCTCAATGCCTAGAAAATAATGTAGTGAGCCTAGATTTTCCATCGTAAAAGCTAACTTAATCTTCAGTGCTACAATCCCGTCAACATCATCACCAGTAATAATCATATCATCAACATATAAAGATAGTAAAATAAGATCCTTACTAGTACATTTGACAAACAAAACCAAATCGTGATGACTAGAGCGAAAGACAAGTGAAGTAATTACCACAGAAAACTTCTCAAACCAGACTCGGGGTGCTTTTTTGAGACCATAAAGGGCTTGTATGAGCCAACAGACTTCATCAGATTGATGAGAAACACCGGAAGGAGATATCATGTAAACTTCCTAATGAATCACCATTCAGAAAGGCATTTTAACATCCATTTGAGATATTTGCGATTAACAAACAGAGGCAACGGCAATGAGAGTGCGAATAGTAGTCATTTTTGAAACTGGGGTGAAAGTCTCCTCGTAATCGATACCATACTCCTGAGAGTAACCTTTAACAAAAAGTCGAGCTTTGTATCTTTCAATAGAACCATCAGACCTTGTCTTGATTTTATAGACCCAACGAGAACCAATTACTCGTTTACCTGGTGGTAAAGGCACCAAGTCTCATGTATATGTCTAATGCAAGGCAGTAAGTTTCTCAGTCATAGCATCTTGCCAAAGTGGATCACAAACAACCTTTCTGTAGGATATTGGCTCAAAAAAAAAAAAAACAATGAATAGAAGCTAAAAAAGAAGCGAAAGACTAGAATAACAAGAGTAAGCAAAATATGGTAGCTTGGTAGATTTACGAGAACATGTAGAGTGACAAAGAGGAGGAAGAGGAGCTGCAGTCTCAAAGGTGATTGGGCAGCTGTAGGAGGAGAGGGAGCAATGGTAGTATTAGGAGCCAAAGTACCAGAATTTATTGAGCTTGGGAGCTCTATAAGAAACATTATCTGAAACTGGAGAAAGTACTTGTGAAATAGTTTGTGGGACTGTGTCAATGTTAAGAGTGAAAGGATCAACATGTATGATATCAGATTTGGTCGCATTATGAGAACTAGTGGGAATAGAAAAGTAAGATATATTCTAGAAACACAACATGACGAGAGACATATAATTTTTGACTAACTGGATAAAAAACATGGTATCTTTTTGAAGCTGCATCATAACCCAAAAATACGCATATAATTATTGTTGCTTACCTAGCAAGTTGCTTAGACTAGGCACTCTTGTGAGTGATGACCTTTTTCCCACTTGCATTTATTTATTTAATTTGTTTTCACATTAACTATTGTTTCTCATCAGCAAGAATCCACATAATGCTTCCCAAAAAAAAAATGAAAAATAAAAAATAAGCCCACTAAACTGAATTTCAACTTTCAATTAGCTGACAATTGGTTAATTGATTATATCTCTGCTTAATCTGGAATAGTCGCTTTATTAGTTCTAACCAAATTAGCTTCAGCACAAGGTATGGTATTCTTATTAAGACGATTTTATGCTGTCAAAAATCCTGCTAAAGTTGTTTCCATATCTGACATTTGAGATCACGCTATTTTTCCCGTACCTTAAACTTCATATTTCAACAGCCTACTCCTAAAAAACCAAAACAAAACAAAACCAAACGCACACAAAACTTACAATGATTTTAAATTTAATGTGAGAGATATGTCAATTTTCTGTCGCTCTATAGAAATATACAAATTAACAAGCTAGAAAATCCATTTTCACTATGACAATATTTACGTTAGAATAATTTTTAAACTTCATATTTCTGCTGCTTGTTCCTGAAAAAAAAAAAAACAAAACAAAACAAAACAAAAAAAAACACACACACACACAAAATTTACAGTGATTTATCACTATCATAATTGATATATATGTATGTCAACTTTCTATCTCGCTGGAGGGATATTCACAGTAATACAAAGAGGAAGCTTACAAATTAACAAGCTAGAAAATCCTTTTTCATGATGATCTAAACTGACTTAACATGCATGGAGATAATAATTAAACTCCACACCCTCAATAATAACTGTTGTTGACATGATTAATTTCTTTATGTTGGCTGTTTAATTAGCTTGTTTCCCTAGGAGTAGAAATGAGGCAAAGCTTTGGAGATTTTGATATGATAAATTTCTTTACGTGGCTGTTTAGCTTTTTTCCCAAGGAGTGGAAATGAGGCAAAGCTTTGGAGATTTTGATATGATTGGGTTAAAGAGACTTTTGGGAAAGTGTATGGGGAATCTGCACTACTAGTGGTCCTTGTAGTACAAAATCTCACTGATATTTCGAATCCTTATCACCTCAGACGGGTCTACTCCAAACATAAAAGTGGTGCTCAAGATTGATTCCTTTCGTTTTTATTACTCTGGCAGTTGAAATTGTGTTCAGATATACATGTGTGTGTGTGTGTGTGTGATTTCATCACCAATATGATCTTTTCCTTAAAAGGTCTGATAAAGCCTAATGTTTCAGCTTGGTTCATAGTCCACATAATTTGATCATGACGAACCACTTCTGTTTTTGAAAAAGAAACCTTTGAACAAAACAAATTAAAAGGACATACATATACTGCTGAAATTTGCAAGCGGAATCTGAAGCCGCGTCTCTTTCGGTGATTTTGTTTTCCTTAATCACAAGCATTTACATATTTACATGTATTTACATATACAAGTATATATACACATACTACTCATCAATGGATAAGGTTTGTTTGTAGGGTTTTCAGTAAATATTTTTGTCAACGTATGGAGAACCCTTTTGATAATATCTAGGGATAAGCTAACAATGGTCGCCTTTTGGACTTTTAATAACCATAAAAGGCCGACATACCAATCAAAAATTTCTTTATAAGCGTGCGGCTTTTAGCTAGCTATATAGATAAAAATAGAAAAATATATATAACAGATATATCTACCTTGTTTCTTGTCACGTATACACAGACAAGTATATATAAATGTTCCTTGTTAAGAGGCAGAATCTGCACGAAAAATTTTTAACGAATATTTCTACCAATATCTAAATTTAATAACAATCAGGTATAAGTTAACAATAGTTTCCCCCTAAACTTTTAATAACCATAAAATTTTAACATACCACTTCTCTGTGAAGCGAGGGGCTCTTACTTAGCTATATAGATAAAAAGAAAAAGAAAAAGAGATATAATGGATATATCTAACTTGTTTCTTGTCTTGTTTGGAGCTCAAAACTTTTTGAGTGCTGATCATCTATTTTGCATGAAAAGCTAAGTAAGTTCGTGGGATAGATATAAGTGATAAAAGGTTTGTCGTTCATAGGAGTTCGATTCGAAAAGAGATGAAGCAATGTAATGTATGTTTCTCAAAATATACATACAAAATACATTTATATATATGTATATATATAGATCGAGAGACACAAATGAAAACCCAACTAGACATGTTGGATTTGGGGAGGACTTGACTTTGAACAAGTGGGTTTTCTACAATCTACAGTTTGTTTTATTTGCCGAACTCTATATGTATAGCAGATCAGCCCTTTTTTTGGACCTATCTATATTTACACACACACATTTTTAGGAGTTTTAACTGTAGTATGGTTTCGTCGTATATAACTTGCACAAGCTGGTTTTGGATCTTTTATGCTGTCGTGGGCCAAGATTGCTTTGAAAATATAGACCCACTGAAAAGAGCAAATTAGTGGAACAACTAAGAACAAATGATATTGTTTACAATGAATAGTTTAATATCTTCTTTCAGGATAAGAGTTTCGGAGAAATTCATGAAACACCAAAGTATTATAGATGGACATTATTGATTTTTTTAATTTTAACTGAACAAAAAGGAGAATTAAGATTTTTCGACATTTTAGTTGTTATTGAAAAGCGTTGGCCTATTTTAAACAAAAGTTGTTTTCTTTAGTTGTTAACAGTCAGGAGCAGTTGTTAAAAAGGTCATTTTTCTTAACATCATTCGAAATGACGTTAATTCGTAAATATAAATTTTTACTATTTTTGCTATTTTTGATCGACCATAATTAAGTTTTTGCGTTCTAGTGTTTCTAACCTGGTTGGCTTCTTTTTTGGGTTTGAAACAAGGCTGCTTGAATACCTTGTTTCTTACATTAGAAAAAAAAAAAAAAAACCTTGTTATTTAATGTTTGCTTTTTGTACCATGTATCTTATTCTATTAATAAAATATTTTATATATTTGAGAGTGTTGTATTCCTATACTATGGTATTATATGTAATATCTTGTTTTAAATAAACTACATTCAATAAATAAATTCATACATTCTCTTTTCAATGTAAAAACTTAAAACATTTAAAAAGAATTATCAATATAGATATTATTTCATTCGTTTCGAAAGTCTATGTAACAATTAAAAAATAAATAAACTCATTTGGATTTGGAATAGCAAACTTATGAACTCTTAATGTTTGAGTTTTTATATTCAAGTTGGAGTTATAAATAGTGAAACTGAATTGATTTTTCAAAAAAAATACAAAAAAACTATTAGAGTTTGATAAATTGAGTTGGTGTATCAAACACCTTATTAGTATTGTACAATATTTATATGAGTGAAAATATCAATGTCCGGATTTTATAAAAATATCAATGTAGGGTGAATTTGATGCTAACTTTATAAAGTTCATGAAAATTTATGTTAATAAACAAAATTTTAAGTTAAACTTCCAAGAAACTCTAAAATAAGATGAGTACTAAAAAATAAATTAGATAAAACTATCCATCAAAATATAAAGACAAATATGCATGGTAAAAATGATGATACTAAAATAAATAGAGTTCTTGAAAATACTTATATTATTCAACTTAGTACTTATGCAAGTGAGATTACATCCGTAGTTTTGTACGGATTGAGATTATAACAAAAAATAGTTTTTAGGAGATTCAAAAGTATTTAAAATAAAATTTTGATTTAATGGATATTGGTATCAAGATATCCATGGATAGCATGTCCATGGGTTTGAACACATTTAAAAATGAAAATAAATAAATATTGTACTGAAATTTTATTGGAATTTTCTAAAATTTTGGCCTTGTTTGACAATTTAACTCAAACTGTACTTTTTCATTTCAATTTTTGTCTTTTTTTTAAAAAGTTTTTGTCTTTGTTGAAAATTTTAACTCAGACTGTACTTTTTCAACTCAAACTCATTTACCAAACGGACCATTTCTCATATGACACAGTGGTTTTTACGAACATCAATACTTTAATAAGAATGTCAATGTTTACAAAATTTTCACGATATCCTGTGGAAAAAATACTGCAGAAAAAATACTGTACTTATCCCTTACGCTCCTTATGATAAGAAGGAGACAAAATAGGATGGCAAGAAAACTTTTAAAAGATTGAAAATTGAAATGATAAAGAGGATTTTATAGTTTTACTTTTTGGTTGTTTGGTAGGGGAAAAAAAAGAAAGAAAATTAAAAAAATTGTGCAAAAACTATTCTATCCACTTATATATCGTTTCATTTTAAAAATAAGGACAAAAAAAATGATTTCATGAGACGCTGAAACATGTACAAGATGAGAATGCTATTAATAAAAATCAAAAGACGAACGACTCAGACGAAAATATGACAATTCCACACTAGAAGTTGCAACTTCTAGTACTTTGAGCTCATCCAAAACATAGAATCCCCCTTGCCTACGGCTTTTCCCAATCAGCTTCTAAGATTGATGATTCTGCATGCAACAAGTGGATGAAGAAAAATAGACTAAGTATTCTGATTCACACTATTGACTAACAGAGATAAGATTTAAAGTAAGACTAAGAATGTGATAAATATTAGAACGAGACATATAAGGTGTGACAATCGAACTAACGCCTTCTAATAGCATAGGAGTACCATCAACAGTTGTAACTAATATAGATGAATTAGGAGAAAAAGAAACAAAAGATAATAGATTATGGGACGTATGATGAGAAACTCTAAAATCTAAGACTCACGAGGAGGAAGATATATCTGAATGACTGGAGGATGACAAACATACATGAGAGAAGGCAGACTTAGCTTGTGGCTGTGTGGCAAGAAATTTCTGAAACTGCTCAAACCTAAATGAATCTAATGACAGTGCGGCCATTACAGGATTTGGTGGAGGTGGCCTGTATGCCCTTTGTTGATTACCAATTTCAATGAAGGAGGAAGCCATAATCACCATTGCATGATTTGGTTGAGGTGGCCTGTATGCCCATTGCGATGCGAAATCAAAGCAAAAAACAACCGAGACATGCGGACGCGAGCAAATAGAAGCAGTGAGTGATTGTACGAACAATTTGGAAAAAGCGATGCTCTTGTATGGATGGTAGCGACGTTCTTGTACAAATATGCGTGATTATGGTGGTTGTACGGATGTGTATGAACATCGTTGCTGCCCAGCAAAAATCAACAAGGAATTCGATCAACAAAAGTTTTTGCAAAAAACAAGTGTTCTTCAACAAAATTAACAAATTCATAAGATGATGGCTCTAAAACCATGTAGAAAACCAGTAACCAATCTGAGAACAAGAAAAAATTAAGATTTCTTATTCCAATTAATAAATCAAAATAATATATTAATAGAGATTTATATAAGCTAACTTGAAAAAAAAAAAACTAATCTCTCATTCACTTCTAAAAAAAAAATTCTAATAATAATAAAAAACAAATAATAAATAAATTTAAAATTATGTAATATAACAAACACGTGTCATAATAATTTTACAGGAATAGGAAATGGAATATGAGTCAAAATAGGAAGGATCGGAGCAGTGGGGTTGACGGCTTGGATTAGGCTTTAGTTTATATTTTTTTATTTTTTTATATTTTTTGATATCTTGCTGGTTCCAGGAAAAGAAACAAATAATAATTATCTTTGCTAATTGCTACAAGTTTTCGGGTAGACCCGCTTTTAAAGGTTCTGCTTGCTTTTCGTGTGGCCAACCAAATGCAAAAATAGATCACCACAAAAAAAAAAAAAAAAAAAGGTATGCCATTCCCAGAACAAAGAAAAAAAAAAAAGAAAAGGTAGACCAAACAAAATTATTCCAACAAAAAAAGAAAAGCAAAGTAAAATTAATTAGGATTCAGCATGTGGGCCCACTCATCCTTAGAACGTACACAAGAATCATCACTTGTTGGAAATATCAAACTGTTTATGTACATTATTTCAAT
This sequence comes from Ficus microcarpa, assembly GCA_025413485.1. Lineage (NCBI taxonomy): Eukaryota > Viridiplantae > Streptophyta > Magnoliopsida > Rosales > Moraceae > Ficus > Ficus microcarpa. The sequence goes on along the minus strand of CM046379.1, from coordinate 12,866,340 downwards.
ACGCTTCTTCTTCTACTACAAGTCTACGACTACCAACAGCTTTTGTTTTCGTACATGTCTGGTATATTAGTTTAGTTTAAACTGATTTTTTGTCATTTTCTTTAAAATTTTTTTATTTTTATTAAAATTTTTTTATTTTTATTAAAAATTTTTTTATTTAAAAAATCAACAAAAATTATTATTATAATTAAAAAATCTCAACTTAAACTAACATATCAAACAAATCATTTATCTTTATTCATAAAAAATTAATTAATTAAACACTTTTCATTTTCTTTTTTCATTTTTCATTTTTTTTTATTTATGGCTCAAAACACCAATAAATTTTGTTTTACTTCACTAAGTGGACAAAATAATCTCTACCACCACCTCCACATAATTACATCGAAGCCGCCAAGAAATTGACATTTTATTTTAATTTTAATTTTTGGCTCATCAAATTGGCATTTATTGAGCAAATAGTTTTTGTTCTGTGTTGCTCCTCAACCATGATACGCTCGACCTTTGACCTTTATATTTTTTGTATCATTAAAAAACAAAAAAAAAAAAAAAGAAGAGGAAGAAGAAGGAAACTCCAAAAAAAATAAAACAAAAAATAAAAAAAGAGAGAGTACCAATTCAGAAAATTGGAATTTTCAGATTTTTCAGAGAACGGAATTTTCAGAAGAAAAAGGAAACTCCAAAAAAAAAAAAAAAAGAGAGAGTACCAATTCAGAAAATTGGAATTTTCAGATTTTTCAGAAAATGGAATTTTCAGAAGAAGGAAACTCCAAAATAAATAAATAAATAAATAAGAGAGAGTACCAATTAAGAAAATTGGAATTTTCAGATTTTTCAGAAAATGGAATTTTCAGAATTTTTTCAGAGAGTCAATGTCGTTCAATAAAGTCTGCGCAATGGAAGATGTCAGCGCGTTTGTTAGTGCCCCGGTCACCATCACCGGGCGTTCACCTTATTTACCATCACAGCCCACTACGCGACGGCCAAGATCGGACCACGCGGACCCCAAAAGTCCCACTTTTCATTACCGTGTCGACGATGTAGAATCATCACAGCCATAACAGTCATGTGACATTATAATTAACGAACCTCCCTAAAAATGCCAATTATAGTTCTTACTGTGGTTATCTCTACCCTTTTTGCCCATTCTCTCTCTCTCCTCGCTCTTGGGTGAAGCAAAGACCGAAACCGGATACGGGTTGACGCTCTCTCTTTCTCTCTCCTCTCTCTTTCACTCTCTTAGATATAATCTTTGTGTATCTTGTTTGGTCGGCTAGCCATCAGAAAACGCTTTCGAGTGGAAGAAGAAAGACTTCAACTTGGTTTGAGTTTCCCTTAAAATCTTCTCGCTGAATCTCTCTCTGCTTTTGGGCCCCGTGGGTTCTACTTTTCTTGGTGGAAGAATCACGGAAGAAGCTTTTCTTTCTTTTTTTGCTTTCTGGGTTTGCTCTCTTGGTTTTCCTTTTGTTTTCGTCCATGGGAATTTTCCATCTTCTGTGAAGAACAAGCCTTGATTTTGATGAGCGAAAGTAGTATTATGAGTTTGAGAACTGGGTTTTGTTTTGCTGCGAAGTTTCTCTGGAACCACTGTTTTCTCTTTACTTTGCTCATCTACGGGAGGGTTGCACGGGGAGTTACCGTGAGGACTCGACTTTCTGCTTGAGATTTTCACAACTTATTTTTTGGGAAAAATTCTTCTGGTTTAAGAGCAGTTTGTTGGATTATAGAATCTCGGGTGGTGTATTGAGCAGAACACAAACATCTTTTTGGCTTTAGAATTTAGTTCTGCAATTACTCAATTATGGAGTTCTAGTGGTTTAAATCTGACAATCAGAATAGAAATCAAAGAAGGAAAGAAGGATCTTTTTTATCATAATTCGGCTATTTGCTGAAGGGTAAGTCTCACTCACACTCTCTCTCTCTCTCTCTCTCTCTCTCTCTCTCTCTCTCTTTTCATTTTTCCATTCATTTATTTGTTTATTTATTTTGTCATGGTAGTTACTAGTAAGTTTAGACTTGGTAAAGATTGTTTTGAGATTCTTTAGTCTATGTCGCGTGGATTTTTTAAGAAATAAAAAAAAATTGAAGGGTTAGAAGAAATTTGATTATTAGTTTTATTAAAATATGGTCCAAGACCGAGCAAGTATATGACTTTAATAGCCCAAAGTGTTTTGACGGGGTCTAATCCTATTTAAGAATATAAGCTACTCCATAATAAATGTTGGGCAACCAGAAAATTTATATGTGAATGGATATTTTCAGACACAATATTTTCATTTCAGATGTATGAAGATGTAAGAGTGAACGTGGCAATAGGGTGCAAAACGAGTCATAATAAGGTCCAAGTTGAAGAAGTTGAACGCGGTCTATTACAATGAATGTTACAAGTCAATCATGGTTTAGTTTTGCTATATTCACTATTAGTTTCCGGTATGAGGTTTCAATCGGCTGGTAGTTGTGATCTCAGTGCTGATAGTAAGATATTCCTTTTTCCTGTTTTTATAAGATGTGTTTCTTTGGTAGATGTTTGATACTTCCAGCATGTCATTTGCTAATTAATGCTTTAATGTCAAGAATAGTGTTCTACTTTTTGCATCTTGCTCAGTCGTTCATTCCCATCTTGGGAAGGTTTGTTTAAATGTGCGAAAATATTAGATTCTTTTGGTAATGTGGATTTCATTTAGAAGCACATGATATTAACCATGGATTTCCCCTTTGTGTTTTTGAATGCTCAGAGCACGCCACAATTCCATTTTGAATGGGGACTGATGTTGTTGACGCTCAGGAGGCAGCGAGCAATGTTCGCACCTTTAAGGTAAAATTGTGTTGCATTCTTTTGTTGTCAGTTTGAATGTTTTGACTTTGAGTGTACATTTATTTGAGAGAAAGATAGCTTTAGAATCTTATTCTAAAATTTGCTCAACAAGATAGAGTGAGACCTGACGACAACTGTATTTCTATATTTGTTTAGTAAGTAGTGTCGGCGACCTCTTTTTTTTTTTTTTTTTTTTTTTTTTGTAGACTTTGTTTACTTAGCTATCATTATAAAATTGTAACTATTGTAATTCATGATCACAGGTTCATCATCTGATGTGCACAGAACTTAAGAAATTAGTCAATAGAATCTCGAGGATTTTTCCAGAAATTGAAGCAGCAAGACCTCGATGCTCAACAGGAATACAGGCTTTGTGCATGTTAAACAGGGCTATTGAGAAAGCTAATCTACTTCTCCAGTATTGCAGCGAGTCTAGTAAACTCTACCTGGTGCGTATAATTGGATGATTCTGCATAGAGATAGTCGATGTTGCTAGATTTCTTTTCATTGAATGCTATTGATAACCTAAACTGGATGTGAAAAAATTAATACAAAAAGAAATTATTAAGGTTTATGGGCATAAGATAAAACACAATGGTTAAACTGTCTATCGGTTTTCATGCTTCCACATAGAGCCATGGAAAATGACAATCCTTCCCTCATCATGTACTTAAATGTTATTATTGCAGTTATTGATTCTGTTGCTGGCTTTCGATTCTAAAATTTATGGTGCTTTTAAATTACTCAGGCAGTAACTGGGGATGTGATACTTTCAAGATTTTTAAAGTCAAGGACCTTGTTGGAGCAAAGTTTATGCCAAATTCAAGATATGGTTCCAGTTATGTTAGGTGTTGAGGTTGGTTAATTCCTTTTACTTGTCTATTTCTTCTCTCTTTTTTCTTTTTCTGCTGACCGACGTCTTGGAGATGTAGTTGTGTCACACTTACAGTTCACAGTTCAATGGCTTAACTTGCATCACTACTTGTTATTGCTTTCTTCCAGTTCAAATCAAACACTAATCGCATTGTTTGCAGTAAATAAAAGATGAACATGTGGATTTTTCCTCCCACGTTCTGCAATATATCTGCTTTCATCATTTGGAAGTGACTTTGATCTTATTTGTCCTTTTTTTTTTTTTTTTTTTGGGTCTTCACATCATTCAGAGTTTTAAGTTAATTTGGCAGAGCTAACATGATATTTGAACTGCAGATTTCTCAAATAGTTGAGGATCTTAAGGCAGCAACATTCATCCTGGATCCATACGAAGACGAGGCTGGGAAGATTATACGAGAATTGCTTCAGAAAGGTTCTTCAGCATCAGATTCTAAGGAAAATTCTGAAGTTAAAGCGTTTCAATTTGCAACTTCAAGACTCCAGATCATGTCATCGAAGTCCATGCTAATAGAAAGAAGAGCGATTAAAAAGTTGCTGGATAGAATTAGTGAAAATGATGTTGCAAAGAAGAAAATATTAACCTACTTTTTGTATTTGTTCAAGAAGTATGGAAAGTTAATTGTGCCAGATCAAACAGATAGTTCCCCTCCCAGTTATCAAGGCTCATCATTTCATAGTTCTGGATATGGTTCTGCAAATAACCGATCTGGTGAAATGGAACCACGGATTAGAAACAATCAGTATGGGGTTCAAGACAACATGTTAAGGAGAGCTGTACCCCCTGAGGAATTTAGGTGTCCATTATCTTCCAGACTGATGTATGATCCTGTGGTCATTGCTTCCGGACAGTCGTATGAAAGGATGTGGATCCAAAGGTGGTTTGAAGAGGGTCATGACACGTGTCCGAAAACCAAGATTAAGTTATCACACATGTCATTGACTCCGAATACTGACATGAAGGAGTTGATATCAAAGTGGTGTGTGCAGAATCAGATCGTGATTTCTGACCCACGTATGGAAACAAAAGCACTGCACTCGTGGGATTCCACCACATCCATTGCGAGCTTGGGTAGTTTGATGAATGATCTACGTCTGCCAATGGATTTCAGCAATATATCAATCGGATCCCTAGATGCTAGTTTCAGTTCCGATTGTTCGGGCACTAAGGGAGACATTGGCTTAAGTTTGGTTCAGACTGATAATAGTTCCGATAGGTTTCAATCCAATGCTGATATTGCTGAGACAGATCTGGAATTTCTATCCAAACTTGGTGAGCTTTCCTGGGAACCCCGGTGTAAGGTTGTCGAGGATGTCAAAAGCCATTTGAACTGCGACGATAAAGCATGTTATTCTTTATCTTCTGAGAATTTCGTCGAACCACTCATCACCTTCTTAAGGGATGCACGGGCCTCCAATGATATTAAAGCTCAGAGAGATGGGTTTCAGTTGCTGTTAACATTTGCGACTAAAAACAGGTAATTTGGTTTTTGCAGTTAATATGTCACCAAGTTGTGAAAGAAAAGGCTAAAATGTAAGTTAGACGATAGTTGAAGCATTATAACATTTTCTAGGACTTTTTTTTTTTTTTGGGGGGGGGGGGGGGGTTTGAATATTTTCCTAGGAGTTAAGTTCCTAGTTATTGGCACGAGCTAATTGATTTTTTTTTTAATTTTTGAGGGGGCTAATTGATGTTTCTACCGTGGTATTGTATAACAACCGTATTGGTCCATAATAATGTTCTATCTTATCTTAAGCATCTTTATATATAGTCTTTGAGCTTCTATTTATGTTCTTTTTGCCACCTAATGCAGGGATGGAATACCTTATCTACGTGAAGATGCTTTTGATCTTTTAGCATCCTTTCTTGATTCCGAAGTAGATGAAGAAGTTTTTGCTATCCTGGAAATCTTGTCTGGTTACGCCTATTGTAGGCCTAGGATCTTGGCATCTGGTTCTCTTCCATACATAATAAGAGCCCTCGACTCTCAAATCAGAGGTTTCCGAGAACAAGCCATTAAGGTCTTGTACAACTTGTCCTCAAACCATGACATTTGTTCACAGATTGCATCCTTGGAGTGCATCCCAAAATTGGTCCCTTTGATTAGAAATCAAGAGTTCGTTGGAAAGTGTTTGTGTGTGATGAAAAACCTGTGCAATGCTGAAGAGGCTAGGGCTTCAGTTGCCGAAACTAGTGGATGCATTGCCTCAATTGCCGAAGTACTTGATAATGGAAGTTCTGAGGAGCAAGAGTATGCAGTTGATATTCTCCTCTCTTTGTGTTCTCAACGCGTTGAATATTGCGAGTTGGTCATGGAAGAGGGCATAGTCCCTCCTCTTGTCAGCATATCTGTCAATGGGACTGACAGAGGCAAGGTGAGTGCATTCGAACTGCTCCGACAATTGCGAGATATTAGGCATGAGCCGGAATGCCCTGCAATTGATCATGATGCTGCTAGAGACTCGAGCAACCATACCAATGAGAAGAAATCTTCCAAGGGCTCTGGATTTTTCGGAAGGAAAATATTTTCAAAAAACAATGGTAAAAAGAGATGAAACCTTGTTTTTGACAATGGGGATCTCAAATGATCAAAAAGGGACGTGGACGGCTTCAACCTAAATCAGAAGGGATAAATACAGAATCATGCCGTAGCTAAATGTCTTCACCCATGATTTTTTTGCTCTATTTCTAATTTGGTATCTTCTTTTTTTCTTGTCTCGTACTTTTTCTTCTTTAGGTTTGCCAATTTTATTGCTCTTTTTAATCTTGCATGAATACAAAACAGAAAGAAAAAGAAATTGTATAGTTTAGTAGCGTTTGAAGTGTCTTTTGTATATGTCTGTTATTAGCTGTTATGCAGTTGGCTGACTTAGTGGGACTTGTGACATGATTTTTGTATAGTTTCAGCTTTCATATATAAATATATAAATATATATATATATATTTTCTTATAAATTTATCATCAACTCTCATTATTTGTTCTTGTGTAGTGATTGGTGAAAGACATATTCCAACGAACAGGAGTTAGCAAAGTCAACCTTTGTTGTTAGAGAATCAAAATTGCAACTTTTAAAAAACTCTGGTCAAAGACTTGTTTCTGAACATTTGGCATTCATTTGATGTTAAAATTTAGATTTGAAGTGATTGTGTGTTTATTGAGACGTTTGAATTGTTAGAGTTAAAAAGTGTGAATACTTGAAATGTGTTTGAAAAAAAATATCAATATGGAGTTTGTTTTATTTGTCTTGAAATTCTATGAAACGTAATGAACTTTTAAAATTTGAGTTATAAAGCTGTGTGAATAGTGAAATTGAAAGAAAAAGATAAAAATTTGATTGTAATTTTAAAGTTTGAATTATAATGTCAAACACATGTTAAATCTTATTTAAATTTCATTTTGATGATTGAAGTTTGAAGTTTTTCATTTTAGTCCTTATATTGCCGTGCGATGTTCTCAGGGTGGTCCCTGATTGATTCCTTCCGGAACCTGGTTGGAAGAAGCTTTTTAAAGTGTTCTTGTAGTGCCTCTCAATGGTTGGATTTTTTCGTCGTCCCTTTCTTTTTGTTTTTGGAAAATTCAAAAGCGACAATCTCCACTTGCACAAAAGCATCTATTGTGGCTTCTCCTCTTGTCACGTTCCTTTTCCTTCTCTATTTTTTTCCAACGAATGGGGCCCCCGAGTTGTCAACTTGCAGGTTTCATTCAAAGAGTTATTACAATAATAATTATTACCAATTGTACAATGCGAATGCAAGATAGATAAATAAATAAAATAAAATAAAAATAAGAGATTAAGAGATCATTTGGTTGCATATATGTCTGAGTACATAAAGAAATATAGAATTTGAATCCTTTATTTTAATAAAAAAAATATTATAATTATAATTATTATTATTCTCTCTCTCTTCGGTCGCAAAGATTTTCCCTAAATACTATGTAATATGTACTGGTAGAAAGATTTTCGTCTTCAAGCAGTCCTTTCCTTTAGTTGTTTGTCTCTGTGTTATTTTATTTTATTTCATTCCTTTTCTTTTATTAGAAATGTTTTTTTTTTTTTTGTTTTTTTTTGTTTTATTAGGTAATTAGAAATGTTTTCTATTAGTCATAAAACTGATTATGCTAAGTTTTTCATAAAATTTTTCATAAACTAATATACAGCTTGAAAAACTAAAATGTTGGCTTTATAAAAATTTTCAAAAAAAAAAAAAAAAAACTAAAATGTTGGCTTTTATAAGATTGAATTATTAGTCAGAACCCAGCAGCTTAAATCAACATTTTCATGCCTCCCCCCCCCCCCCCCTCCTTTTTTTTTTAGAGATAAAACTGCAAATTGTGTACATTTACAAACAAAGACCAGAAATGAAGACAAACAATCTAACAGCATCGAATCATCCAAAGAAACATAGCAAATATTGCCACTGCACACAGCGGAAATAGCTTATATTAACATCATCAATAATAGCTCGTTGGTTCAGAGTTCGCATAGTTGAACGACATTGAGAGCATTACTCTAGGATCCAACCTTGGAAGCTACATTCTAATCTTCATCAACTTCAAGCAAACATGAACTCTGCATGATTTTTTAAGCCGTCGCGGTTTACTTAATTATACGTATCATGTCGCTTAATGGCTCCGTAATACAGTCTTCTTCTTTAGTCCACCAGCAGTTCAGTCCCTAAATGAAAAAAATGACAACAACATATTTTTGTGGTCCTCAAATGTCGAGTCAGATGTTGGATAAGATCAAAACTGACAATGAAAGTGATGCACTCGCTCAAAAGAGTTGCTGGTGGGCCATGAACAAAGGATAAGTGGGCCTAATAAAGATTTTTCTCCCCCCCCCCCCCCCCCCCCCCATTTGTTTGACTCCTTGTTGATCATCGGCTTGGTGGGGTTGGAGACACGGAGAGAGCGAAGGGATTTTGTGAAAAGTCAAGTTTTATGCTGAGGTACGATTAAACACTATATCTTTAAATTTTGACTTTAGATGCATTTTGTTTCGTTGTCTGTTTCGTTATGATGTAATCTGAAGTTCAGAAACGTGCATTCTTGTATTCAGGAGAACGAGAACGAGAACGAGAACATGGCGTTGGAATTGGTGGGTGGAGCACTTCTCTCTGGTTTGTTTCAGACGCTGTTCGAAAGGATGGCTTCTCGAGAGGTTGTGGACTTCTTCCGAGCAAAGAAGCTGAACAGCAAGATGCTGAAGAAGCTAAAGATCATGTTATTATCAGCTAATGCAGTGCTCAACAGTGCTGAGGAGATGCAAAGCAGGAGCCCGACTGTGAAAGAGTGGCTTGATGAGCTCAAGGAAGTAACTCATGAATTAGAGGACCTAATGGAAGCAATCAAAACCGAGGCTTTGTCGTGCAAGCTGAGACATGGAGAAGTTGGAAACAGCAGAAATTCAAACCAGGTACTTTCTCTCGTTTCATCTTCATTCACTGCTGAAGTGGAACCTGAGATAGCGGAGATAATGGAAAGACTAGAACTTATTTTAAGCCAAAAAGACTGTCTTGGTTTGAAAGAAGGTGGTTCAAATAGGCTTTCCAGATCTTTGGCTTCTCCTTTGGTGGAAGAATCTGATATTTATGGCAGGAGTCATGATAAAGATGTTATCATTCAGTTCTTGCTATCAGATAACGTGTGCGGTAATAAAGTAAGCGTGATTTCCATACTGGGGATGGGTGGAATTGGCAAGACGACCCTTGCCCAGCTCGTTTTCAACGATGATAGAGTGAAGGGGCATTTTGACATCAAAGTGTGGGTTAGTGTATCAGATGATTTTGATGTTCATAAAATAACAAAAACACTTTATGAAAAAGCCCTTGTCCAATCTAGTGTTATTGTGGACGATTTTGATAATGAAGACCTTTATGATAGCAAGGACTTGCATCAACTTCAAGTTAAATTGAAGAAGGCTTTGGAGAACAAAAGGTTCTTGTTTGTTCTTGATGACGTTTGGAACGAGAATTATGATAACTGGGATGTACTAAGAAGTCCTTTTGGATCTGGAGCTCATGGAAGCAGGGTTGTAACGACGACTCGGAGTGAAATTTCTGCATCAAAGATGAGTAACGTTCCAAGTTATCACTTGGAGACAATATCAAGTGAAGATTGCTGGTTGTTATTTGTAAAGCATGCATTCAACAACGTTGATTCAGGAGAGCATCCAGAGCTAGAAAGAATTGGTAAACAAATCGTTAAAAAGTGTAATGGTCTTCCTTTAGCAGTGAAATCACTCGGCGGTCTCTTGCGCTCTGAACTGAATCCAAAGAAATGGGAAAACGTACTTAAGAGCAACATATGGGAGTTCTCTGAAAGGGAATGCAACATTCTTCCTGCTTTATGGTTAAGCTATCATTATTTACCTCCTCATTTAAAACGATGTTTTGCCTATTGTTCGATATTTCCTAAGAACTACAAAATTGCAAAAGAGAATTTAGTCTTATTGTGGATGGCCGAAGATTTCTTGCAGCCTCAGAAAGGGAAAAGGATAGAAGATGTTGGAGAAGAATGCTTCGACACTCTAATATCTAGATCATTGCTTCAACAATCAAGTCACAGTGCATCGTTTTTCATCATCCATGACCTTGTGAATGAATTAGCTAAATTTGTGTCTGGGAAATTTTGTTTGAGATTGGAACATGATGACTCGCTTAGTGTTGGAAGCAACTGTGTTCATCATTTGTCATATGAAAAACAAAACATCGACAGTGTTGTGGACGTTGTGATTTCAGCCGAAGTAAAGTTTTTGAGAACCTTTCTGCCATTGGGGTGCCCAAGGGTGGGTGAAGAGCTCATGTGGAACGAGTCACTATTGGATGAACTATTGCCAAGAGCCCGATACTTGCGAGTTCTTTCTCTTTCTCAGTATCCAATCACAGACTTGCCTAGTTCGATTGGCAATTTGAGTCATTTGAGGTACTTGAATTTGTCGTCGACTCGGTTAAACGTGATACCTGATGAGATTTGCACTTTATTCAACTTGCAAACACTACTATTGTTGGGTTGTAATAGTCTTGCAAAGCTGCCAGCCAACATGGGAAGCCTAATCAATTTGCGTCATCTCGACACCAGAGGCACGAAGCTAAAAGAGATGCCCGCGGGAATGTGTAATATGAAAGACCTGCAGACTTTAACCAATGTTGTTTTGGGCAAACATTGTGCTTCAAACCTTAAAGATTTGAGAGAACTCAAGCATATACGTGGAGGACTTAGTATTTCTGGGATCGAAAATGTTGTTGATGTCGGAGATGTTTTAGAGGCCAATTTGAAGTCTAAGGAATACCTTACAGAGCTGAGTTTGTCATCATCTGGCCTTTCTGAGGATTCACAAAAGGAAAAAGAAATACTCGACGGGCTTCAACCACACAGAAACCTTAAGCACCTAAATATACAGGGTTACAAAGGTACAAGATTTCCAGATTGGATAGGACATCATTCCTTTTCTAATATGGTGACACTAAGTCTATCTGGTTGCATAAATTGTTGCGTATTGCCACCACTCGGACAGTTACCTGAGCTCAAAACGCTTTACATCATTCGCTTTCCTATGGTTACGAGCATAGGTGATGAATTTTATTCTAATGGATCTTTTGTGTTCAAGCCCTTTAAATCCTTAGAAAAATTGGTATTCCGCAATATGCTAGAGTGGCGGCAGTGGTTGTTTCCCGAATGCAACAGAAACGCAGAAGATGCAGTTTTTCCTCGTCTTCGGGAGCTTCATTTGGAGTACTGTCCGAGGCTAACTGGAGGATTACCGAATAGGCAGATAGAAAGTCTCATTGTTACTCAATGCGAAAAGTTTAACTGTCCCTTAGAAGGCAAAGAATCACTTGAAAAAAAAGTTATGAACTCCAAAGCCTAATCAGCTTGAATGTGTGGCTTTGTCAGTCTGGAGCCGTTCAAGGTCTTTAATAAGCTTGCACATTATTTGGATCCTGCGATTTGTTCGTATCATATTTCTTCAAAATCTGTGTCATCTCTCCAAGAAGAATTGCCTGATGCAATCAAGCAGGGGGCATCTTATCAGAAGTCCATGTAATTGCACTCTTCCCTTCTGTTTTCTATGTAAAGTTGAATGTTTGTTCATAACATGGTCTGTTGTGAAGTATCTTTCATGAACTTTAGTTGAGTTTTTCCTCTTGTAGAGAGACTGTATACGATCTGCCCTTTTATTACTAAAACAAACTTTCATGAAGAATACATTTACAATTCTTACACTGTGGTACCATTTTTGTATTCTCATCATCTTATTCATCACAGCTCTCCGTGTTGGTTTTTCTAAGACGCGACATACTTCGTGTTAAATTTGACAAGAAGTATAGCTTATGGTAGATTTTGGCATCTGGTTGCTTATTAGCTAATGTGTAAAATTTTTTTTTTTTTTTTTACTTTATAATTATGACATTGTTACTTTATAGTTATTGGCGCATGGTATTTATGTTTCTACCATGGTATCGTACAACAAATTTATCGGTCCATATCAATGTTCTACCTAATATACACATCAATTTAAGTAGTCCTTATGCTTCTATTTATGTAGTTTTTTCCACCTAATGCAGGAATGGAATACCCCATCTACTCGAAGATGATTTTGATCTTTCAACATCCTTTCTTGATTCCCAAGTAAATGAAGAATTTTTTGCTATCCTGGAAATCTTGTCTGGTTACGCCTATTGTGGGCCTAGGATCTCGGCATCTGATTCTCTGCCGTACATTCTAAGAGCCCTCGACTCTCAAATCAGAGGTTTCCGAGGATGAGCCATGAAGATCTTGTACAACTTGTCCTCAAACTCTATATCCAAGCTTTTCTTCTCAAAGCTTGTCCCTTTGTGCGACTCTCGGTAACTAAAAAGCCCATGGATTCTTTGAGCTTCATGTAGCACTGATATCATGATAAATAAGTTAAGGTAGAACTAATATTTAAAAGTTAGTTTAATGATAGAGCGTCGAGTTCATATAAAAACATCATCATAATCCCATAGAATTTGTCTTTGACCGTATATGACAAATTTAACTTCTAAAAATTTGCAAACAGATCTTAAACTAATGCCGATTGCAACTTTTTGATGATTTGTTTCAGTGGTATACTTTTCTGGTTTGAAGGTCGGCAGTAGTTTCTTTCTAATTTTCTTTGCGGAGTTTCGCTTGTTTCTCTTACTTCTGTTTCAACTTTTTATCTCCTTTTCAGGTATGAATGAGGGATTTCGTGTGTTGTTAAATTGTAACAAAATTCGCTTTTGTTCGAGTTTTGGGGTTTAGTTAGTGCACAAAGTTATAGTGGAAGTACTGTTCGGGTATTTTCTCTTTACCTTCTTCTGTTTTAGCTTGCAAATTGAGTTATTGTAGTTCAACAGCTCTTGTGTGTGTTTTTTTGGGTCGTAAAAAATCAAAAATAGTTATCCACAAAGAATAATATGTACCACAAATCGTGTTGGACTTGTATTTTGTCAGACTCGTTACTTTAGCCACTCACCTAGGAAAAATTCCTGCTCAGATCTCAATCCTAGACTTTTTCTTTTCTATGCCGCTTGCTGATATATGAAACTTGCTAGATGAAAATCAAAATAGTATCCAAGTTTAAAAGGGACAACAGTTATACCTCTAGAAAATTTTTGGCTTTGACTTGTTTTCCCCTTGTTCAATTAGGAAGATAGAAGTTTGCATATGGTTCCCACCGGTGGTTTCTAATGAAGTATTTCCGTTGCGTAATGATTTTTGTTTCATAGCAGTCGGCGAGCACAGTTAAATTTGTGTTATAGGCACGTTTTACATGTTCTGTAGCATCTGTTCTTATTTCTGGCGCTTCTTCATGGGAATGGTTGTTGTCTTGTTGATAATAGATCTCCCTTATTTGCATTGTGTTTGTTGCTTGTTCTCATTTGTTTATCTGTGCATATGGAAATTTGTGTTTCATAGCATTTATTATTTCTGGTTTATGATTATAGGAGTTTATAGTAGTGCGGTGGCATCTTATTTTAAAAAGATATGAATTGTCGAATTTGTTTTCTGTTATTGAATGCTAGGTTTAAGATAACTTCCTTTCGGATGGCGGCAACTCATGTTGCTGAAGAAGTGAGAACAGTGCCAGTGCCAGGCATTCTATCCTTTAAGGTACATCTTTGTCTCGGCCACTTTTCTGTACTGTTGTTATTTTTGGAGTATAACTTGATTCGAAATCAGAGCATCATTATTGCTACGCGTTATCCAAAAACAGAATAGGATACCTGAATGTCTTCGATGCAAGGAATAAAGAGCTCAAGCCTAAACAACGTGTTGTTGTGCATAAATCCCAATGATAAAGCTCTATGCTCTTCATTCTAGCCAAAGAAAACAAATAGGGGACCAAATCATTAGTTCATGAGTTGGTGAGCTTTGTCTGACCTTAGCTATTTCACTATTAACTAAGAGACTGATTCTTTTTGAAAGAAAAGAGACAGTGTTTTTAGGATTAGTGGCTAATGTTAAAAGGGAAGAAGAAAGGACATGGTGATATTGTTATAACAAGAAGATAGGGTATGAGCAAATGACGATTTCATATCAGAGTATCACTAAATTGTAAAGAAGGACAAGCAACGAGGTGTTCCCTTAGTTTAAATAGTAAATGTATGAGGAAGTTATGACGCAAGTCATTAGTTGTATTTGAGTTCTGTTTGGATCGTTTTAACTTTTATGAAATTCATCTCAGGTTCTGAATATACTTATCATGATTGCAGGTTCATCATGTAATGTGCACCGAACTTATGAAATTAGTTGATAGAGTATCAAGTGTATATCCAGAAATAGAAGCAACAAGAAGTACGTGTTCAACAGGGATACAGGCTTTATCCATGTTAAACAGGGCTATTGAGAAAGCAAATTTACTTCTTCAGTATTGCAGCGAGTCTAGCAAACTCTACCTGGTATGTACCTTTGGATGCTTAGTGACAAAGAAAGTAGATTGATAATAATAGTTTTCATCTAATCAATTAATTTATTGCATAGGACGTTATCAATTTGATGGTCGTTCTTCGAATAAAACTAAAAGAAGACGATAAGGAAAATACGTCTCTAGTTTGTTATTGAGGATATCAAGTATCACCTACGTTTCCTAGCAAACACTGAGAAAAGATCTTCTATCCTCCATGGCTAAACTGTTCTATTCCCTATCAACCTTTTAATCGAGCAACCAATGATAATACCCAAATTTTGGTCTTAGCAGTTTGATTGCCTTATCAATGCAAACCCTGATGCAAGCTGTCTCTCCCATCTTTACTTAGATAAGTCAAGTCTCTGCAAGAATAATGTCTGGTAAATATGATTTCGCATTACTCAGTGTCAAGCTGAGTCAAAATTTTACCTGCTTAGGCATGTATTATTGTTCGACTGTCTTCTCTCTCTCTTTTTAATTTTAAAAAAACTAAACTTCACTCTTTTTATTTTGAATTGAAATAAGATTTTTTTAAAATGTACAAAAATGGGAAGAGAAGTAAAACTAGATACATTATTATATATACTAAAAAAATGTAAGTTGGTGAATATTTTTTTTGTTGCTTTGCTGTGTTCTTTTTTTTTTTTTTTTTTTTTTTTTACTTTTGCTGCTTTGCTGTGGTTTTTTTTTTTTTTTTTTACTTTTGCTGTTTTACTTTACTGTTTAGTGAATAGTATTTTTTTAAACTTTTATTGCTTTGCTACAGTAAAAGAATGTAATATTTCACTATTTAATAAACAGTGATTATTTTTTTAAATTTTTGTTGTTTTTGTTGTACAGTTTTTTTTTTTTACAGTAATGTACAGTAGTTGCTTTTTCTACATTAAATTACCAATTTTGTCCCTATCTTATGTGCTGATTTTGGCTTATCTACATGAAAGGACGGTTTTGTCCTCACATATTTTACTGTTTTATCTACAGTGCAAAGACTTTTTTGCCCCTTTGATTTAGTTGGTTTTCCTTCATCTACGGTGAGTTGATATTTTTACCTCTATTATACAAAAATTACCAGCTGCCCACACAATATAATTACCATTTTACGCCTATTTTTTAGTTTCTTTTCTTTTTCCTAAGTGTGTTGCCGGTTTTACCCCTATTTAGAGTTTTTTTTTCTTAATATTATTTTTACTTTTTTTTTACGCTAAATTTTAGACATTAGATTATGATTTAATGTTGTATTGTGTTTTTGCTCACTTTGTCTTTTTTTTTTTTTAAATATTTTTAAACGATTTTTTATTTTAAATTTTTTATCTTTATTTCGATTTTTTTGTGTCTTTTTTGTTTTATTTTTTAAAGACAATTTTTTTTTAGGGATGCTGCATGCAATTTTTTTTTCTTTTTTGTTTGTTTTGTTTTATATTAAAAATTTTTTTTTAAAGTTTTTGCATGTATATAACTTGATAAAATTTTTTTTATTTTTTTTAAAAACAGTAAAAAAAGGAGAAAATGAGATATATATTTTATTTTATTATAATGTTTTTGTTAGGGTTAGTTTTTTCTGGTTCTTTTGAGTTTAAAGATTTTTTTTTTCTTTTTCTTTTTGATTTTTGCTTTATTTTTGTTTTAATTTTTTTTCTTTAAATGAGTATAATCACAGAAAATTTTTTTCTTTTTTGTTTTTATTTTCGTTTTTATAGTTGTTAGTATTATTATCATTTTGATTTTGCATCTTCACCGTTGAGAGAGATTTTGAGAAGAATTATACTTATTATAATTATAATATTTATCTTAACTAACTGTTTTTATTATATAACATTTAATTAATTAATTTATTTTTTTCTTCCTTCCCGGTGCAATATACGGGTATTAAACTCGTGCCGACTATTTAGAAACACATTCATAATTTTAAAATATTTTTCATATCAAAAAATTATATACCTAGCACATGATTTTAATTCCCTCCATTTTCGCTCAATTTTCATTTACTTGTATTCCCGTCAAAAGGATATTTTTAATATCAGTGCCGTGTTTGTCTAGTAGTATTGGAGGGAAACGCGGGCTGAGAGTGTTATTGTATCGATCGGAGGAGCAGAGGGAGAGTGGAGATGGCGACGGAATCGTCGGAGGGAGAAGAGGAAGTGAAGCTGACAGGAGGGAACCAGGATCTGATGGTCGACGACGATCTCCGAGAAATGGGTAAGAAGGCTGCTTGGAGCGTCAGCTCTTGCAAGCCCGGCAATGGCGTCTCCTCTCTCCGCGACGACAATCTCGACTCCTATTGGCAGTCTCTCTCTCTCTCTCTCCAAACAATCTCCTTTTCGAAATTTCCCCCCCCCAAAAAAAAAAAATCATGACGTTTCTGCTTTGTCCACAGATCCGACGGTGCTCAGCCTCATCTCGTAAATGTTCAATTCCAGAAAAAAGTCAAGCTCCAAGTATGTTAAATTTTTAGGGGCTTCATTTCCTAGCTCTTTATTCTCTAATTTATAGGTCTCCAACCATTGATTATTGAATTTTTGGAAAAACTGGATATTCTTCTGATTGTTTATTTTTTTTATTTTATTTTAAAATTTTTCAGCTTGTTGCTCTGTATGTGGATTTCAAGCTAGATGAGAGCTATACGCCCTGTAAGATTTCTATCCGTGCCGGTGATGGCTTTCACAACTTGAAGGTAGTATTTCTGTGATAATCTCATTAGGCAATTAATCTTAATTTTGTAGTAAATGATCTTGATCAGAAATTAATTTGGTTTGTTCTTGGCTATCTATTTAGGAGATAAAAACTGTTGAACTTGATAAGCCAACTGGTTGGGTTTACATATCCCTTTCTGGAAATGATCCAAGGTAATTGATTTGGACCTTTTATTCTGTTTCTTTACCAGTCTATGGGTGGTTCTTGTTGTGAAATTAGAAAAGCTAATAACTCTTTTCATACATACATACATACATATATTTATGTGTGTGTGTGTGTGTGTGTGTGTGTGTGTAGAGAGAGAGAGAGAGAGAGAGAGATCAGGCGGGATGTCATTCTACATTCAGGGCAATAAGAATAACAGTTTGAGGAATGGAGCCAGATGAGGAAAAAAACTTCCCATTTAGATAGGTTCCGAGCGCTGCAAAATTAAATGATGGAGATACTTGAGAAGAAAACCGATATTCAATTTCAACCTGTCACAGATGTCTTCATGAGATTTAGTTATTAGACAAAGGCATTCTTGGGTGTCTGCTTGCAGCAGCTAGGGCACCATTTTTGAGTTTCTCGTATTTCTGCACATGCTTTGAAAGTGTTTGTGATAGTGCTTGTTCGAACTTTGGTTCTCTTGAAGTTCTATATGAATTATGTACCATGTAGCAGAGCCAAGAGACTGCCTGGGTATCCCTTTTGCCAATTCTGACATTGCATTAAGCTTTTGAAGATAGTTTACACTTGTTAAAATGAATCATTTCTTGATTATGAATTTTTTAGTGTTCGTTCTGAAGTGATTTCTACCGATTTGTTTGACAGGGAAACTTTTGTCAATACCTTCATGTTGCAAATTGCTGTGTTGTCTAATCACCTTAATGGGAGGGATACTCATGTCCGCCAGATCAAAGTCTATGGGCCCAGACCGTGCGTTCTCTTTTTACTTTCTTGCTCATCGATTTCTTTACATTGAAGCTGGCCTATAAGTAACTTCTTTTCACTTTGAATATCCCATTGCAGGAACCCTATTCCTCATCAGCCATTTGAGTTTACTTCCAGAGAGTTCATTACTTACTCTTGTATAAGATGAAAAGGCATGTAGATTAGCCTGAGCGAGGAACCACATGATCCGTGAGCCACAAGGAGAGTTTGAATTATAGAAACGAGAATATCCCATAAATTGAGGTAGAGAGGTTAGTTGGTGCCTTTTTTGCAATGGTATTTGAAATAGGGAGTTATTTTTTGGGTGCTTTATGCGTATATTGCTCGTTCACAGTTTGAGTAATGGAGGATGAGTATTTCACGACTTAAAACTCTACTTTGCAAAGCTTTATTGTAAGTGAGGTTTCGTTAAGGATTCCTACTAAATCCACAAAGCATTAACAACTGGTTTCTTACTGGTGATGTTCCATTCAAATTCATTGCTCTGCACCTATTGTCCACGACTCCATGGTCAACCAAAAACTAGCCGTGGTTTTCTGACATTGAGCTTCTCTTTGGCACCTCATTCTCGCATAAAAATTTGTTTTTACCGTCTAAATTGTGAGTTTGAACTTTGAACTTATCATCCAAACGAACCTGGGACTTGAGTTGCTTTAAGAGGAAGATGATTGCTCATTTGTTTGCAAAATAAAAATGCCAATATGCCATTGCTTCTGAGAACCATCAAGGCATACTTACTCATTCGTCGCACTTGTTCTTCCTGTGCGTCTCTCTTCCATTTTAGAACTGTGGAGCTTGCTAAGATGGCGGGAATGTGTGATGGAAAGGGCAAACGACGATAACTTCAAATGTACGACGTGATTGTAATACGTTGACAGTTCTCTGTAATGACAATGACTACATTGGGAAAGCGGCAGAAAAGGTCATAATGGTAGAGACCCAAGAAGAACAAGGTTCACTACGGCAACATATAGATAGGATAACGCCTGACCACTAATCCAATATTATGGACAATAACCACACAAGCGACAATATCTTTGCCAAGTGACTATTTTCTTCTTAAAACGATTCCAAAGTTGGAAAACGACGATCTTTTATAAAAAGACAATGGCTTACCACTATTTATGTATAATAGCAACACATTAACCAAATTAACTTTACAGATTATACGATCTCATAAAAGGACAAAAAATAAAATAAAATAAAATGCGTCTATTTAATTCAAAGTGCATATTAAACGACATAGCTTAAATAAACGACACGATATTTAGAAACGACAAAATTCATTATAAACTAGTGTGTGTCATACAAACAAAAGACTTTAGGAAACGAGATCAATCTTATGACATAATCAAAAAAGAGAGAAAGGAAAATGAAGATTGAGCAGAAAATGATAAAGAGAAAAGAGTAAGCAGACTTTTTTTTTTTTTTTTTTTTTTTGGGTACGTGTTCACTTCTAAAGTTCTCTGGAGTGGATTAACTATTATTTTGTTTGTTTATTCTCCTTTTGGGTGTTTGGGGAATTAAGAAGACTTGAGAAGCCCAATTTTCACGTAACAGCATGATTCTCTAGGGAAAATTTAAAAAAATTAAAAATACAAAACTTGAAATACAAACTTCTAGTTGTAGGCGACCAGCTATAGCCTATAGTGCACCAGCACCTCCCCTGTTGTTCCTCGTGAAAGCTCTTCATAGCGTGAAAATGAGTGAATTGGAGAATATCGGCCAAAACGAACATTCTTTAGCCATCACACTCAACCAATTGTCTAGTTACCACCAATGGTTTGGTTTATATTCCTTTTCTCCTCCTTTCCATATCCAAGATTGAAATTCCATAACCTCTAATATAAGTTTTCTACCCGTTAACATATTGTGCGACGTTGGATATGTGATGACATGAACAAAAAGTTAACCTACCATTCAAATAAAATTAGGTTATGTTTTTTGATCAATGAACCTTGAGATTTTCAAAGTGATTAAACTGGTTTTGGTTTCCTTTTTTGAGGAAATTAAAAAAAAAAAAAAAAGTAATTAGACTTTTCTTAAAATATGTATAATCGGTGGCGGATGCTTTTTTTTAGTGGGGAGTTAGGAAAAAAATAATACATTGTATTTGATTGAATAAAGACATAGTTACAAAGTTTAATTATTAAGTGAAAATACAAACATATTTTTCTCGCAGTACGACTATTTTAGTTTTTAGTGGGTCCACCAACAAAATATGATTAGAAGCTTTCTACATATAGTGCATGTTCATGGGAATCTGATCAAAATCTCATATCATTCTCTAAAAGAAAAAGACAGTGTACACTTACAGGGGTGGATGGAGTGACAAAGGAGGGTGATGTTGTCCTTAGCCTTTTCCTTCGTCTACCCAGATTCGATCCCCATAGAACTCCCATAAGACCTCCGCTCTAACTTTGACTGTGGATGTGTTGAATCGGTAATGTTTTGGATAGAAACTAGGTTGACGATTGTAAGAGATTAAGTTACCTATCTCTTCCTTACCATTTCCTAAAAAATTAGATCCCGTTTGTGGTATTAAAAATGGGACAATGAGAGAACCACCATCAAAACCTTTTGAGTTTCAAAAAAAAAAAAAAAAAACTAACAAAATCTGATACAGATCTAATGGTTCAAAAAGTTCCAAATAGAACTCTATTAATAAGTTCCAAATAGAACTCTATTAATAGGGTATAAAAGAAAATACCCGAACGTAGAATTTTCATCTAGACTTCAAAAGTAGGAAAAGTACCAACTCTTTTGACAGGAACACTACGTTTCATCTAGACTTCAAAAGTAGGAAAAGTACCAACTCTTTTGACAGGAACACTACGTTTCAGCATCTGAACAAATTGTGATAGAAAGCATAATGATTCTCATTCACCAGGACAAACAAACACGAAATTAAAAAGCATCCACTACTTTATAATTTCAGTTAGTTCCAAGTTACAAGATGATGCATCATACAAGTACAACAACATACAACTCGTTATCCGTGACAAGACGACCAATCTTAACGAACATTTATGCAGTCTTTATATGAACCTCCAAAACTCAGAGAAATTTTTAGCAGATCTCTAGCCAACTTCGCCTTCATTCACAAGCTGGTTTGGTGTCGAAGCTACTCAAGCATATTGCAAAAGCTTGGAATGCAGAGAGTGGATAGCAGTAATCCATGGTGAAGATGTCTTTTCCAATCTTCCCAAACTGCAGGATCACCCTTTCTTGTTCTGCCTCCGAGATGTTGTGCGACGGCTCAACAGCTGCGACGAGCTGAAAATTCTTGACAGAAGCCACCGTAACACGCCCTTTGAAATTCAGGCACCAGCATTGCAGCTGCTCATGCCACCTTGGCGCCTTGTTCTTCAGTGCAAGAGGTTCTTCTACACCCTGGACTGATACTAGTGGCTTTGAGAAGCTTCTGGAGCTGAAACCGATGACCGGCTCCTTTCCTTTTGAGCTTGGCAAGGGACTCGAAAACTGCTGATTGAAAAAGTGTGGGAATGACATTGGGGTAAAAGCAGTGCCACCATCCTGAATAGAAGATATAGGAATCGAGTGCATGACGCAATGCAATCTTCTTGGACCTCTTGTGCGGAGAACATTCAGCTCATAGGAGATACTGCCAACACCATAGTTACATGCTGGTACTCTAGGAGACACCTGCTTAGAATGGAATCGTCGAGATGTCCGGTTATTTTGTTGAATCACAGGTGCATCACAAGGTGGTTGGCTGTCATTTACAGTGAACTTGGTACCCAAAAAATTGGACCTGACAAGATTTTGTCGATAATCTGTTAGGGGCATGAATAAAATAGAAAGCCAACATACGATTTCAGCTTCAGGAATAACAAGACTTGCCTTAGTTTACCAATATAGTTGTTGCTGGCCCGAGAGAAATCATCCACAACCAAAGATATAACAAAGTCCGTGCTTGTTGCCCTTCTAAACTTTTTGGCCGCTAACAACAATTTATCCCTTTGTCCCTCAGCTGTCAATTTGATAACATAGTAAGTGAACATCACAATGCACCTGATTAGGTGAAAATCGAATACACGGTCCTCACATCAACCAGTTAACCAGTAAAGTAAGTTGTTAGAGAAAGACTCACAGGGCACCAGACCCAAGTACAGATAGAACGTAGAATTCGCTCGATCCCTTCTGATGAAACACTGAATGGGAGATTCACGAGGACCCGGCTACAAACAACATACAGACAGTAAAATAACAAGTGGAGTGTGTAGCACAACAAAGAAACAAAGATTCATAAGAACTACCTGTTTCAATGAGATTGGGAAAGTGAGCCTTCCACATTGCTCGGGAGTTTTGACAATCTCTCTTATGATGTCCCTCCAGGACCTACAAACTGAGGCGCAGGAAACGACAACAGCTCGAGCTGGCCATGAGGTCTCGCTCTCTTCGACCCTTCTTAAAATGTCCAAGAGCAATTCAGGAGGCAAATTCGTCCATTGAGACTGATGATTGGGATCAGTTAAAGATGGTGAAGCCTCATCAGGAACAATCGCCGTTTGGGACCTAGTAAGACCCCGCCATTGCATCCCTTCACCCACTCGCTTCGACATGTTCCCAATCCCATCTTTCATTTCCCTCAGCTCACGAACAATGATTTTGAAAGACATTTCTCTTAATTTTTCTCCCCAATTCCCACCTTCAACAGTATCATCTTCAGACAAAAGAAAATAATACAAAATCAAACAAGTGCTTCTTCTATGACTTCAAAACCCAAGTTCCAAAAAAAAAAAAAAAAAAAGGAGCATCTTCACTCACAGAAAGCGTAATTCAAAACTCCCGACCACCAAATCAAAAGAAAGATGAGAAATTTACAAAGAATTCACAAAATCCACAGAAGAATTAAAAGATTCCAACTCCGAAAATCAGAAATTGATCCAAAAATCAAATAAAATACTAGGGGGAAAAAAACTGCTATCTTTCTACTCGTAATCAGACCAAAAATAAAATGGAACAGATTAGACCAAAAAGAAAATCGAAAGGGTAGGAAAATGCAGAGACTTTCGAATTTCGATTGAAAACCCCACAAGAATCTTCGGGATCAAGAAGGGCCAAATCAGAGAACTTACCGGCGAGCTTCTAAACCGAGACTTCACTTCTCCGAAGAGATGCAGTTCGAAACCCAAAATCGGCTTCGCATGAAATCCGCACCATCGCCATCGCGATCGCCATCGCCACCAAGGACCTCAAAGCGCCAAACTGGATCCGGGCGCTGCTTTCCATTGTTTTCTTCTTATTTTAATATATGCTTATACTATGGATAAGAAAAAAAAAAACAAATAGCGAATAATGAGCTGTAATGTCCCTTTAAAAAAAATTATTATTGTTTTTTTATTTAATCTCCTAGATTTAAATATTTTTGGTGTAATAAAAATATGGGAATCTAAGCTGTAATAAATACTCGACAAGCGAAAAAAAAAAAAAAAAGCTGCTGTAATAAATACTCGTTTCAAGGGGGAAAAAAAAACTGGTACTAGTATCAGTACAAATTTATAATAATAAACTGTATTTTGTCCAAATCATAAATGGCTCTTTATTTCGTTTGATAAATGAGTTTGAGTTAAAAAAATACAGTTTGAGATGAAAATTTTTATTTATTTTTTAAAAAAGATAAAAATTTTTTAAAACAAAGACAAAAACTAATATAAAAAAATATAATTTAAACTCATTCATCAAATAAAACAGACATTTTAATTCTTAAATTAACTTTTAACAGTATAATCGGTTAATGTTCACATTAAAAATTTAAAATGCGATACACATAATTTGTTTTAATTATGAACCAAACCATTAAAAATTTGATTTAATAAGTAAAATAATAATGTCTGTGATAAAACAAAAGTATAGATTTTACAATAAAATTGTTCTTACAGTTGTGATAGTTTTGCTCCCCAGCTGGCATTTAATAAAGTACTTAAACATCTCATGATACTTAATTAACTGCCACATTCCATTTATACACGTGCCTTTTTGCACTTTACGACTGTCTACTACCAAAAATTGGATACATGTTGGTATTTTTCAAAGCATAAATCTGTAAATTTTACCCCCAAAAAAATTAACTAGAAATAATAATACAAAACATATATATATTTTTAGGCCATAAGGGTTGTAGATTCGTAATTGCCTACCTTCTAATCTTATTTATACCAAAAATAGTATGCCTAATCATTTTCAGCAAAAACAACAGATAAAAAGAAAATTTCCACATTTAAAAAAAATTAAAAAATAAAAGAATAACATTATTATGTGTCATCATGTGTATTTATGGTAAAATAATAATTAACTTCCCATTAAAATAAACTCAGCCAATGAGGGAAGAGAGATTTAAATAAAAAAATTTCATTTTTTTTTTCTAGTAGAGCTCAATAAGGGAACCGAATATCACAAGCTACTGTTGGCAATCGCTTGAAACTGTCCGTGTAGTCAGCGAAACGTAGCACTGACGGCGGCGGACGGTAGTTTTTACGAATAGCTACGATTTTTTTTTTTTTTTTTTGCTTTTTTTGCTTTTTTTGTTTTTTTGTTTTTTTGTTTTTTTTTGGTAGAAGCTAATAGTTACGCCTTAGTAATAGAGTCATAGTTACGCCTCACCTTTTTTTTGCTAATAGTTAGGCCGTAACTTTTGATGGGCGTAGGTAGGCCTTACTTGACATTACCTTCATTTGTTGTTCTTTGTTCTCGAAGGTTTTTTTTTTTTTTTTTTTTTAAATTATTTTTCCTGAATTTCTCAGAAGGGATTGAAAGTAGTGAATAAAAGGGGTTTCAATCAGCAAAAATTTTCATTAAAAAAAAATTTTGATAAGATGAATTGATTTGATCAAGTTATGATCCTTACGTGATTCTGAATTGTTTGATTTTCTTCAAATTTTGTTAACCTTGCGCACTTTTTGTTTCGATATGATTTTATAATGTAGATTTCTATAATATTAAAATTTTTTAATTTTTTGAGAATTTTTACAATGGTGTATAGAAAAGAAAAAGAAAAGAAAATAATTTATTGATAGACACTGTTTTGAAAGGTCATATCTATACGAGATTATGGAGTTTTGCATATTTTTACATTTAATGATATTTTGATCAAGCTTCCTATATTTTTTCAGTTAATGATATTTTAATCGGATCTAATATTTTGAAACGTGCTCCATGAATAAATAGATGCGATCGTGGAAAGTGAAAACATATTAAACATCACTAAGAGCATTGATGCTTCATTTTCTTCTGTTTTTTTGGGTAAGAAGGAACAAGAATAGAAAAGAAAACGCCAATTGCATTTACACACACATGAGCACCAAACGGAATAGAAAAACTGGAGTCAAAATCAGTAGAAAGAGAAAGTCACGCATGAACCACTTTAATCCTATACCAATAAATAAATCTCATCTTTTTCTTTTCCTTTTCTTTTTTTTTTTTTTTTTCCTGGAAAAGGTGTATAAATTCCATATGGGATAAAATTCAAATGTACAGTCACTCAAGTGTGTACTTCTCCTTTTCTTCCCAAAGTCTTTTTTATTTTATTTTTTGAGGCTTTAGCAACGACGTTGTTTTTTTTATGGATCGTCATCAAGAGCTGGTCCACAGTTTTGGAGAAAGAACACTTGCCACCTCTATTTGATCAGCTATTTCTTTCAGTTGTTTATAGCCGCTGCTTTATTTGAAAGGGGGGAGCAGGGAGGGTTCGGTTTGTTTTTGTTTCGTTGTTGGTGGATGTTGTGCTGCCATACCATGATTGTAGGTTGGTTTGTCCACTCGAGCCATCATGTGTGTTCATATTTTCGTGAAAACATACACTATAGATATATCACAAAATAGGGCCCTATCTTATGAATGCTTGAATGTTCTTCTTCTTCTTCTTTTTTTTTTTTTTGTTTGAATTTTTTATCGGGAATTCCACGGTGGCTAATGCATTATGGTAAGAACTATTGCTGTCAATCTTATAATTTTAATTAGACGATACTTATAAAATAAGTATAATGGTTTTTGAATTTCATAGATTGGAATAAAAGTTTTTATGAAACCGTGAATAAGAGTGTCATGAAACGTCAATGTTTTGTACATAATTTCTTTTTTAAGGAGTTATATATTTATATATATATATATATTTTTTCAAATTAGTAAATCTTTCTATTAAGAAGATTTGACAATTTTAGGTAACTTAATTGATTTTATAGTCCTAATTTGTATTTTTTGAGAAGCCAGTTGATAATACTCATTTGTTAATGGACTTCTTTTATTCTTTTAGTCCATGGACATGGCATGTTGACTGAATCACGTTAAATCTTTGTATTTTGTTATTCTTTTTATTTGCTTCTTCTTCTCTAATGTGCTCTTGCTAGATGGAGATCCAATAGGAGATTGTAATCCTTTGATTCTAATAGAAGGAATCAGTATATTGTGCGATAGGTGTAGGGTGTTAGGTGTATGAGTGACACCGAGAGCAGGGCGTAGGAGTGTTAGGATGACAATCGTCATGGCATGGTCCAAGGATGTATGGACAACAATTGTCGAGGAAGGGTGCAGAGGTACAAAGACGACAATCGTTAAGGGAGAGTATAAAGGTGTAGGGACAACAATTGTCGAGAGCTAAATGTAGCTTGTTGAAGCAACAAAGCTCTAACACTTTATTAAGTACATGGGAAAATGTAGAAACGCCAACTGTGGATGATTAGGACTCTTGAGAATAATACTTGCTCCGAGATCATATCAAAAATTAGCAAATAAACAAAAATAAAAATAAAAAGAGTGACAAAGGTTAATATAGTTCGAAGGGAAGACTCTTAGTTCCCCCCACCACACTTTAAGTATCTGTTCCTTATCGGGAGCCTCATGCTCATGGCACTGCTACTGCAAAAGTCCCTAATGTGGAGTCCTCTCTTGCCTCTATGGGGTGACATTCTAAATTATGGGTTCAAATGTTGCATGTTTTGATACTTGCATGGTGATAATCTACTTCCTTAAGAGTCAGTTTTACATAAGAGATGTTAACGAATATGTCTATATCTACGGATTAGGAAAAAAGAGATAATTCACCGGTCAATAGACTCTATATAAATATAAATTATTGTATTAGAATCGAATAGATCTACTTATATCAAGAGATTTCTTAATATGAAAATGAATAGATACAAAATCTCCTAATAAAAGTAGTAATATCCAAAAACTAACTTTCATGATAATTACCATAGGTTTTTCTTCTCCTTCCTTTTTTTTTTTTTTTAAGTGAATGCGAAAAATGTCTTTTAATGTTAAATTGTGTAATAAAAATGTAGATGAAAAAATGCAAAAAAAAGAAAAAAAACCTCTGACGGGTTCAATATAAAGTAGAATATTTTACATAATAAAAAACATTAGGAAAATCTCGTTATAAAAAAAGTATGATAGAAAGCTTTAAAAAAGAAAAATGATGACATTGGTCTCGGGTGAATCAGGATGGGGGCGAGATCCTTACGCTCTCTCGTGGTCTTCTAACGTTGATCATTGCGGGTCTGAACATTTTATCAAGTTGTCCGATTTTATAAGGTAAAAAGGTATGGTACCTGACTTCCTTCTCAACAAACTCATTTTCCCAGTTGACACTACGGGAGTATGGGTTATATGTATGGCCATCTTTTTTGTTTAATTAGTCTTTTTTATTTAAAGAAAGTTATAGAGATAGACGTTGATATATCTAAATAATTCAAAAGGTGGATGTCTCATGACGTGATATATGAATTTTTCTTAAAATGGATTCATATATCCTGATTAACACGATAGAAATAACTCAAGTCTAACCATTTAGCGAGGAAAACAAGCAACCTACTTACCTATTTAGAGGACGTTGGCATACATGACTATCTTTGGATCACCATCTTAATTTGATTTTTAATGTTTAGACACATTTGGGGTTGGTTAATCATAAAATATTCAAATGGTTTCGTGATTCATAATAATTTAACTTAAATTCAAATTTTTACTTTTTAAAAATCCATATTATATTTATTTTTCTACATTCCAATGTCACTTTTAACAAAACTATTAAACACACACATTTAATTTGAATGTAGAGTTCAAATTTTAGTTGGATTCACACATTTATTTTGATGGTAATGTTCTGAAAAATTCTTATGTAATCAATCTATAATCAAAAACATCGTTAGTATAAAGAAATTTTACTCTCAAATTCTAGTTTTAAACGTATATGGTGAGATATTAGTGTTAAATTACATTCCTTTTGGCAGAAAAACTACAAGAAATTTCTGGAAACTTTAAAATTTCTGTGACATTGAAATGCTAAAGGGCCTGAATCGAAGACGAGACTCATTCTAGGTTGTCTTGCCCAAGTTAGAAGCCCACAAAAGACAAGGAAGAGCCCACTTCATCGAGGAATGAACAAATCTTCTTATTCTTATTATTCTTCTTCTTTCTAAATGAAACCAGTTCAACCGCACGTATGAAATAGATAAATAAAATAATAAAATAATAAAATAAAGAAAAAAATTAATTTTTTATTTGAAATTGTCACGTGACTGATTTAGGATCCTTATGGTATAGACAAACAAAGTAAAGTAAAATAAATAAATAAATAAATAAACTAATTTTTAATTTTTAATTTTTAAAAATTATTATTAAATGCCACGTCGTGCATGGGAGACAAGCATGATCGTCCTTTTAAATAAGGGTAATAGATATCAAACAACTATATTAAGAATATAAAAACCAGTCCTACTCACGAATATCATGTAGATTTTTTTGGAATAGTATAATAAGTGGAGTTATCGGGTATAATATCATATTTATTTAATTATTTGTGAATATTATGATCTAAATTATTGCTTGCGAACGATATCAAAGATAAACCCTATTCAAATACGTTTCATAACATGTAAGTCTTACAGAAATAAAATTGCTACTTTCTATAAATTTACCTACATCTAGTAAAAAAAATTCTAATTTTATCACGTATTATAAAAATTTTTGGGTTAATTAAAATATATCTCTTAAATTTAATTTTTCTTCAAATTAAGCCTATGATTTTAAAACTATAATTAAGATATCCTTTAAATTTAAAAATATGTTTCAATTCCTTTCGGCATATGGTATGCAGTCATACTCTAATGATAATTTCATATTTAACTACACCACTAGATGTAAAGAAAAGTACATAAATCATGTACTATTGCTAATAAGCTGGAAATCTTTCTCTCTCTATCTAAGTGAAATGATTAAGCTCACTAAATTTGTAAAAACTCACTTCTCAAAGATATTTTAAAATCACATTATTTTCTTTTTCTGCATGATTAGGAAAATAAGAAACTTTATCAAACACATTTAATTTGTAGTTAAGAGAGTGTGGAACGCAGCTGATTAAGAATTATTACGAGAAATCTTTCTACCAGTTATATAACCATATAAAATACGAAGGTTGGTACTCATATTAATTTATCCATTTAATAAGATAGGAATTCCGGAAATTTCCTTCTTTAACAAATAAATAAATAAATAAAATTCACATGGGTTTCCCAGAAGCAATAGGTAGACTCCAATGGAAGCAGCTTAACAAGAACATGCGGTTATGAAACAAGCAAAAACAAGAAGGAATCCGCGTGCCATGAAATGACATAGTAGCTAACTCGTAACCTCTTATATATATACATATTATATATATATATATATATATTATATAAAACATATAAATGTTACTAAATTTTACAAGGAGCATATGTAAAACCAAAGTGCATACACAGATAGATAGCAAAATTTCGAAAGGATTCAGTTTAGTCCTTTAACTCCTTATGACCCTGACATCTGAACCACATACAAAGCGTAACAGTGCTACTATATAGCAAAAACATTTTATTTGGACAAAAAGCGCTTTACAATAACAACACTTTCTTGTATGCTAGCTCGTTAAAGCTTTTTCCTTTCTCTTAACGATAAAGCTTGGAAGTGCTTTTTTGAGTGTTGGTTGGCTTAACGTAAGTTTCATCCCTAACTTATCATTAATTTACACAATTTATTAAAAAAAAAAATCGTATTGAGAAAAAAAAAAATTTTTTTTTTTTAAGTTCTGCTTGGAGCTTGGTTTATATAAGTATCTCAGCCTCTAAGTCAGTCAAAGGCCATGGAGTCACTTTCAGTATTTTGCTTAAAGCTTTGATTCCCAAAAAAAAAAAAAACTTTAAAAAATTGAGGGGCCTTTTTGATTTTTGGTATATTCCCTATATTTGTTTGTTTGTATGTATATATATGAGCTTCTCATGATCCCATGTGTCATCTGCTCAAAACTCTTGAAACCCATTGGAGAACTCTCTTGCCAGATCACTAAAATGGCTGGCTACGAATATGGATTCTTCAACCATTTAAGCTTAACAGTTCTTCTCTTCTCATTTCTTGGCTTTCTTTTCTCGTCTCCTGCAGAAGCTGCCATTAAGAGATACCAGTTTGATGTGGGTGGTTCTATTGCTTTTATTTGTTACCATTTTCTCTACATATATATCTCAAAAAGACAAGTCTTTTGTTCATGTCTTTTGGATTTATTTTTATTTTTTATTTTTGGTGTGTGTGCAGATTCAATTGAAGAATGTGAGTAGATTGTGTCATGCAAAACCCATAGTAACTGTTAATGGGAGGTACCCAGGGCCAACTGTATATGTCAGGGAAGGAGATAGAGTTCTTATTAATGTCACAAACCATGCACAATATAACATGTCTATTCACTGGTATACAAAAATACCTCGAAGTACTTTTTTTCATTTATGTGTGTGTATATATATACGGGGACAGAGTCAGATATATATTTCAGTGGAAGCGTATATCAATTTTTTTTTCTTTTTAAATAAATAACATCAAAATATAAAAACTAAAAGGTAAAAATTTAAGGGAACTATGTGAGAATTTTTAATTTTAATGGGAGAAAAACAGAAAAGCCATAAAATGTTTGGGGTAAAATTAATTTTAATGAGGTTACGTGAGATTTTTGATTTTTAATCGAAGCAAAATAACAAGACAACAGAATTTTTGAGATAGAAATTAAAGAAAAAAAGTTTAATGAGGCCGTAGCCCCAACTCGTCCGAACAAATCCGCGGTTACATCTACATCTACATCTACAAATACATATACACTAGCATCTCATTTGGTCAATATATAATATATATTGTGTTGTATTGTGACAGGCATGGATTGAAGCAGTATAGAAATGGATGGGCAGATGGACCAGCTTATATAACACAGTGTCCAATCCAGACAGGAAATAACTACACTTACGACTTCAATGTGACAGGACAAAGAGGAACACTTTGGTGGCATGCTCATATTTTTTGGCTCAGAGCTACTGTCTATGGCGCCTTTGTTATCATGCCTAAACAAGGCACCCCTTTTCCGTTCCCACAGCCCAACACAGAATTTGAAATTCTATTAGGCAAGTCTTTCATTTTTATCTACATTTTTTCACTGCTTTAGTTAAGCCTTTCATACATACATATATATATATATATGTATATATATATGCGTTTTGTATTAAGCATGCCCGAAGCTCACCAACATATGTACGTGCTAACTTTGGGTTCTGATAATAGGAGAATGGTGGAATGGTGATGTTGAAAAACTTGTCAAGCAAGGAAACGACATGGGTTTGCCTCCAAATTCTTCAGATGCACACACGATAAACGGAAAGCCAGGGCCGCTCTTTCCATGTTCCGAGAAACGTATGCAAATTACTTATAGCACAAGAAAGCTTGGCAGTTTATTTTTATTCTATAGATAATTTTTTATTAAGATACTAATACAGTTTTAAACTGTCAGATCTTTATCAAGCTTTGTCAAATTTACTTTTCTATGGTCTAAAATTGTGCTATATGAATAGTGTAATTTTCTTTTAACAATAAAGGTACTTAATTACCGTCTACCATATTTGTAGATACTTTTGCAATGGAGGTTGAACAAGGGAAGACGTATTTGCTGAGGATAGTGAATGCTGCTTTGAACGACGAATTGTTTTTTGCCATTGCCGGTCACAACATGACTGTGGTTGAAGTTGACGCAGTTTACACAAAGCCCTTTACGACCGAGGCCATACTAATCGCGCCGGGCCAAACGACAAATGTTTTGGTCAAGGCCAACCAAGTTCCCGGTAGGTACTTCATGGCGGCCAGGACATTTATGGACGTTCCACTTGCCACAGACAACAATACAGCAACGGCCATACTCCAGTACAAGGGGGTCCCAAACACCGTCGTTCCGATTTTACCCCAACTGCCTGCTCTAAACGACACTGCCTTTGCTCTGAACTACAACAAGAAGCTCAGGAGCTTAAACTCCCCTCAGTTTCCCGCCAATGTCCCGCTAAAAGTCGACCGAAACCTGTTTTTCACCGTGGGATTGGGGATGGACTCGTGTCCCACGTGCGTAAACGGGACTAGACTTCTTGCTTCTTTGAACAACATCTCCTTTGTGATGCCCAAAATTGGGCTTCTTCAGGCTCATTACTTTGACATCAAAGGGGTTTTCAGGGCTGATTTTCCCGACAGACCACCAACTCCTTTTAATTACACTGGGGCCCCTCTTACTGCAAATCTTGGCACTTTGTCAGGGACTAGACTTAGCAAGATTGCTTTTAATTCTACTGTTGAGTTGGTTTTACAGGACACGAATCTTCTAACTGTCGAGTCGCATCCATTTCATTTGCATGGTTATAACTTCTTTGTGGTTGGAACTGGGGTTGGGAACTTTGATCCCAAAAAGGACCCTGCTAACTACAACTTGGTTGACCCTATTGAGAGAAATACAGTTGGAGTTCCCACAGGTGGTTGGACTGCCATAAGATTTACAGCAGATAATCCAGGTATGTCAAAGCTACGTCACGTTTTTTTTTATTTACTATGCAACCCAATTTCAACCGTTGAATGATGAAAAGAAACGATTTGAATTGTCGAAATATTTTGCAGCTAAAAGTTGACAATTCTTGTTCAACGGCTAAAACCTTTTACCATACTTTTCTCAAATAGTTTTTCAATTGAAGTTGTTTGAACTATTTTTTTTTATTTTTTTGTGGGGGTTGCGTAGGTGTTTGGTTTATGCATTGTCATTTAGAGCTCCACACAGGCTGGGGATTGAAAACAGCGTTTGTTGTCGAAGATGGACCAAATTCAGATCAAACAGTTCTGCCTCCACCTAAGGATCTTCCACCGTGTTAATTATATCCCAAATTGTGAAAAATTTGTACGTAATGGCATTTTTATAGTTGGAGTATTATGTACTTGTGTATCCTGCAGAAGTTGCTGGAGTTTGTTGAGCGTGCAATTTGAGGAAGGGAAAAACAATTGTAAAAGGAAAGAAAACCATTTGAGATTGCTTTCGAGATCGAAAATGTAATATACCGTGACAAATGTACCATTCCGAAAAAGTTCATAAAAATCAAATAACTTTACTCTTGTCGCTTTTCTTACACAAAACTGTTGTAATAGCGCAATTGCAGCCACTCTGTTCGGCAAGCTACGTTATTCAGCAACTAGAACTAAATTATGATCAAAACCCGATACAACTTGTAAGACTTTATGATCTTCCAGTGAGAAGAGAAGAGCCGGTTCAGCTTCATCAATGGAGCTTCCCAACCCAAGCCTTCCGTTCTTACCACAACCCCAGACCCACACTTCTCCACTTGATGTCAGAGCAATGGAATGTACACGCCCTCCTGATACTGAAAGTGGAGCTTCCCCTTCCAATGCCTCGACTTTCATCGGAGTGTTCTCGGGCCCCACCCTTCCGAGCTGAGAGCTTTGATTCCATCCCCATGAAACAGTGCTTACAGTGTCACCTCCTGAATCATCTGATTGCGAACCCCGGCAAATGGCCAAAGAATGGCCAAGACCAGAGGCAATATATGTGGGTCGGACGCTTATGTCAACTGGAAACATTCCCAGATCTTGTTTTACTCTGCCTAGTTGCCCATATGTGTTGCTCCCGCAGCTTAATAGAGTTCCACAACCTAAAAATTGGGTAATTAGATCGAAATCTCCATGGATTTACCGGTCACAGACACCTAAATGAAGACAAAACAAACTACCTACCACAGAGGATTAGTGAATGATCAAGGCCACAGGCAATATCCAGAACATGAATACCGTGTAGTTCGCTCACTAAACGAGGCTCCCATATGACTGGCATGTTTTTCTCCTTCTCCATTCCTTCCAAAACCAGCTTCTCGGCAGCCTCCAACGTCGAACTTGATAGTTTACCATTTTCAAGCGTACATGATTCAAGCGGAGATGCCTCCAGAGTTCCTGCAGTGCTTCCTAACCTACCATCAGCTGAATATCCCCATCCAAACAATTTCCCGTCCTCGGTCTGTGCAAGAGCATGTCCCCAACCAAATGACACCTGCAAACAAAACATGGACCCAAGGAATGTCCTTCGGATGAAAGAAAAAAGGGTTCAAACTGACAAACACAACTCTTGCAATTCGTTTTTCGTTCTGGACAATAAGACATGTCTCTCCTAAGCATAAGAGCACACCTTGGCTATCTTTTCTCTGGTGAGCGCTTCCACTTTCGAAGGCACAACAGCCTCAATGACTTCCTTTCCAAGACCGAGCTGACCACGCTTAGACCTGCCCCATGTCCACAGGGATCCATCATCTCCAATGGCGGCAGAAACAACGCCGGACGCAAATGCGGCCGTAACTCGTACTTGCTCCAACCCTATTACTCTCTTGGGCTCATTCCATGAATCTCTACCAAAAGAGTAATCTATGTGAATTCCTATAAACAGTGCTAAAGATTTTTCAATAAACGAAGACCAGCGGAAAAAAAAACAAAAACAAACAAAATCTTGTTACGAGATGTGATATAAACTAGACATTTTTGTTAAACGAAGATGCATTAAATTTAGAAAAGTTGAAAACTTTATCTTTGCTTAATTGAAGTTTAATTCAAAAACTATGGGGTATTTGATGAATGAATTTAGTTTAAGATTTTTAAGTTTAAACAGTAATTTTTTAGAAAAGATAAAAAATTTTTTCAGAAAACATAAAAAATTTTTTCAGAAAAAAATAAAAATTATGATAAAAATAAGTACCGTTTAACTTGAAATGAACTTAAAAATAAACATACCCTATAAATTTAAGCACACCTGTATACTGATTTACAATTCAAAAACATTGATAAGCTTCATTCCAAAGATCACTTCTTTACATAACAAAACATCCAAAATAACACATATTTCCCTTGGGGGGAAAAAAAACTGAGGTGCCGTTCATTTCATATAGAATTATAGCTAAAAACAGTAAATAAGTGAAGAGCGAAGTTTACCTGGGAGAGGAAAGACCACGGCCGAGCTGAGCTTCGAGGTCTCTGCCCCAGGCCCAGAGCTCGCCTTGCGAAGTGACGGCGAGCGAGTGGTAATGGCCGGCGCTTACGGAGGCGATATCGGAGGGAAGGGAAGGAACTCTGGTTGGCTCGTAGGCGTCGACGCCGAGGCCAACGAGAGAGGTCGGGAGTCCCAGAGCGCCATGGCTTCCGTCTCCAAAGCTCATCACTGCAAAGTTACTGGTACTCATGAATCTTCGGTGGCCTTGGAACATAAACTGGACCGCCATTTTCGTCTTCGTCTTCGCTGCCGATCGTAGCATCTTCTTCTGATTCCGTTGTTCCTTCGACTGCGATCTCTTCCGCCGCTGATTCCGGTGACGGTGAGCGATCTCGTGTTTTGCAGACCTTCCATCATCAGACCAAGTTGGGCTCCAAATCAAGTTGAGCGATCTCACCATCTCGGCTCTTTCAAGTCAGGCTCGGGTTCTTGTTGGGCCTCCTAATAGAGTAATGGCCCAATGTTACAGTGTGCATGCCTAAAATTGAAATATATTTAGTTTTCTGAAATATTTTAAATTTGACATGTTTATTACAAAAATTGAAATAAAATAGTTTTCTGAAATATTTTATATGTGACATTTTTATGTAATAATTATTATAATTAATAGATTATTTACTTTAATAATTCTATAATCTTGTGCGAGACATTCTCGGACATCTTTATTTGGTTCCTGTTCAGAGTCGAGAGAGCTCAACAGAATCACAGAGAGAGAGAGAGAGAGAGAGAGATGGCGATGATATCAATGCCCATTTCGTTCCCTACTCCGACCCGTTTGACCTTTCGCCGAGTCAGCCGGTAAGCTTGAGAAAGACCCAGTCTTTCGGTTGCGATGAATCTCGCATTGTTCCGAAATCTCTGGAACAAGAATTTCGATTTTGGTTTTGTGTGTCTTTTTTTCTTTTTTTGGTTCATAATTGATTTCGAAGGCAAAGTTTTGAGCTGGGTTGTCCGAGTTTGACCGCAGGAATTCCTCTGGTATGGCTTTCGCAAGCCTGAGCAAAGAGAGTGCTTCTCTGGGGGTGAAGCTCACTGAAGGAGAAGGAAACTTGCCCAAAGTCGTTCTGACTTCTGCTGAGGGCAGGTAAGTAAAACCCAGTTTGTTGCTTTTCTTCATCTCCCATGATATCTTATACATATACACACACACTTACATACATACATATATCTATATATTTAGATGTGAGATGACCATGTATGTAATGCCAGTTTTATGTATATCTTCTCTTTTGAACTTTGTTTCCTAGATAATTTGTACTTACATTACCAAAGTTGTTTATAATTGGTTTAAGAGCTGATTTTTTTCCCCATTAAACAAAATATTGAAAAAATTAGCTTACATTCATGGCAAGTAAGAGGTGGAAACTAAGTTCTGTCTTATCCAAAAACTCAAAAGATGGGGGTTCAAATTGTTTAAGTTCCAAAAACAAAATGAAATGCGAGAGTTCGAAATCAGAAGCATGATTCCCGTACTTAAATTTGATTTTGTGATCAGTAAACACACCCTAAGTTGATTGAACCTCGCTTTGGCAGTGAGGCTGATATATACTTATTTGGGGGTTGCATTACATCTTGGAAAGTCCCAAGTGGGAAGGACCTCCTCTTTGTTCGGCCAGATGCTGTATTCAATAAGAAGAAGCCAATCAGGTTGTTTTCTTTCTTCTGCTCCAATTTAGCGCAAATTATAGACAGGAATTTTCATGTTCATATCTCAGTAACTTAAACAGTGTAGAGTCTTCCCTCACTTGTTTTTTTATTTACCAAAGAGCATTATTACTCTCAGACACTAACTACATATCTCTTTGGTTAGTGGAGGTATTCCACATTGTTTTCCGCAGTTTGGACCCGGTCAGATACAGCAGGTACTTACTTATGCTTATTTTTTCCCTTTATGAACTTGTGGTAAACCATTTTTTCTCTTGTCATTATTTTATATTCTTTTATCTTCAGGTGTTATGCTAAATGTGTATGTACTGAACCTTGGGGGGTGTTTATACCATTATATCATTGACAGCATGGATTTGCGAGAAATTTGGATTGGTCTATTGTTGATTCTGAAACTGTGGAAGGAAATCCTTTCGTAACTTTAGAGCTTAAGGACGGGCCGTACAGTCGTTCCATGTGGGACTTTAGCTTTCAGGCTTTATACAAGGTTAGTCATGAAAGTGAGATTCATTTGTCATTGCTAGCTCATTTTTCATCTTGCCTGCAAGTTGCCCCGAACATTGTGTGCATTTCTTAGGATGTTCAACGGAAGATGGACTTATAATTGGTCTATTGGATCTAGGTAACGCTGAAAACAAGCAGCCTTTCCACAGAACTTGTTGTTACAAATACAGATGACAAGCCATTCTCTTTTACTACTGCCCTGCATACATACTTCGGTGTAAGTATCCTGCCTTCATGTTTGAAGAATTCGTTTCTTCGGCTTTAAATTCAAATTTCCGAACTTGTTAAATTTCTCTTGCTCTGATCGTAATCTCTACTTAAAAAAAAAAAAAAAAAAAAAAAAAAAAAAAAAAAAGAGCTTTTAAACGGGAAAAAAGTTTCAGTTTTCGTTGTATTTGCAACCTTTACTCTAACATAAATACTTGAGGGAAAAAAAATGAACCATCAATAGCCTTTTCCATGCAGGCTTCTGTAACCGGGGCATCGGTAAGAGGTTTAAAAGGCTGCAAAACACTAAATAAAGATCCTGATCCAAAGAATCCACTGGAAGGAAAGGAAGAAAGGTTTGTTCCAAATTCATGCGAAGACATGGTTTTCTTATTATTGTAAAATACGGAAACAAAAAAATTTTGATCTTAGTAAAAGAAAGAAATGATATTGTGAATGTTCAGGCCGATTTTTTCTTCATTTCTGATTGTTATCTTAAGCACACAGGGATGTGATCACTTTTCCTGGATTTGTGGATTGCATATACTTGGATGCCCCTGATGAGTTGCATCTTGATAATGGATTGGGCAATGTAATATCCATCCAAAATACAAAGTGAGTTTGAAGCTTGGCTCGTCGGTTGACTCTAATTTAGTTGCAAAGATTTTCATTGATTTTTTCTATGTTTCACATTCTTGTAAATTTCATTGCTGTAGTTGGACAGATGCTGTGTTGTGGAACCCTCATCTGCAGATGGAAGCCTGCTATAAAGATTTCGTGTGTGTGGAAAATGCCAAGGTACAAAATTTACGGGCTTTTTCTGTAGTGTCTACTACACTTGATACAAATCTAGGTTTGTCATTGTGATATTACCTCCTCAGTTTGCCCATAAGCTTTTTTCAACTGATTTTTGAATTCTTTTCTCCTCTTAAGCCTCCTTTATTCTAGTAAATTTTGCTTTATCGCTCAGCAGGGTGATGTTATGCTAATTGAACAACTTTTTAAAAATACTTTTTATGCAACATTCCCTGTTTGCTATTTTCTGATGTGCCTTTTTTTTTTTTTTTTCTTTTTCTCTTTTCTTTTCTTTTCTTTTTTTTTTTTTTTTTTGGTCTCTTTTTACTTCAGATTAGAAACACGCAGTTAGAGCCTGGACAATCTTGGACTGCAACACAGCATCTCAGCATCGACTGAGCTGTGCCAATTTTTTACAAATATGCTAATTCCATTTTTTTTTTTTTTCTGTTGCTGTCTTGCCTTGTATTTTCTGGAGCTTTGTGGTTTCAAAAGCAAATAATTGCTCGGGCCAAGGCAATAAAGTCACTCCAGTTGATTTATCATGTACTGGAATAATGTTTGACAATACATTCTAAAAGAAAATGCAGTTCATTCTATTTTTTCACCAGTAATCTCCACAAGAGCACTTCCCTTCACTGAATGAATGAAAACGAACTCTATCGCGCAGAAGAATATCCCTAGCATAAATCTTTGATACAAGCTTTGCTGCTCTATGACAGTCCTCACAGACCCGTAGATTCTTGAAAATTCGAATCGTTACTCCTGGTTTACTTCTCATTAGGCCAAAAGCCATTGCAAGCTTCTCACTGTGCTGTTGAATCGCTGTTTGTTTCTCCTCATCATCAAGATCAAGTAACAAGTCTTCTGTTTCAGGTTCATATCCTTCTTGTCTCAGTCTCTTTGCTATCAATTCCCACATATGATAAATCTTTCCCATGTTCGAATGAGAGCCATTACCGGCAAAGAATTCATGAACTTTCCCACCTAGGCTAATCGAACTGCAGCCGGGAAGTTTTGGAACTCCCAAATCTTTCATCTGCCTCCTCACTTTTACTGCTTGGTCCCATTCTCCGGCTGCAGCATGAATACTTGATAGGTGAACGTACCTTCCATGATGTGCAGGGTCGAGTTTGATGAGGAGTTTTCCTATATCTTTGCCTAACTCTAGATGTCTATGCATCCGACAGGCGTTAAGCAGTGCCCCCCAAATGGTGGCATTTGGCTTGAAGGGCATTGTCTCGATCATCTCTTTTGCTGCTTCGAGCAAGCCTGCACGACCAAGAAGATCAACCATGCAACCGTAATGCTCTATTGAAGGGTTGAGTTTATAAACAGGTTTCATGGTTCCAAATAATGATTTTCCTTCGTCGACTAATCCTGCAAAACTACAAGCAGTTAAAATAGCAGTGAAAGTGATGACATTTGGCTTAATGTTTTGACTCTGCATCTGATTAAACCAGTCAAGAGCCTCTCTTCCCCGTCCGTGAATTGCAAAACCTTTGATAATTGCTGTCCAGGAAGAGACGTCTTTCTTCTCCAGATTTCTGAAAATTTCAAGAGCTTGTTCCATGTTGCCACACTTAACATACATGTCTATTAGAGCACAACCCAACACTGTATCGATGTGCATTCGATTCTTGTCAATGTAGGAATGTATCCAGCTGCCTTGATCCAATGCTCCGAGACGGGCACAAGCTGAGAGAGTGCTTGCCAGGGCTACACTGTCAGATTTGACACCTGCCATTTGCATATCATGAAACAAGTTCAAAGCTTCTTTATCCAAACCCACATTAACATATCCGGAAATCATTGTTGTCCACGAGATAACATTTCTCTCCAGCATGTCTCTGAACACCTCATTGGCTCTCCCCATTTCACCACATTTCGTGTATGCGTTAATCATCGAGTTCAAAGAAACAATGTCTCTTTCTGGGATTCTGTCAAACAGAAGATTCGCCGATTCGATGCTGCCAGCTATGGCATATACGTGCAACAAGGAATTAATGGCATGGGCTTCTGAGCTAAAACCCATCTTAATGATGCGAGCATGGATTTGTTTGGTTTCTTCGAGAGCTGACAAACAAGAACAGGCTTTTAGCAGGGAAGGGAATGTATAATTGTTGTGTGGAACTGAATGACAGACCATTTGATGGTAAAGATGTAAAGCTTCTTCTGGTTCATCGCTGTTTGCATATCCTTTGATCATGGTATTCCACATGTAAGTGTTGGGTGCACTAAATCTGTCAAAGACCATTCGCGCGTAAGCTAAATTGCCAGAATTGGGTAAAATACAGAAACTTAGGAGCTTGCTTGCTGGAATAACATCTGAAACTTGGCCTGTTTTAAACAGCTGGGCATGTATTTGCTTCAATTCCACCATGTTTGAGCATGATTCTACCAAATTCAACGCATTTGCCATGTTCGGTTCCACGAACTGGTTCGTCAGGGAAAGCAAGAGATATGTCGTGGCAGTTGTAAGTAACAGAAAATGTTTCTGAACCTTGAAGAGAAGGCAGTGGAAAGTGGAGAAGGGAGAATTTGGGAAATTGTATGAATGGTTCAGAATTTGGATAAGGTTGTTTACAAAGAAATCTCTTTCTAATGCCTTTTTTTTTTTAGTGAATTTTCTAATGCGCTTTTTGTCTCATTACCTGAAATAACTTTTTCAATGCAAAACTGTTGGCTGGTCCCGCTTCTTCACAGTCGTTTTCATCAACCATAATGAGAGAGCAATATTTGGTTGAATAACTTTAAAATCCTCAAAATACTCAAATATATTTATATTAAGAAAAAGAATAATGTAGCTTTTTATTTCTATCTAATAACCCCCCAAAAAAACGAAAAAATGGTAACCATAAACAAAAATCAACCGCCAATGAAGCAGTACACCAATCGCTC
The DNA here is from genome assembly GCA_025413485.1 of Ficus microcarpa. Lineage (NCBI taxonomy): Eukaryota > Viridiplantae > Streptophyta > Magnoliopsida > Rosales > Moraceae > Ficus > Ficus microcarpa. Next base: position 12,824,647 of record CM046379.1, on the reverse strand, counting down.
TCTGAGCTTGGAAACTTAAGTGAAAGATGAATTCAAAGACTCTAAATCCTTTAAAAAAAAAAAAAAAAAACTGTCGTAAGAAAATTCAAGAAACTAACATTGATATGAAGCAGACCAGAAGTATGATAATCACAACAGCCCAAACCCAGTAAACCCATTTGGCCTTCTTCTTCATCTGATTAGCATAGTAAAGACTGTTCGTGCCACCATTGATGAAGTACGCGGCATTCACGACATTCTCTTCAATGTCGTCCATCTTTTCGCCTTGAGCTTCGACCAAAACAGCCATGTCAAGAAACACCTGATGAAGCTTGTCCAAGCTTTTCTGAATATCCAAGACAGTTTCATGTCTGGCTTTGTTCCCTACGTCCGCCTCGGTTTTCCCGTCGAGAAACTCGACTTTCATCGCTCCGGAAACCATCCTTTCGACCGCCTCCTCACTCGGTAACTCGCCGATAGCACAATAGTACTTCCTCCGCAGATCTTCCTTGTGATCAGCCACAATCTTTTCCCTCAAAGACTGGAAACTCCTCATGATATCTCTTAACTTGGCTCTCAAGCCATTGGTGATTGAAACCCTAGTACGGTCAACAGGACTTCCTTCTCTGTAAGCCTCCGACGTCTTCCTGTTATTCGCATTGGACTGATCGAGTGCCTCAAGTCTCGCCTTGACGGTCCTCAATTTCCGGAGAATGGCGACAACGTCGGAGTCTGTCCGGTCCCTGAGGCCACGGAGAATCTTGGTGCTGTGAGTGGACTTGGCTTCCTCGTTCAAGGCTTGAAGGTCGGACAAGAGATTGGTGATCTCTTCAATTTCCGACTTGACCACGGCGACTTCTTGGTAGAACTGGGAGAGATTCTCTTCATCTTTCGGGCCAAGCGTTTGGCCTTTTTCGATGTCGAGATCGGCTTCAAGGTCCTCCTGGGCTTGTTTCTTGAGTTCCACATAACTTAGGAACGATTTTGTCATCAAATCATTCATCTTTTGCGAGATTTTGCAAAACCAACCTGCAAAAAATTTAGAAAAAGGATCAGCAAGAGACTATAAATTGTTAATATAAACAAAAATTCTCCAAAATTTACCCTCAACAAATCAAGAATTTTGAATCGGGTTCTCGAGATAAGTCTCTGTCTCTCTGCTTCAAGATCTGAGTTCAAGATTCATAATAAATATCACACAAGAACAAGAAATAAAAACCGGACAAAGATAAAATATTCAAACCCCTGATGATGTTTAAGAAATCAATTTGAAAAATGGGGTTTGGAAATTATAGGAAATTAAACAGCAATGTTGAACAAAAACCTCTTGAAATTCCATAGTTAGAAATGAAAACAGAAAAAGAGAATTCGAGTGTCTGTGAAAGTAAGAAACCTTGGAGAAATCAGTGGACCTTTCTTGTGGCCGATGATCTACTTTTTTTTCTCTGGGACAGCGATGCGTGTGCTGTTTGGATTGAAAGAAAGAATTTTCTTTCTGAGTCGGAGAAAAAGAAAATGCGTGGAGGATTGTCTTGGGGGAGAGTGAAAGAGAGGATGAATTGAAATCGTTCCGTTTCTTTCTTATTGTAAGTTCGTTTTCAAATTCAAATTCTAGTTATGGAGATGGCCGTTTATTTATTGGAAGGCGGTGAACGTGCATTTCAGTTAGGCTCCACATAAACGACAGCGTTCTTGTGTTTTTCTTTTTTTTTTTTTTTTAGGGTGATATTATTATATTTTAGAATAGAAAAAAAATTAGTCCCCAAGAATAAAAAAGAAAAGAAAAATTAGGTGGTAGTCTTCTCCTTCTTGTTTTTCCTATTTTTCATATGCGGTGACTATGTTTAAAATGTTGTTTTCAGTTTTATCGTCGTTTCTTTGGAGTTGATTTCCTTTCATTCCCGTTTTATAGGTGTCTTCAAAGGATCCATGTCGTTTTAAGCAGTAGCGTCGTTTTATATTAAAGTGTCGTTTTTCACAGCTAATGTTATCACAGATTTGTTGCCGTTTGTTTACATTGTTCTCCTTAGAATTTTGTTGTCGTTTATGTTTAATTGTCTTTTGCATATATTTTTGTCCTTCGTATTGATCTTTTGCTTTGCTTCGTTATTGTTTTTTGTTTTTTGTTTTTTGTTTTTTGTTTTTTTGTTTTTTTGTTTTTTTTTGGCTTTAATTGTCTTTACCCGACCACTTACAACTTTTGTTACCTTATGAAAAAATGAAGCCAAATCATACATTTATGGTATTTATGTCGTTTAATTCAGAACACAACATATTGTGTCTATTCCAAAATTTTGCTATTTAAAAGTTTGAAGTAGAAACTTGATGTTGTTTATGTAGTCATAGAAGCTGTTGTTCAATCCTGAAAATGTAGTAGTTCGTCATTTGGAAGTTTACTGTCATTTTGTTTGGACACGACATGTTGAATTATCTACTACATTTTTCTTACGAGTAAAATAACAGTCATTTTTTGCCCCAAAAAACTTGTTTTAAGTCTCAAAAGTAGACCATTTGCTTGCTCTTCCTTTGGAGTTTTTTTTTTGTGATGTCTGGAAACCGAAAAGGACATGCCATTTGGTTTTCCCTCAGTAATTTGCTGTCGTTTGGTACAAAACGACATGTTTTATGTCATTGTTCATAAACGACATGTCATGTAATGTACCAATTTTCTGCATTGGTGTTATAAACTGTTTGTCGTCCTCATGGATGCTGTTGCACATTCTATAAACGACACGTCGTTCATTTTCTAAGAGCGGTGTCCTCTACGTACATGGAGAACGACATGTAGCTCTATTAGAATTCAACGTCGTGGGATTCTTCAATCAGCAGTATCGGTTGCAAGTACGAAGTCCACTCTCGACTAATGGTATAGGAAAACGAGATCAAGAAACGCATTGTAAAATCAATTTAATAGTATAAATCAAAATTAGTTTCCAAACAGGTAAAAAATTCTATATCAGAACCTAAATATCAATACTTTCAATGTCATACACTTTCAGTGTTTCGCCAGTCATGTCGGTGTGATCCAAGAACATTCACTCATGCTACATTAACATTTATGTGATTTATTTGTCTCTCAAAAATGAGCTCAAAAGGCTTCATAACATGAACCATAACATGAACATGTCAATTTATTCATCATTAAGAAGAAAATATTGGAAAAAATAAATAAAAAAACTTGCGGAGTATCCGTATAAAAGGGGAAATAAACCTATAAAATGTTTCATCTAAGAGCACAAAACTCAACAATGCTAAGATAGAACCTCTTAAAAAAAAAACTCCACAGAGATTTGTTACCGTTAGAGCTCCTATTTCATGACCTTTGTCCTCCTTTACGCACCCAAACGATCGGAGTTAGCTACTTTCCGTAGCTTCTCTAGAACTAGAATCTTTGTTTACATTGACTGCCTGATTCTTGGCCTTCTCAACCTCGAGCTTTCTGAGTGTCGTTGAACTAAGCTTATTTCCACTAGATCCTTCAGAAACCAGGTCCACAACTTCAATCTGCACAACATTCTTATATTCATTATCACCGTAATTCCTAGTATAGTTTGAGAATACTATTCTTGAAATACTTTTTTTTTTTTTTTTTTTTTTTTTTGGTGTAAAAATGAAAAAACTAAAAGGATCTCCATGGGTTTATGAAACAAGAAACTTGGAAACTATAAAACCTTCAGTTGAGAGAGGCCTCTTTCAGCTCTCTTCTTATTGACAGAAATTCCACCAGGTAAAGTCTCCTTACTGCCAAAACCAAATACATTATCATCAGAGGTACTAATCTTCTGTTGAATCGTTCATTACTTATTAGTCATACAATTATGGCGGAAACAAAATCCGAAAAATTCGACCAAACCACTTTCAAAACCAGCTGAAAGGCCAAACTAAGATGATCATCAGACATAAATTTCAATGAAGTGTCACTCAAACAGAAATGATCCCAGATTCTAATGCCCAATAAGATGTTAATCCGAAACGAACCTCACAACTATAGCCTCCAGATTTTCATCAACAATGGACGGGCCATATGGGTCGGTAATAGGTTCTGCTTGCACCAAGAGCTCTGGTTTTATAGACTGCCAACATAATAAATATTTTTTTCAAAAATTAGAAAAACGAAAAACCTGTTCATACTTGTTACTAAATTAGTAAAGGAAAAGCTTAACCTTGATGTAACTTTCAACATTGCGCATCCTTTCCTCAATAGGCTGTATTAGCTCAGAAAACTGCAAATAAATAAATAAATAAATAAATCATGTCTTTGACCCCATATTCATATAGAATTGGCAAAACTTTCCATTGAAAAGACACCAAAAAAAAAAAAAAACCCATTTTGAGCCAAAAAGGAAAAAAAAAAAAAGTTTCTAAGTTTCAACCGAGAATTTTTTTTACTTAAATGACCTGTTTGTTAGTCAACATGGGACCGTCGCAAACTCCAATTACAATCCGATCCCTCGCGAGATCCGCCGACGCCTGAATCGCCATTGTTACCGAAACGAAGACCATTAGAAACTTTCCCAAATAAACAATATTAAATGACAAAAAGAAGAAGAAGAAGAAGAAGAAGAAGAAGAGAAAAGGAGGGAAGGAAGGGAAGAGACCTTGAGGAAGAGGCGGTGGCCGTCGTGTAATCGGTCGAAGGTACCGCCGAGAACGACAGCCCCGTACGTATTGGACGGAGAAATCGTGGGTTTTACTACCGATTCCTCCGAAATCGCCATCGCCACACCTCTCTATCTCTTTCAGAGGCTGCTGCGCTTGGGGAATTGTCTTCTTCTGGTTTCTAACGTTTTGGTGGATGGTTAGTAGTAGGCTAAAGAATTTCGAGCCTAATTTGTTGTCTGTGGGTAAAATAAAATATTTATATATTGCGGCGATGATCAGATACAACGAACCTGGACAGACTTGCTGCCAAGTGCCGGCTCTGGGGTCGATGATCTTCGTCTTTGGTTTTTTTTTTTTTTTTTTTTTTTTTCCTTCTTCTTCTTTAAGAGTTTTATTATACTGTAACTGATCTCACCTAGACAAATTGCGCCAAGAAACACCTGAGTGCCCGATCCCAAACCTTTTCCTTTTTTTTTTTTTTTTTAAAATTCAAATGCAGTACAACCGGTTATTCTTAAGAAATTTTTACGAGTTTGCCTCGTATGAGTTTAGGATATAATTTTTAAGTTAAAATTTGTAATTTTTAAAATATTAGATATGATTTTTGTTGATTTAAAAAATAAAAATAAAAACTGATACGAAAATTTTTGATTTAAAATTAAGGTTGAACGGAAGCTAAAACTTACCCAAAAAAAACTGCATTTTAGTTCTGCCGTTTTCATTTTAGTTTTAAATTTACCTTTGACCTTTCATCAATCAAGACTTTTCTAACAATCATATGAACTTTTTCTTTCCTCTTTTATTTTTTTTTTCGTCATCAATCTTTTTCCTAACAGCTTACAAAAAACTAAAAAGTACAATGAAAATAATTTATTTGTCTACCTATGTACGAGACACTTCGTCAAAACTCGAGGGGAAAAAAAATATTACAAATCTGATGAAGATATACTCCTTACCGAATAATTCTAATAAAAAAAAATCAGATGTTTGGTAAAGGGAAAAGAGAGGGAAAAAAAAAAAAGCAATAACCTTTTCATCAAACCAACTTGAAGTCAGAAATAATGTCTCGCAAGCAAATCTGAGATCTTTTATTATTATTATTATTATTATTTTGGTAAAAGAGATCTTTCTATTAAAGTTTAGGGTCCTATTGATGAACGAGTTTAAGTTAAAAATTTTAAGTTAAAAAACTTTTCAGAAAAGACAAAAAACTTCTTCAGAAAAAGACAAAAACTAAACTGAAAATTTTGAGTTTAAACTCAAATCCCAAACACCCCTTATTATAATCAGTCCAAACATGGCAATATACCAGTTGAGATGAAATTACAATACAAGTTTCAATTAAAGCAATACATGTATATGCAAATGGATACAATTCAAGTTCTGAAACCTTTGCTGGCTTTAACTGCACCCACATAACGGAGAACTGTTACCTACCTAAAGATATTTATGAATTGGGTTTATATTGAACATGCCCTTTTGGTATCAAATGAATATTCAATGCAAATTAGTTCAAATTTTGCAGCTTTATTTGTTATTTGTGCACAACTACATGAAAACACTCTCTTAAGAACTTTTCAAGCATTGATGAGTAGATGTCCGGGAAAGTCCTGTAGTGGTCCACATGGGGAGATGAACCAAAGTTGAAGGAGTTTACTTTCTTTCCCAACCTCCTTTGCTCTTCAATGAACAACTCAATTGACTTGCATGGAACCACTTTGTCAGCTGTACTATAGAGGTAAAGCTGAGGACAGGGAGGCTGGTTTCCTGAGAGGATGGAGACTACTTTTGTTAACCTCCTGCGGAACAAACAGCAAGAAGTTATTAGTTCGTTGAGTATCTACATAACATGTTTTCATGTGTTCCGTCTCTGTTTTTTGCTACGGTGATTTACTTACTGCTCCACATCCGGCAACTTTAATAGAACCGAGAATAACTTCTCCAATAGTGATAGAAGCACAGTTTCAACCATTGGGCCTCCCTTTTCTTCTGTGTTTGACATGGTCACTTCAGCTTCTAATTCATCCAGTGCTCTAGCCTCGGGTGCAGCAGAAGCCACCGAGTTGCGTTTCTTCAGAATTGCAGCAGAAAATCCTGCTGCCCAGACCTGCATGGAGTAAAAGGAAGTTAATGAATAGTTTTATTTGGGGAGGTCTGAAATGGAAAGTGTACATCCTACAAAACTAGATATGTTATAAACTATTTACCAACTTACAAAATTAACCACAACCGTTAAACCAACTTAGATTAAATGACAGCAAAATGAGATCAGAGACGTTGAAAAGATGGCAATTGGGTAAGAAAGGGACACATATGAATATACAAACACATAGAAACCTTATATGCAGACTTCAACAATAAGATCAGGACATTAAAAAGAGAATGTACATGGTAAATCCAAGAAATTTAATCCTATGTGACAATCGTCAACCAGATTCATACAAGCCCCACAAGCATGCACTTGCACGCAACTTTTATATAGATATATATATATATATATTTTTTCCTCATCTCTTTCTCAACCTACATTCTGCATATCTTTTCTTATCAAAGATTACATTTTTGTTGAATTGCAATAAAAAGATGTTTCCTCCTATTCAAATGATCACGTTTCCCAAGTCCTGTATGGAAAATCATAGTAGACAACTCTCTTAGAAAATTCTCACTTGCTTCCTTTAAACCAGTGCAGATCAAATGCAATCATGCGGTCAACATGACTGTGATGCTTGTAAAAAGTAAAAACCAAACTACTGCAACTCTAGATCCCAACTTTCTACACTTGATCACTCCCTAAGTTAATTCACTCATACTCAGGTGAAAATTTTACAGTTTTTCTCCCGGGGCCTTTCATCGACAACAAAGAAGAAATGAAACGATGATGCAATTTACAAAAGGTGAAGTACTTGTAAAGTTTCAAACAAGTTGGCAGAAGTACAGGTGCCAAATATACTTCGTGTACGGATTTTTTTTGGGTCAATTGCTCTGAACAGATTTAGGTGTTCCTTTGCATCAAATGCTAGAAAAATCCCATTTAACAATGTCTATTCAGAGATATAAATGTCCATCAATCAAGGACCACAAACTATAACTTGATGAACACGCAACTAAAGACATAATGAAGCCAATATACCCTTTAAACTTCTCTAGCAGAAACATCCACAAACCTGAGGATTGAATGGTTCTGCTGCTCCTGAATCAACAATACACCCTTTGATCTTCTCTAGCAGATCCTTCCGACCCTGCAGAATTTCAAGAATGGCGCCATATCTGCCAAAAAAAAAAAAAAAAAAGGCCCAAATTGAATCCCAAAGTTCAGTAGTCAATTCCTTTATTCTCAAAACAAAATCAGACCAAACAAAGAGTACCTACACAAACCAACCGGTATTGCTAAAAGTATGAAAGACCAAGCACCGTTCTCTACCGTCCGATCCCTTCTCTGAAACCCACGAAAGAAGCTCGCCGGCCAACCCGGAAACCTTCTTCTCCACTCTCCGACCCAAATCGAAGCACAGAATCTCCCTAACATCGGTCACGAACGTCACCGCATGAAACCCCCTCGAGTTGTACCACTCAACGTACCTCTTCAGGTGCTTCGTCTTCGCCCCAAGCCACCCGAGGAGCACCACCGTCACCTCTCGGTCCTCGCTTCCAAAACCACCGCCGTCGCCTCTCGTGGCGGCCGGAGAAGCCTGGCTCCAGCTCAAGACGGCGTCGTTCGGGTGCGAGACCCGTGAACTCGAGTGGTTTCTAGGGTTTAGAGAAGAGAAAGGGAGGGAATTTTTGAAAGGGTTTGGGTCAGAAGGAGGGAATGTCGGCGAACGACAGAGCGGAGAGAACGAGGCGCGGGAGATTGGGGGTCTCGGCAGCCGGTGAAGCGAAACGACGACGGAGGACGGTGTCGTTTTGGCGAAGAGGTGGCGGTTGAGGCTGAGTATTGTCGTGTTGGAGAAGATTCTCACAGGAGCTTCCATAGCGGAAATGAGTTTAGACTGAGCCTCGAGAAACATTCACAAACAATGAAAATATAAATGAGTTAAGAGTAAAATAATTTGATTTGTTTAAGAATTAAAAACCCATTTTTTAGGATCCTTTGCATATATAACCCAAATTGAAGCCCCATTGTACATATGACCTTTGTTTCCATTGCTTTTTTCCTTTTTCTTTTTTTATGCAATTTTTAAATAAAAAGACTAAAAAGATTAGTTTAAAAAAAAAAAACAATAGTCAAATAGATAAATCAAAAATCAAAATCCCTCAATTTTATTTCTCTCTCACTCAAAGCTGGCGAAAATAAAAGGATCTGTAAACTCACTCACTCTTACTCCAATGGCACTGCAAACTCACTCTCATGCCCAGTCGGCTAGCCATCACCATCTCCGGCGATTTCTCTAGTCACGCCATTAACTGTGAACATCCCCTCTCTGACATCTCTCCATGCAATGTTGGCTTTCTCATCTCATCTCTTGCACCTTTCTCCTCATTCCGACTGACGTGATTGGCTCCTTTCTCCTTTGTGCCGGTTGATCCGACCAGCTCATCAACTTCTTTATTGTTGGTAAAATATCAACTTCTTTTCTTTTTCTTTTTATTCTTTTGATTTTGTAAGTTTTGCGATTTTCATCAGTTTCTGAACTTTTCATCAACCTTATACATTTGCATATTGAAGTAAAAGCTTGTATTTAAACCCGAGGAAATCAAAGTACCAATGGATAAAATTTTGAGCTCTATTCTTATGAGCATAAACTCTTTTCCAAGTTGTTGTTGTTGTTGTTTATGGTCATATATACATTTATGTTGCATATTCAATTTTGATGTTTTTAATTTTCGTTGGAGGTGTATTGGTTATGAGTTCACGTGTTCAATATCAATGAGGTAATAATAAATTGGCTTCATGGAAGATTCAAGTTTGAATGGTCATTTGTGGGAGTTAAAAACTAGATTCAAAATCTTTAAATTTTCATTTTTGTAATTTTTGGAAGACTATTGACTACCAAATGATTGTTATCTTTTCATTCTTGGAGTGCTCTGTTTCCCTTTTGGTTTCAACAAAGTTTTAAAAAGCTGAAAAAGATTAACATTGGTATTCCTTCAACGGGTAAAATTAGAGAAAACATAGTTTTGTACTAAAATGATAAAGTAGAAGATAATAGATAACCAATGAGCACAATAATCATTTATTGGATCCAATTATGCTTGAGATGCAGGTATTTATGACCAATTAGGTTTATATAGTTAAAACTTGAAATGCCAAGATAAACTTCCACAAGTTGTATTTGAGCTGACTAATTAGCTAAACAAACTCCGATTCCGATTACTATGTTTCAGGTTTATGAAAATGCCACCCAAAACAATATTATTTCAATAAATGTGATTTCCTTTGTAACATTAATATTTTGTGTGAAGTTGCTCTAACTAGACTATTTCAAAATTGTTGTTTCCTTTAAAGCATGTATCCTTTGAGTGCAGTTGTTTTTCATTTTTTAGAAGTTTGATTGGTAAGAGGAAAAAGTGGAAAGAGATATAGGTATTGGTATGGGAAATTAGCGAAAAGATCTTAGAACATATGGTTATTTGGTAGGAACGATTGGAGCAAGGAATGGTTTTGCATGATTCACTCAAAATCCTTTAAAGAACCTCAATTTTGATTCCTCTTAATTTGGAGGGATTTTTAGATGAATGGAACTTATCCGCTTAATCAGACTATGGTGTCAAATTACTTTATTACTTCCAATTATCAAACGAAACCAAGCCAACAAATTACTTTATGGGATCCTCTTTTTTGCATCGTCAGTCCAAGTTATTTGTAATCTAGGATCCAAACTTCTTTCACCGACCCTCTTGGAAATGCATTGTCATCTTTCCATTTGTGGATTTAATTTTTTAAATTAACTGTCGTGCCATTTTCCTAAATATTTTTATATTTTTATCATTTTCGTTTCTAACTATGGCACGAAACTAGATCACATAGGCATCCTCTCCTCGTCCTACCCAATGGCATCGATATTTAGAACCACCAAAGATGGACTCGGAAAATGACTCTGAAGGAGTAAATAGGACCCCACGCCAATCGGTTGGCAACACGTTACCCCAATCGCTGCCAGTCATAATACCAAGGGTAAGTTATTTATTTTATTTAGGCATTTTAAAATTTGACATCAATTAAACTATTCTGGAAGATACCTCTTGCAGAAGTAATGCGGTCAAAATATTTTGTGAATTATAACTTACAAGTTTTGAATTTGGATGTCAATAAAAGTAACTTGTTATGCTGTCGAATTTTTGGAGAAGTATTAAATTATTTAGAATATTTAATTGTATGTTTTGTTTATGTTATTAGGTTTTATAATAAAATATCTTTTAACAATATGTGATTTTATGTAAATGCATGTTTTGGACCTCCCATCGCCTGTTTTGAAATTGAATATAGATCAAATCAATTTCAAATGCAAAATTATAATCAAACACTTATTTAACGATGTTGTCAATACTGTGACTAATGCCTTACATGACCACCTTAATGACATAAAGTAGTTTAAGAAGTCCCAATTTAGCCACCTGTTTAATATTACATACCACATCAAAGTAACTTTAATCACATTATGGAAATTACAGACGTCGTCGTTTTGAATGAAATCTTCAACCTGTTATTAGTGATAAATGCCAATAAATATGGGATCATAGATGATTGTTTTATGACAAACGTGAGAGGCAACGTCCCCAAAATGGGAAAATGTTGGAATGATACTAAGGTACTTTACTTAATGCTTAATTTATATGACATATTAGACACCAATGTCACCAAAAAAATAAAAGGGGAAACATTGGGTTTCGATAAAGGTTGATTTGATAACTACAGAGTTAGCGATTTCTTATTACGATTGGAAATATTATGAGAAAGTAAAGACAGATAGATTCATGGAGTCCGTACAAAAGATGATTCCCTTAACACTTCAAAAATCTGAACATTTCAACCACATTGATCCTTCTCCATGGTCCTATAGACGCCCACTCAACGATCCGCAGAATCAAAAATCGTAAGTGTACTTCAAATGTTTTAATTTTTTATTTGCCATGTATAATTAAAAACACTAACAAACATATTGTTTAAAACATGCGAGATTGTGCCATCTATGCCATCAAATATATCGAGTTCGATATGCATGACACAATTTTGAATTAATAAATGATGAGATGGTCAAAGTTTATAGAGAGAAGATGGCAATCAATATTGACCATAGTGATTGAGTTCCATAAACACTTTATATATGTGTTTGTTTTATTTTTGAACCAATTCTATGAAGCACATCTATATTCATTAATGAATGAGGCCATCCTTGTAATGTTTTTTCTTTGGGGGTCTAGGTTAGGGTTACAATATGATGGCCATTTAATCCTATATTTGCAAAGTGCTAACCTGGGAAATAATTAATTATAAATAAATAAAAATTAAGCTTGAGAGTTGGACGTAATTAGCACTCTCTCAAATTGTTCGTTAAGTCGTTTGGGATTGTCATATGTTGGAGATATAACTGAATTATGGTGTCATACGTATTACGCTGCTAAAAATCGTATTGGAATTGGATATATTCACTTGTACTCGTTTAAATAATGTAAGGAGAAACGAGATAGTATATTTTAAAGTGTTTTTGATAAAATGAGTTGTCTTTGTAAGTAGATACTTTTTTATAAATATGTTATTTACTCAAAAATTTTAACTTTTTCTTTTTTAAAAGAAGACCAATATGGAAAAATTTTCGAGTAATGACCAGTATGATTTGATTTTAAAAATTTTGGATATGTAATATTTCAAAAAACCATTACGGAAAATTGAGAAATGCTGGTTTAATTTGAGCTTTACTGGAGCCAAGGGAGGGAGTAATTCACATCAACAACCATAAGCTAATCGGCTTTACTCGATGACTTATCAACTAACTCTTTGTTTAACCCAACCATTTGGTTAGTAAATACATAATTTTATCATTTGACTTCGTATAGGCAACATCAGAGATAATCCCAGTTGTGAACGTGCTTGTGGTCAGAAAAACATTTCTGGAAGATCCAGTTCACTGTTGGTCCTAACTTGCATGAAGTTCTGCATGAATCTATTCAGTAACTCCTAAGCCACAACAAATATCTGAGGCGTCCTACTGTCATTGGCAAAAACAGGACGGGAACGAAAGATGAGCTTTTTTCAACAGGCGTTGCAAGGCAATTACTTTCCTAATGATGCGTTTTTGCAGTTTGCAGGCCGAAACTAAACAAGGCAGCTCGGCTATTTGGCAGGGCTTGACCTGCGGAAGAGAACAGCTTCTTTTAAATGGCTTAAGATGGAAAGTGGGCAATGGCTTGCGGATCAATGCATTTGATGATCCATCGCTCCCGAGACACTAAACGTTCGAACCAATATCTCCACGACTTGTTGATATGCAGATTTATGTTGCCGACCTGATTCTAGACTCTGGAAGGGGATGGAGTAAAACAGTAATTTTTAAAATTTTCTTACCATTTGATCAGGGAATTGTCTACTCCACTAGTTGAAGTCGGTTCGGCATTATAATATAAAGGGTCTGTTGTACTGTTAAAAGTGGCTAGCACTTGGCCTTTTTAGCAACAGTAGATGATGGCCCTGCCTGCTCGGTCTTGATGTACAATTGGTGGAAATTCCTCTTGCACCTCTAGAGACGTCCTAGCAAAATTAGGATCAAACGGATTGTTTGTTCGGGAAAGTCTCGCAATCGCCTGTTTGTTGCAGATGCTCTGAAGTGAAGGAATTGATTTTTCACGCCCTCAATTAAGTGTGCAATGGCAGAGGAAATATGGACTAAGACTCCTTACTGGTCTGTTATTGCCAATTTCAAAAAGGTGACCACTTTGCGCTGACCTATCTCTGTTTCTCATAAGAAGCCTCAAGCAAGATCAGTTTGAATTGTTTGTTGTACCAGCTTGCTTCCTTTGGTTTGAAAGAAACAATTTTGTGCACGGTAATAGAATTCATACACGAGACTTCGTCGTTGAAAAAGCTACAAATCTCTGGTCAGGGTTCAAGAAGGTTCATATGAAGCTCATTCTGCAGCCTCAACATCCCCGGGTGAAGGAAAAAACTTGGACCAGCTGAAGCTCAATGCAAATGCAGCCATTAATCCAAGGGACGGTTTCCGCGGGGTTGGTGCTATAATTCGAGACCATGAGGGTGAAGTGGTTGGTGCCATGGCGGAAAGGCCAAGCCTTCGGTGATAATAGAGTGTAGCACACTAATTCCTACGTGCATTAAGAAGGTCTAACATCAGATTGTGAGTATCAATTCACGTAGCGTTCAATTGTTATCTTTTTAATCATCGATGCTTTTAATAAATGTGCCAATTGAATCAGTAAAAAATTACAACTTACATACTATATAAAGTGATATCGAAAAATTAAGATTAGAATCGGTGTTCGTAACCTTTTTTAGGCAAGTTTTTTCTTGTGAACTATTCACTATGAGTATAAATGATACATATGCTTCGGAAATTGGAGGTACATGCAATTGGCAAAGCTAGCTTATCAATTATCCAGTCTGTAAAAGACAAAAGGCAATAGTACGCTTATACGTGGAAAATATTCGTGACGTTAATATCACGTTCATCGTCTTATTATTATTATTTTTTTTAAGGTGGGGGTGGGTGGAATTACCACTAATATACTTGTAAACACTTAAAAATCATCTTAGCAAATGTCATTAATTGTGTTAAATTAAAAAAAAAAATCTTTTAAATGAATTTGTGGAATAATCTACGTGATTAAAATTTGATACATTAGACATCCATTAGTAAATTATTGATTGCTTAATCAATAATTTCTCAAAGAACGATTATATAATTTGAAATACTGTGATTATATAATTGGCATTTATGGATCAAGTCCCCAATTGGAGAAACAACTTGAGTCAGAGTTTTTACGACACTACTTAACTTTAAAACTCTCAAATATACATCTCACTTTTTCGTTCTTTCTTTTCAAAAAATTTAAACTTCAATAGTCCATAATTTTTTTTTTTTTTTTTTGAGTTGAAATGAGGGCTTTTTTTTTTTTCAAAGCACAAAAGAAAAAATGAAATATTAACAAAACAAGATACACATTGTATTTTTTTGCTTAACATATTTTAAAGTTTAACACTATTTTTTAAATTACAGCTCATTTATAATTCACACATCTAAACATACATTTTCAAACCAATCTCCAAACCTACGCCTTCAACTGTCATCCCAAACGACCCCTAAGAGTGTGGACTAGCTAGTAGTTGATAAGAGTGTGTACTAACTAGTCCCCTCTCTATTTCACAAGTGCTTGTGGTAAAATTCTGGATGTGGTTTGCACAAGACATTTCATTCCAAGATGAAACATCGAGATGCCCTTTATATTCTCTCATGGCTCTACCATGTTATAGAAATTCTTCGCAACACGAGCCTTTAGAATCAGTGACCGACTATACCTTTGAATGGTCTGAGGATGATACTATTAGTGTTGTATGAAAATGAAAAGTTGAAAGATTGTTATTTATTTTTAAAATATAGATACATAATTCAAGCTTAAAATTTACCAAACATTTTAATATTGCTTTTTGGAAGTAACAACACTTTCAAGATTATAACTTACCAAACACTCAGTTGTTTTAATACGCAGTTAACAACTTTTTTAATAGTTACAGCATTATCAAACCGGTCAATATTATGTAAGATATGAAATATAAATATCAATAAAATATAGATGTAGTTTCTGACCCCAAAACAAAAAAAAAAATCCTCTTTTTGATAAGTAATGTACATTCTGACTTGTGTATTCTTATATGGTACACTCTTAAACAAGATAAATTAAGTAAAAAGAATTAACTTAATATTGTAAAAGATCATAAAGCAACACTCTTTTTTTGGGCCAGGATGAATGATTGTCCTTAGACAAAAAGGAGATGACAATTACAGATCACAAAGACAACATGGATGGGAAAGAGAAAAAAGTAGCAAAGCTAAAAAAAAAAAAAAAAAAAAGGAAAGTGCTTACACGAACCATATCTTTTCCTATAATGACACCAAGACAGCTTGTAGATAACAAACAACGACCACAGACCAAAGGGATAAGATTTTAGTGGCCCAAACCACATTATCCTTCTACAACAAACGACACACTCACTTGTCAGTACTCAGCCAAAGCACTGGTCACTTGGAAGAGGTCCAGGAATTGAGCCTTGCTCTAAGAACTGAAGACCAAACACTACCAAAATGGCCAGCAACGACAAGTAGGACAGGCCTTCCACGGCGCCCAGCAACCCGAAAGGGCCATTAGGCAAACCAGAGCCAGTTTTGGTCTTGGTGTACAATGACCAAGCCACAATTCCCACAACTGCTAAATAGCTGACTCCTTCTAATGCGCCTATCGAGCCGTCGGGGCCCGGTGGCAGGCCACAGCCGGTGGTTTTGAGGGCGTAGAGTGACCAACCGATGACAGGAGTCGACACTAAGCCACCTGCGATGGCCGCTATCTCGGCAATGCCGCCACCACCGCTATCGTCGCTGCTTTCCTTTGCCATGGCTAGGACCTTGAGTCGGGAGTGAATTGGCCTCGTTGGTCTGTATTTGACATTGAATTTGCTGGCCAGTAGTGATGTTATTGAGGTTGGTTGTGGAGAAATTAGGAACATCTTTGTGGCTTCCATGGTGTTGGTGATAGCATTAGAGAAAGAGAGGGAGAGGGAGAAGGAGAAGGAGAGATGCTTGTGTTGGAAAATCAAGTAGTGTGTTGTGACCGAGAAAATGAAAGTAAAAGCACCTCCACTCGCACAGGCCACCTTATCACCTTCCGAAAGGAATTGAAGTTTTAATTTTAACTACTAAAACTAATATTTTAAAAAAAATAATTTTCATATTAATTTTTAAATATCAACATGTCGTATGTGAATTAACATTATTATTATTATTGATAAATATTTAAAAGATTATTATATCCATTGATTAGATCTATCAACAAAAAAAATATATCCAATCATCACATAAACTAATATTTAAAAATTGAAATTAAAGTTGATTTCTTTTAACACTATTCATATATGTGTGTGAGCATATTATGGGACTTACATAGTTATATATTTGTTACAAATATTTTTTGAGGGGCAGCATAGTAATTATCTGGAGTCAACAACAAATAAAGTTAAAGTCGACGTTAACTTTAATAACATAATAAACTTCCAGCTATTTATGAGAAAAATGCATGTTAGATGTGTTAATCGTCCTTTCTGCTACTCCCCAAGTCTCAGCTGGACTCGCAGAGCTGCAATCAAGTTGAGCAGCTCTAGGCACGAGAGACAAGAGCAGACGGACTGCAGCTCAACAACCAAATTGGAGGAGTTTTCGGAAAAAGCCAGCTAGAAGTTGAGCAGCTTGAGCTCAAGATCAGATCAGCTCAGCTGAGCTGGCTAATTCCATCAAATGGTTTCAATCTGATACAAAACTAAAAAAGAAAGGAAAACTTTTAAAGAGAAGTAAATATACTGTACAATTCTCGAATGTTCGACAATTGAGTTTCATGTAAGTTTGAACCGTTGGATCAAAATTTAGCCACCTGAAAGGTCCCACGTCACCTGATCATTACAACTTTGGAACCATCAACCTCACATCTCAAAGCCAATTGGTACGTACACCATTACAATAGAGAGAGATGAAAACAAATAA
The DNA here is from genome assembly GCA_025413485.1 of Ficus microcarpa. Classification (NCBI taxonomy): domain Eukaryota; kingdom Viridiplantae; phylum Streptophyta; class Magnoliopsida; order Rosales; family Moraceae; genus Ficus; species Ficus microcarpa. Next base: position 12,807,368 of record CM046379.1, on the reverse strand, counting down.
TAATTACACGTCACATGGCCTAAATAAAGATAAAAGAAATCCCATTTGATTGAATGGAACATGAGGCAAAATAAAAACCTATCTACACGAGTTTTTTTTTCTTTTTTTACAAGGCCCCTTTTAAAAAAAAAAAATTAAAAAAACAAAGGTACTGCTTGGGCAAACAACAGGAAAAACAAAGACGAATCTGAGTTTACTTCTTTTTTTTTTTTTTGGGTTTTCCCTCCAAGTAGTCCCCTTTTGAAACCGACTCCTCCAAAACCAAAACATGTGCTTGTGATCCGCTCCTAACTGCCATTTGAATAACAAAGGAGTAACGGCTATGTAAGAGATCCAAGCGGGGACAAAACCACTAACGACTTTTTAAACTGGAAACCTCAAAGGATACAATAATCTCCCCCGACCCCAACTATATAATTTGTCCAAAGAAGAGAGCTAAGAGAGCCAAAATCACTTACTACCAACCAACCAACCAATCTATCTAAAGGTTTTTCCCCGTCTCCATACTAAAAAAAGACATGAAGAAGATTAAAAAAGAAAAAAGAAACATCAAATATGCAGAGATCTTAGGTGAGTGTCAGTGATGCTTCTTTGAAGACTTGCGCTCGACAACATCATCATCATCCTCGCCTTCATCTTCGTCTTCCTCATCATCTCTCTTCCTCTTTGTGCGCGAGGATGAAGGAGGAGGAGGCAGCTCCTGAACTTCATCATCATCTTCAACTTCTTCCTCCTCTTCACCATCATCACCTACTTCATTCCCCGGATCCATGTCACTGCCTCCAGCATCTTCTTCCTCATTCGGTGCCACCGGTTGAACTAAGTAACCTGCACCATAGTCCTCTTCCTGCAATCCAATAAAAATTTTCTGAGTTGACAAACAAAACGTTCTTTATATTTATATATATATACAAGGCCATCTAGCAACCAAAATAGAAAAGGGAAAGAAAAAACCCAATCGTATGACTAATCAAGAAAAATTACACAGATATAACAGATAATTTGGTGACATTTTTCCCCCTAAGAACTAAAACACAAACAATAGAATGACCGAAAGTATCACAACTCAAGAGGAATCATGAAGCTTCTTTGAAGCACCAATGGAGGCACTTTACCACTGCAAATCAGCATTTTAAAGCTGAACCAAACAAGTATAAATCAACCATAGGCACAAACAAAATAACATAGAAAGAAAAATAGACAAAAATAACCAAAAATCAACAACGATGAATTACAGTCAAGTAGTAACAATACCACTGCAAGTAAAAGAATAAAAAATGCAAAAAACCTTCCACTGACAAGTACATCACTCATTACTTGAAGGACTCTATTAGCTAAATTCGAGTGGTGGTCAAAGCCCACAGTCTGCCAAAAAAATCAAAAGAATAATATGAAAATAATACTACAAAAAGACGCAGTTTGAAGTAGATGAATAATTCATAACTTCCATCAATTACTGATACTAAATCAACCTCGTAACCACGCCTAAACTGAACGATAAATCTTAAAAGCAACTAAAACCACCAGAATGGAAAACGATGACTGCAAAATGGTAAGAAACACAAGAACACAGAGGAACTTAAACCCAGAATAATTTTTACAGAGATCTGTAACAATTTTTCTTGCAAAATACAAAATTAACTGATCCATTAGTCACCTCAAGGTCCCAAAAAATTAGTCACATCAAGTTCCTGGAAAAAACATCTAAAGTATGAACAGCCCAAAATCCGAGAAAAGATCTACCTAACCCCACTTGAAAAACAAAAGGTTCTACATCTAATTTTCAAAAGTCACGTGCCTAACTTGCTGAGTGAGAGGAAAAACCTTACACGGTGCACCCACCCGATTTACAAACCTCACAAATACAGACTAGACACAATAATCACAGATCAAAATAGAACACAGCACATTATTTCAGAGGAAAACTTAAGCTGCAAAATCGAATCTCGACTCTGATACTAAGTAAAGATACTAAAATTTATTCGCATGCAAAGACCCAATTTCCAATCAATTATAAGCTGAAAATCATGCAAAATGGGAACTAAAGAAATCGTCGTCTCCATGTCTTCTGATTCCCTTCCGTAATCTAAGAGCAGAAAAGGATTCAAACAGTTAAACCAACCAAGCAGAGTATAAACAATAGGCCAAAAACCAAGATTAGCACCAACAAATATCATAAAGACAATGGTAATATAAAGAAGATCGTAAAGAGTTATGTTCCTGCAAAGGAATCTCACCTCTTCCTCACCATCTTCTTCAAATTCCACATCTTCCTCAACGCCCTGCTCTTCCTCCCCAGTCTCTCCATTGTCATCCTCGTCCCCGTCGTCCTCCCCTTGCTCGTGCCCATCAATCTCGCCTTCCGTGCTCGTCAATCGCCCCGTGCTCTCCGGCTCGGCGATATCCGCCTCGTCATTATCCACCTCTTCTTCATCCTCGTCCTCATCGTCGTCGTCATCATCATCCTCGTCATACTCAACCCCATCTTCTTCATCGCTGTCGCCAATCTCGTGAACCTCAACCACATCGTCATCCTCCCCCTCCTCTTCATCAATTTCCTCCCCAGATTCGTTCTCCTCCTCATCGTCCCCGTCCTCCTCGTCCTCGTAACCCTCCACGGGAGCGACCCTAAACCCATTCGCCTGGTGATTTTGTCCGTTCTCCCTCGGAGCTATCTCAGTCTCCTCCTCATCGGCGTCGCTCTCCTCGTCCTCATCGACGTCGACTACTCCCTCCGTCCCCTCGCTGTGGCCGTTGTTCATTCTATAAGGCCGATCCTCTCCGTCGATTTCTCCGCTCCCGGGATCGTCCTCATCTTCATCCTCCTCCTCCTCCTCGTCATCGGACTCCGGCCGCTCGTTCTCCTCCGCGTCCATCTTATCCAAATACTTGAGCGACTTTATCAAGCCGAAAACCCTAGATCGATAATCCTTGACGCGCGTGACCGGACACTCGTACAGATCAAGCGAAACGAGCTTGAGCTGGGCGAGCGGGCCGAGATCTTCGATGAATTGAATCCGGTTGTTCGAGAGGTCAAGGTCCCGAAGCGAATCCAAACCGGCTTCGACGAGAAACTCGAGGCCGCCGGCGATCCGATTGTCGGAGAGGATGAGCTTCTCGAGGCTCCGCAGGCGCGGGAACTGCTCGAGCGACGAGACGCCGACGTTGGCTATGGAGAGGTGCTGAAGGTTCAGGAACTTCTCGAGGAGGCTCGGCGGCGGAAGCCTCCCCTGGACGCACTTGACCGCGCCGTCGAGGGTCAGGGTTCGAGCCGCCGCGTAGTCCGTCTGGCCGTCCAGCGCTGTCTCCACGGCTCTCTCCCAGATCTCATCCATCAAAAACGACGCCGCTTTCTTATCTCATACAAAACGAACACCTCAAAAACTATATATACACAAACACACACCTGTATTTATATATATATTTATATATATGTATATACACACAAACACACCAGAAACCGATTCAGAGCACGAAAAAAAGAAGAATCTCCGAACAACGCGTCCGTTGAAATGAACAACTCCGGTGAAAGAACAAGTTGATTTTAGCCCTAACCCAAGTCGGAAAATTCCTAATTCCCTCTCTGTAAAACCCTATTTTCTGTTTCTTGGTGTACGGACTCTCTCTCCCTGTGTAAGTTGGAAAAACATTTCTGGAGAAGAGGGAAAAAAGATAAAAAATAAAAGAAAGAACTAACAAAAAATAGACCAAAAATTCTTCTCTTTCCTTCTCTCTCTAAAGTGTCTCTCTCTCTCTTTAACTTTCTCTCTCTTCTTATTGGTGGGAGTGAGCGAGTCGGGATAAACCTCCAGAGAAAGGAGCTCGCGGTGCGTGGCGTGGGTTTGGGTGCGTGAGCAAAGCCGCGTAGGTTAAGGGACTGGTGAATTATTGAAGGGGTTTGAGCCGTTGGATCTAGAGGTGCGGATCGATGACGTGGATGCGTTGGACGGTTGAGATTGGAGTTTAGTGTGTTTGTTCTCTAGAGGGAATGAACGGTGTATTCTAGAGAGAGGAAGAGAGACACAGCGCGGATCTCGGCCTCGCCATGTAGAACACGTCAGCCATGGTGTAAATATCAGTGCGGTTACGGATATAACCTTACAGGTTAGGAAAATTACGGGGATTGCCACTGGGATTATGGACGGACAGATTAGCTTAGCATGACGACGGATTTGAGGAGTCAAGTCATTGGACACTCGTGATCCATTCACACAACGGCACAGCTCCCAACGTCGTTTCGTTCCGCGTTTCTCGTCGTTTTTTTTACACACGGCAGTAACGTTTATACGAAATCAAATATTGTTTCTTACATTTATTATATATTTTTTTTAAATATATAAGTTTTTTCTATTACATTTACATGTAAGTCTCGATACTACCTGATTTGGTAATATTTAAGACATAAGTCATGCCATTTTAGAATACTAGCATTTTCGTTACCTGATATGGTAACTTTTAAGAAGTCATTCTTAGGCGCTTTTTTTTTTCTTTTTTTTTTTTCACATTAAAAGCTGTGTGCGAAGATTTTAATAAAATAAATTGAGAAATATAAGTTTGTCGTTTTTAATAAAACATAAATCACATTGACATGAAATTTATAAATAAGTTTTATCTTTTTAATAAATGATATCGAATACCGAGAGTTTCATTATCGTTTTTCATAATTTAGGAAATTATGCAAAATGATGGGGGCAAAAAAAAAAAAATGTAAATGTCAGATTTTAATAATTTTTCTTCCATCAACTTTTGTTGGATATGTATATACCATCTGCTTTAAGATTTGAATATCTATTATCAACCAAAAAACACACAAATCCCCTCTTTTTCTAAAGGACTACACTAGTTCCATGACTCTATTATTTAAGGTAAAATTCATGTTTAGTTATTCGTAATTAAAAATTGTTTGTAAATTTGTTGAATCTGGTCAAGAGATTTTCCCCCATAAAAACAACCATGGAAAGTTTAACTCAATGAGGACATTGTCAGAGCATAAATAAAGTGTTAAATTGATGCATCAATAAGAAATTTTTGTATTTTGGTGGAAAAAAAAATGCTATTTAATAAAGTGTTATTTTTTTATGTCAAATTTATCATATATTAAACTTGGGGGCAAATTTTCACTAAATATGACCAATTTTAAATTTAATACTTAATTTTTATTAATTAGTGCCCTAACTTTTTAATCTAATCATTCTAATTTTATTAATTTTATTAAATTATTTAATTACTAAAACCTTATTTTTACGAATTTCAAAGTTTAATGATGACTATAAAAGGTAAATATAGCATTAAAAAGTTTTATACATTGTAGTACAAGTATTAAATATACTATTTTTTCACATTTTTTTATGTAACAAATATATCATCTCTTAGCGTTAACACATTTATTAGAGATGGTTCAAGTAATGTACATTACTTAATTTATATCTGATCAAATATAATTAAAATTAAAAACAAAAACAAAATTCACATATTTTTCTATAATTCTGAAGATTTAAAAGTTAAAATTGATCACTCTATTTTTCCCTCTCTCTCCTTCTCTTTCTTGTGTACGAGGGTTTGCGTCATTTATGTAGATGCTGGATTGCTACAGTCAAAAATTTAACAGAGGTCAGTTATAATGCAAGAATTGAACGATAGATTGGGCCCCTGGCAATCGTTGATGAAATTCACAAAACATATTAAAGAATGAAATGCTTATATCAGACAAGAGAATGAAAATGAATGCTTGGATCCGAATAAGTAAATCAAAGTAAATGAACACCGAAATTTTAAAGAGGTTCGCCCAAGGATGATGCTACGTCCTCTGAGAATAATGGGATTACTGTCTGTGTGTTTTGTTCTTAGTACAAAGAGATTATGATTGTCGTCTTTTTCTGGAAAAACTCTTTCAGCGTGAAGGTATTAAATTCTTCGGGGATCCCTTTTGAAGGAGGGGTTCTCCTTTATTTATAGAGGAATCCATCCAGTTTCCATCCGGTAGTGGACGGTTATTGCTCTTGTATCGTGGGGCACGTGTCGAAAGACAAGTCGTGCAGTTGATTTGAGCAGTTACCAGATACGATCGTGGGCTCAGCGGTTGAAACGTAGTACTCAGATCGTCAGTTATTGAAGATGATCTGACATGTCATCGATGAGCATGAGTCTAATGGCTAAGGGAGTTTCCCTTGAAATCATTTATAGAGTCGAACGACGAACGATGAAGAAGAAATAAACGCTCGACGTATAATTCGTGCGTCGTCCACCATTCGTTATACATTTTTAATGTTCGAACGAACGATCAAGTTCGATGCTCGATCACATACTGAAGTTTGAATGATATTATGTGAAAGGCTGGATTGGGTCCGGCCCAATTAATCGAACGATGGAGGGATATCGAGGAGCAGGTCCGTAGCTTGGGCATGGCCCAACTATAATCCATCGATGAATTGAGCGTCTGTTTAATGTACATCCAAAGATTAACGGTAAAATGGGAGGACGAAGTCCAACCCCAACAGATAGCCCCCCACTCTATCGAGCGATATATCCTCGATAGAGTGTTTGAGTGCCGTTTGCGTAACAATGTCGAGCTCTGGTACTTTCAGATTTACGAAATCCGAAAAAGCTGTCAGCATTTAATGAAATGCCTCGATTCCAGTTAAGAGGGAATCGTGTGGTACACGTGGCGTGTAATGAATGGTGTCTCGAAACGACGTCTCCATTCTTCGAAATTCGAACCGTTGCGATGGTACGAATCGTTATGATGATTCGTGTGATAGAGAATGCGAACGGTTGCGAGATTTATGCCGTTTGATCTGGCGTTATCAAGAGATCAGAGCCGTCTGATGCACTCTTTGAAGGTTTATAACTTTTCGCATTCTCCCTCCTGCCTATATCTCGCATTTGGAGCACTTCGAATTTTCCAGAGCCGAGAGTTTTCTCAAGAACTTCAATCACAGGCAAGATTTCTCTCCTTTCTTCTCCTTTTTGTGCAATTTCTAGTTTCAGCGACTTGATTCTTGTTCCATTTTCGAGCCTTTTGAATTGTTTTTCTGCATTTTCGTTTCGGCGAGTGACTCGATTGAGGGATTTAGTGTGTGTTTCCTTTCTGGGTTTTCTTCTTGGGTTTTAGCCTATTGTTCTTCGAGTTCTTCCTCAGGATCAAAGGATTTTTCGAATAGAAATTATGTAGATCCGAAATCTTCTCTTTGTTCGTCCAAAGTTTTGTTTGAATCAATGGACAAAGAAAAGCAAATTATCGAAGACGTGACTGTAGAGTGGACAAGTTCCGACTCGAGCGATAGTAGTTCGGATGAAGACATGGTCGAAGCTATTCGTCGTTCGAAGTTCGACAGAGAATTTTCTCATGACCAGAACGGTGCAGGGACGAGTGGTGCGGAACAAGAGAGGAATCGGCCAGCAACAACATCAGGAGCAGATGTCCTGTCAATACCTCCTATCGCTCGTTTAACCAAAGCGCCGCGAAGATTAAGTTCGGAGTCGTTCCTTCGAACATCGAACCCTCGGTCTGCTCTGACGGAGGACGACTTGGCAGAGATTAGGGGAAAGTTTGGCTTTCCAAACGAAGTTCAGCTTCGTCTGCCTTTTTCAAACGAGCGAGCAGACACTGTTTCGGAAGGATGGATATGCATGTACAGCATTTACTTCGAATGCGGGCTCAGACTTCCACTTCCTCCACTCCTTGTCCAGACGATGCATCATTACCAGTTGGCGATCCCCCAACTGATGCCCAACGGAATGAGAGTTTTTCTGGGGTTGATTGTACTAGCAGAAGAATCGAGAGTCGAGCTGTCAGTAGACGACTTTCTCGCAATATATTACCCTCAGGAAAATGCGAAGGATCATGGGAGGTACTCCATGTATCCAAGGAGGAAGAAGCAAGTTGTGGATGGCATGAAGAACGCGGATCGGTATTGGCAAGATCGGTATTTCTTCATGCATGTTAACGAGCATTCGATGGGAGGTCTCGCCAATGCTTTCTTCCCATTGTGGGGGACTCTTCGTAAGTATCGAACGAAGAATAAGAAAGGGGCGCAAGTACCTTTAGTTTGTATTGAGATCTGATGTTTGTTTGTTCTTGTTGCAGGCAAAGAACTAAAGAAACCACCACCGAAGGCGCTTATTTTCGAGGAGAAGCTCGAACAGTTGCTTGCTCTGCCGAATCGAGAGTGGGACGAGATCAACATTCCCAGCAGATTTCGGGCATCGAGCATTTGGAAGGACTTTGTTGAAATCCCAACAGGTAAAGTTAAGAGTCTTCCTTCCTGGTTCGATTGGACGTTCGTGATCAGGGGAGCGCTAAGACGAGTGTTTGGCCCTCCACTGTTCATCGAACCGTTAACTGACGAGGAAGCTTTGGTCGCAGAGTCAGTTTTGGACAGGATGGATTTCAAACTTCCGTCGGCCGAAGAACTGAAAGCGAAGAAAAAGGCCGCAGCGAAGGCTAAGCTTGAAGCCAAGAAGGCTGCTGCCGCTGCAGCAAAGGCTGCGAGCAATGCCCCTGCTCCGTTTGCTGTCTTGGAGTCTTCTCCAGAACCTCCTGCGGCTGACCAGGTCGAACCAACTGTCCAGCCCGTTGAGCCAAGTGTTGAGCCGTCCCAACCACCCACGAAGAAGAGGAAAATCGTGGCGAAGGGAAAGAGGAAAGTTCCTGCTAACAGGAGCGAGAAGTCGAAGATTGCCACGCCCGAACATGATGATGAGCCTCAAAATATAAAGGAAGGGCAGAAAAAGTTTAAACTCGACTTGCCTTCAGACATAAGTTTTCTTGAAGACAAGGAGGCGAGCGTTAAGCTTATGCGCCGACTATTCTCCGAAGTGGATGAAGACAAGATGAACAGTGGGCGGATTCATGATCATCTGGACGACGTGCTCTGGGATGGTTTGAAGGTAATATATGTATGTTTCATTAGCACATCCAGATCATCGAACGATGAGCTTAATTTTAACACCTTTTTCACTCGTTTTTGTAGAACAACATCCGAACGATGGGCCTGGTATATCGAACAGCTGATAGAGTTTCAGCGATGAGCAACAAAGTCAAAGAGCTTGAACAAAAAGACAGCGATCGTGAGGCAAGGCTCAAGGACATCGACAAAAATTTTAAAGATGTCAAGACGAGCGCTGAAAGCCTTGTAGCTGACCTGCGAAGCACGATAAAAATGTCGAAAGACAACCTTGAAGCTTCACAGGTCATCGCGAGCCGTCATGACGAAGCTCAAGACAAGATCAAAGTCCTCGAGACTGAGAAAGCTGCCCTCGAGGCTGAAAGAAAGACTCTCATCACTGAAAAAGCTTCGCTTGTTGACAGAGTCCTTAGTATTCATGAAGAGTCGACTTTGAGAGCTCGATACGAGCTCTTAAAGCAGTATAAACAAGGGCTGCTGGTCGAAGCTGAAGTTGATGAGGAGATCGAGATGTTCGAGATACTCGATGAAGCTGAGACATCAACTTCAATTCCAGAACCAGCCCTGGATGGCGACGAAGCTTCACGGAAAACTGCTGTGGACGTCGAGCCCCCAGTTTTGGAAGATGCTACTCAAGACCGTGACGTACGGGAGTAGTTTTGTAATTTACTTTTTGTAGTCATTGCGACATTTGTGTAGATTTTGATTTTAATGAAGACTTCAAAATTTTTTCTTCATTTTCTGAATTTGCATACGATGGCCAACGATGATTTGAGTGATGAATGTTCGAATGTCGAACGATAGTTCGATCGTTAGTAATAGATCAAACGTAGGATGAAAATCCGAGTATTTCAGCTAGGATCGAACGATCAAGTGATGAACACTTTACTGTGATACGAACTTTGTAGGGTCCGCATAGTTGTCGAACAATCATGAGTTGTTATGAACAAATAATCATTAATCACAGTAGATTAATCTGTGAAAATTTCGAAGTAATGTAATATTTTGAATTACATCAATAGCTGAACTCATTCAAGTGTGATGAGCTGCCTACGTACCCAATGATTAGGGATCAAGCCAGTCGTAGTTCGTTAGAACATAATTGTTGAATGGTTTTTGTGACTGGACTCGCATAAATGTACACGAGCTGCCTACGTACCCAGTGTTTAGGGATCAAGTCGAACGTAGTTCAGGCCTCGGAAGGCGAAGAGAAGAATTGTCTCTGACTCAGACCTGTAGGATCGAACGATCAACCACAAAGGATCTGGCCTTACAAGTAAATGGAATAAAATGTCTGAAAAATAGCCAAAGTAAACAGAAATTTGGCTAAGTAAAGATAAGAAAATGAAGATCACATCTTTACACAAAATACTTGCGAAGGTGATGAGAATTCCAGCTGCGGAGGACTTCAACTTCTTCAAGAGTCTCGAGACGGTAAACGCCTGGTCGAACAACCTTCAAAATCCTGTAAGGACCTTCCCAGTTTGCTCCCAGCTTTCCAGCGTTTGGCTCGGCAGTGTTTTGGAACACCTTGCGAAGAACGAGATCTCCTTCGTTGAAAGCTCTAGGTCGAACCTTCGAATTGTAGTATCTGGCTACTGATTGTTGGTAGTTTGCCATGCGAATCAGAGCCTGATCTCGCCGTTCGTCAAGAATGTCCAGACTGTCGTTGAGCATTTCTTGATTCTGCCCTTCGTTCTCGAAAGCCAATTGACGCCGAAGTGTGGGGACTCCAATCTCTGCTGGGACAACAGCTTCTGCACCGAAAGTCAGTGAGAAAGGAGATTCACCGTTCGCTCTTCTTGGAGTAGTCCTGTACGCCCAAAGTACGCCGTGTAGTTCGTCTGCCCATCGCCCCTTTCGAGCTTCGAGCTTCTTCTTCAGATTCTGAACGATCGTTTTGTTGGTAGCTTCAGCTTGACCATTCCCTTGTGGATACCGCGGGGTGGAAAAGCTAAGCTCGATGTTCCAGTTGTGGCAGAATTTTCTGAAGTTGCCCGAGATGAACTGAGACCCATTATCTGTTACGATCTCTTGGGGCACACCAAATCTGCAGATTATGCTTTTCCAGATAAATCCTTCGACGTCCGAGTCTTTGATTTCAGCAAAGGCCTCTGCTTCCACCCACTTAGTGAAATAATCAGTAAGCACAAGCAGGTATTTGCGTTGACCACTTGCTCTCGGTAGTGGGCCCACAATATCCATCGAGTATTTCATAAATGGATAGGGTGCTGCGATGTTCGACAATCGTTCTGCTGGTTGATGGAATACTGGGGAATGTCTTTGGCATTTGTCGCATCGTTTGACAAAGTCTTCGCTGTCTTGAAGCATTGTAGGCCAGTAATAGCCTTGTCGCTTGACTTTGTTGCACAAGGATCGTCCCCCAGAGTGGTTTCCACATTCTCCTTCGTGAACTTCCTTCAGAACATATGTGGCTTCTTTGTCATTGAGACATCGAGCATATGGGCCGTTGAACGAACGTCGGTAAAGGATGTTGTTGATCAATGAAAATCTTGCAGCTTGGTTTGAGCTTCCGAGCTTCCTGTTTGTCGTCTGGTAGAACTCCATCCTTCAAGTATCCTGTGATTGTTGTTCGCCAGTCTTCAGTGGCTTCGACTTCAATGGTTGAGGTCTCAATGTGAATGCTTGGTTCTTCGATGTAGCCAATCGGGATACTGCGACGTATGTTGGGTTCTGATGTCGATCCGAAAGAAGCCAAGGCGTCCGCTTGCGTGTTATGGCTCCTCGACACTTGCTGTATCGAGTATTCTTCGAACTGCTGTAGCAGCGAACGAACCAAACCTAAGTAGGCTTCCATTCTCGAATCCTTGGCTGCGTATTCTCCCAACACTTGGTTCACAACGAGTTGTGAGTCGCTATGAATCTTCAAACGTCGAGCCCCCAGTGTTTTGGCTAACCGTAGACCAGCAATCAAGGCTTCATATTCTGCTTCATTGTTCGATGCCTTGAACCCCAATCTAAACGACTGTTCGATCACTTCGCCATCTGGAGACTGGCAAATTACGCCCACTCCTGATCCTTTGACATTTGATGCTCCGTCCACCATGAGCGTCCAGCAGCATTCTACTTGAGTTTTCGGCGTGAAAGGATCCGGAGTGAGTTCAGCTACGAAGTCAGCAAGCACTTGCGATTTAAGACTGGTTCGAACCCGAAATTCGATGTCGAATTCACTTAACTCTACTGCCCACTTTGTAAGTCGTCCAGAAAGGTTTGGACTATGAAGAATGGCTCGCAGGGGTAGGTTGATAATACGACAATCGAATGTGATTGGAAATATGGCCTCAACTTCCTTGCAGCGGTTATGAGTGCGAGGGCTAATTTCTCAACCACCGGGTACCTTGTCTCCGCATCAAGCAATGTCTTGCTGACGTAGTAAACTGGCTGTTCGCCGCTCGTATTCCGTACGAGAACGGCACTGACTGCTTCTTCTGTTACTGAGAGATATAAAAACAAACTTTCCCCAATCTGGGGTTTGGATAAAACTGGAGGAGTGGACAGATACCTTTTTAGCTCCTCAAAGGCTTGTTGGCATTGCTCGTTCCACTCGAACTTCTTGTTACCTTTGAGAAGCTTGAAAAAGGGCTGGCATTTGTCAGTCGAACGAGAGATGAATCTGTTCAAAGCAGCTATTCTTCCTGTCAGCTTCTGAATCTCTCGCTTGTTCTTCGGTGGAGGCATGTTTATGATTGCTCGAATCTGGTCTGGGTTTGCTTCAATTCCTCGCTGAGTCACAATGTAACCTAAGAACTTTCCAGACGAAACACCGAATGAACATTTTGAGGGGTTCAATCGCATGTTGTGTTGTCTGAGTACGGAGAAGCATTCCGATAGGTGTTTAATGTGATCAGCAGCCTTCAGTGACTTGACCAGCATGTCGTCTATGTATACCTCCATCGTTCGACCGAGTTGATCTGCGAACATTGCGTTGACGAGTCTTTGGTAAGTGGCTCCTGCATTCTTGAGTCCGAAAGGCATGACTTTGTAACAGTAAATTCCCCTCTCTGTAATGAACGCGGTCTTCTCCTGATCGTCGGGATGCATGAGGATCTGATTGTATCCGGAAAAAGCGTCCATGAACGAGAGTAGCTCGTGTCCCGCTGTTGCATCAACCAGACGATCGATGTGTGGAAGGGGAAAACTGTCTTTCGGGCAGGCCTTGTTTAAGTCTGTGAAGTCGATGCAGACTCTCCACTTTCCATTCTTCTTCTTAACGATGACAACGTTCGCTAGCCAGTCTGGGTACTGTACCTCCTTGATAAATCCAGCTTCGATCAACTTTCGCACTTCATCATTGACGATCATATTGCGCTCGATGCCAAGTTTTCTTCGCTTCTGCTTAACAGGCTTATGGCTTGGATCGACGTGAAGTCGATGTGTTGTCACTTCTGGGTCAATGCCTGGCATGTCTTTGTGCGACCATGCAAAGCAGTCTTGGTTGTTGCGAAGAAAATCTAGTAGCTGGTGGCGAATAGTGTCTCCGAGCAGAGAGCCAATGTTGATGACTCGATCTGGTTGAGCTGGGTCTAACTGAACTTCATCCAGTTTTTCCATTTCAGGCTGTATCTGACCGTTCGATTTTTCCTTTTCCTCTAGTTGCTATAATCGTTCGGCCTTTTTCATCTTTAAAGCGTGGAGATAGCAAGTTCTTGCTGCCTCCTGGTTCCCCTTAATCTCTTTCACTCCTCGTTTTGTGGGAAACCTTATGCGCTGGTGGTATGTAGATGGTACAGCCTGCATTGCATGAATCCATGGCCTTCCGAGAATGATGTTATAGGCCGATGGACAATCGAGGACTAGAAAGGTGGTTAGCTTGTTCACTCCTGCAGCAAATACAGGAAGTTTAATCTTTCCAACCGCAGCGGTTGACTCTCCATTAAATCCTGTCAAAATAGACGTCGAACTCTCGATCTCTGATTCAGAAAGCTCCATTTCCTTCAAGGTCGAAAGGAAAAGGACATCCGCAGAGCTTCCATTGTCTATGAGGATCCGACTGACCTCACAGTTCGACACGTTCAAGGTAAGGACTAACGCGTCATCGTGAGGTCGGCTCAAGCTGGTTGCTTCGCTGCTGTGGAAACTGATCGAGTGTTCGATAGGATCTTCTGGGAGCACTGATGCTATTGGTTGTGTGGCTTTTCTTCGGTGGGACTTTACAGCAGTTATCGTTTCTCCGCTGTAAACTGATCCTCCGCAAATAACTCCTATTGTCTTCCGAACTGGCGGCGGTGAAGGTGAGTCTTCAACATGCTGAACGACCCTTCGCTCCTTGGACTCGTGTCCAAGTCCGTACGTCTCCCTGCCCTTGTCGGTCAGGAATTCTCGAAGGTGTCCCTTCTTTAGTAGTTCAGCCACTTCTGCTCTTAATGCTCGACAATCGACGGTTTGGTGACCGTGATCTTTATGGAACTCGCAGTACTTGCTCGTATCTCTGGCTGGGTTCTCCGGCAGCTTCTTTGGCCAAGTGACGAAATCTTGGCGCTTAAGGTGTGCGACGAGTTCGGATGGGCTGATACCGAGGGCATATTTTGGCGGTGAGAGGGGACGCTTATGATCACGCCTTGTCGTTCGCTCGGGACGGCGTTCTGTTCGTCGAGATGGACCTGGGCGCTCGCTTCTAAAACTCTTCTGTCGTTCCTCCCGGGCCTTCGTGACTTCGTCTCTTGTACGAGCCAAATCTCGTTCTACTCGCTCGTTTTCTTCTTCCAACTCAATGAATCCCTTTGCTCGATGTAGAGCATCCTGAATCGTCGGGGGATATCGAGCACAGATCTCGTTTTTGAATAGAGATTTGTGCTTTAAACCTTTCTTCAGTGCTTCTCTCGCCGTGCCGTCATCGAGCCCGGAGATTTCTGAGATGGCCTTGCTGAAGCGTTTGATGTACGCACGGAGGGATTCATGTGGACCTTGGACGACGCTCCACAAATCTTTCGTCGTCTTCCCGGATCTGATATGGACGGAGTAACTTTTCATGAATTCGAGCGATAGCTCATCAAAAGAATCGATGGACTCTGGGGCGAGATTGCAGAACCATCTAAGTGCAGGTCCCTTCAAACTCTGCGCAAAAAGCTTGCACATCATGTCGTCGAGCATTGCGGTTGGGATATTTGTGGACTGTATAATATGCTTATACTGAAGGAGGTGGTCATGTGGGTCCGACATTCCGTCGAACTTTGGAATGGTTACGTTGCCATATTTGGGAGTGACGGAGTCGGTAATTCGTCTCGTCAAAGGTGTCTCTCGAACTTCACGAGCAAGATCATCAAAACCGGGAGTTGATGTGGTTGCTCTATGTAGCTGAGAGGAGAAGCGCTGTTCCATCTGTGTTTCCAATGCCCTCATTTCCTCAGACATTATGTTTCTTAGCATATCTTCGACGTTCATCGTCTCTTGTGGAATGAGACCCTCTGGAGATGGCGGTAAATCGGGAGTCGAACGCCGGATGGGTGTGTTGCGCTGTCTTTGATCGAACTCTCTCGTTCGATTTTGCTGAAACTGTTGCTGTTGCTGTCGGTGTTGGTATTGGTGTTGCTGGTGCTGATACGGCTGGTGTTGCTGCGGCCGTTGTGCTCGCCTTTCGTTCGCCGTATTTGCGGTTCTAGGCGTTGTCAGAGGCTGCATCGGGGCTATGGGACTGTTAGCAACATTCCTCGTCCCTTGAGGGTAGTATGGGGTGTTTTGCTGCCAGCCCCCATTGTTGGAACCTCGAGGAAATTGGGATGAGGATGCTTGCCAGCCCCCTGTGTTGGCCCCTGATGTATACCCGTAGTATGGGTAGTAATACGAGTAGGCGGCTTGAGAGTTGATGGACATCAACTGGTTCTTGAGAATCTGGTTCTCTGCAGCGATGCTCTCCATCTGACTCTGCTGATTATCATGCTTTTTGGTCAGTTCTTCAACCAATCGTGTCAGATTTGCAACCTGGGAAGTTGCCTCTGAAGTGGAAGTTTCTTGATGACCAATTGGGCTTCCCTGGGGAAGTTCTTCCTGGTGTTCGTGTTCTGCCATTGATGCTTTGCGAATTTCCGGAGTAAGATGGCCAAGGGCCCCACGGTGGGCGCCAAACTGTAGATGCTGGATTGCTACAGTCAAAAATTTAACAGAGGTCAGTTATAATGCAAGAATTGAACGATAGATTGGGCCCCTGGCAATCGTTGATGAAATTCACAAAACATATTAAAGAATGAAATGCTTATATCAGACAAGAGAATGAAAATGAATGCTTGGATCCGAATAAGTAAATCAAAGTAAATGAACACCGAAATTTTAAAGAGGTTCGCCCAAGGATGATGCTACGTCCTCTGAGAATAATGGGATTACTGTCTGTGTGTTTTGTTCTTAGTACAAAGAGATTATGATTGTCGTCTTTTTCTGGAAAAACTCTTTCAGCGTGAAGGTATTAAATTCTTCGGGGATCCCTTTTGAAGGAGGGGTTCTCCTTTATTTATAGAGGAATCCATCCAGTTTCCATCCGGTAGTGGACGGTTATTGCTCTTGTATCGTGGGGCACGTGTCGAAAGACAAGTCGTGCAGTTGATTTGAGCAGTTACCAGATACGATCGTGGGCTCAGCGGTTGAAACGTAGTACTCAGATCGTCAGTTATTGAAGATGATCTGACATGTCATCGATGAGCATGAGTCTAATGGCTAAGGGAGTTTCCCTTGAAATCATTTATAGAGTCGAACGACGAACGATGAAGAAGAAATAAACGCTCGACGTATAATTCGTGCGTCGTCCACCATTCGTTATACATTTTTAATGTTCGAACGAACGATCAAGTTCGATGCTCGATCACATACTGAAGTTTGAATGATATTATGTGAAAGGCTGGATTGGGTCCGGCCCAATTAATCGAACGATGGAGGGATATCGAGGAGCAGGTCCGTAGCTTGGGCATGGCCCAACTATAATCCATCGATGAATTGAGCGTCTGTTTAATGTACATCCAAAGATTAACGGTAAAATGGGAGGACGAAGTCCAACCCCAACAATTTATATTTCTCTCTCGAAGTTAGAGCCCATGCTGCCTTTTGGTTGGTCACCAAACTACTGGCCCTAGAGAAGATGCTTGGACTCCATGATGATGGTTTTGGTGAGAGCAATGGCTTCAAGGTTGGATGAGATACATTTTAATCTTTTTGATCGTGTTTGTTGGCTTGTCACTCAAGATATTATCTATGGTGTTTGAGGTTTTTCTCATTTTCGTTATAGTTATATGTTTAAAATAAAGACGATATTATTTCCACCTTTTGTTTTATTGATATGTTTTTATGTTTATTTTGTAATAACAGAGGTGATATCCCTACGTTCTTATTTTTACTTTATAATTTTAAACAAAAAATTCAAATTATTTTAGGAAAAAAAAGCATAACAAAAAATTAAATCCATTTGTCAGACTAACTCTATAATTTTCTAAAATCTCAATTGCGTATCCTTCAAAAAAAATTAATAGTTACATTTCTATTTAATAAGAGTTACCTATTTTATGATTTCAAATATAGTCTGACAATTTAATGATAATTCTCATAAAAATAATATCTCACTAAAAAAAATAAAAAAAAAATAAAAAACCAATAGGTCGTGTCTTTAAATATTTTTAGGTTTCATGGTAGGTTAGAGTGTCTTTTGTTGAAGGGAAAGACACTGGAGAGGGGTAGAGTGAGAGAGGTGGAGATAAGTTATCAAATTGCATTATTCGAATGATGAAAGAATTCAAGCAAAGAAATCCGTCTAACTTCAAGTTTCAACCTATTTTATGGCCCAAAGAAATCATCAATAAATTTTAAAAAATAAACAATATAATAACTAGACAAATATCTTTCATCATTTCAACTCTCCTCTCTTACCAAACATGCAGGATTTCTATAATCCTCTCCGTTCGTCATATTTTACATTGCTTCAACTCTCTCCTCCAAATATCTCCCGTCATTTTACATCCCTTCAACTCTGTACAAGATGAGCAAATATATCTTTGGTCAACCAAATATTCCAAGTAGCCTTTGGCGCTTAATAGACTAGAGAGTTCAAATACATGGTAGCATTGCAGCCATACAACAATCTCTCCAAAAGGAGCAAATGAAACTCTGGTCAATCCCCAAAGTACCTACAATGACATGGTTATGACAGACTATACAAAAGAAAAACCATATTCAGATCACTGTTTGGCACTTGTATTTCCACTAGTTGGAGAGCACATGAGGCGTGTGCCAAATAAACGAGCAAAAAAAAAAAAAAACCATGTGGCGACATGAGAAGAGCGATGAGCGCTTTTGAACATAGAGTAAAGATTTTCATCCGCAGAACTTTTACGCTAAGCAAAGCCTGGTGCTATGGCTGCCCAAACAATTGAATGTTTGAAGAAGGGCCCAACGAAGGTGGGGGTCTAAACTGTTGTTTGCTTGAAGAGCTAGTCACACCCTTTGATTGTATATCTATCTTCTGATCTAGTAGTTGATGGTTAAGCTGAGCCTCATCAATGTCCATTCCCCTAGGGACATTCTGACCCTTCTCACTAGTCGTCCTCATACCAGAAGCCCCAAAGGGAAGTTGAGTTTGCCAAAGAAGACTTGATCGGTTCATTGCAGAAGCATGAGCCCCGCGAGAATTACCTTTACTCTCAACTTCCTCTTTGACTTGGGCTTGATGGCTTGGTTCCAACACATCATTCAGTCTATTGGGTTTCATTTCAGGCTGCTTCTCCCTGTCCAGAGCAGCAGCCACGTCGATGAAATCCGGTTTGGATGCTGAAGAGCGGCCTGAGGCGATTACCGTTGTGGGAAATGCTCTTTCTGGAGGAACAGCTGGAGTGTAGTTAGATGGGAGCAGATCGTCCCAATTCTCCAACAGCTCCTTGTAGACTTTTCGAAGAGTGACTTCCGTAAGCCCAGTCACCTTACAAATCTCAGCCTGTGTCTTGCGTTTGTCTTCGAGTTGGCAGGCTAAATATATAGCAGCTGCGGATATGCTTATGGGATTTCTGCGAGTGCAGAAGCATTTGTTGATGACCACTTCTCCAATGTGAGTTGCCAGTTCCTAGAGGACAAAAGCGGATTCATGGTCATATTAGATGCATAAGGGAAGAAAGTTGGAGCAATCTTACTATCATATCACAGTTCAATAACAGCCATATAGATCATAGCAACGTAACTCATGAAACGAAATAGCTAAGAAAACTTCATAAGACTGCATCAATCTCAAATGTATATAAAGAATTAAGGATATGCCCGTTGTCAGGGGAAGTTAGCTAACAGTTAGTGCAAGCTGTATCAGTTGTAGGTGGTTTTGATAAATTTTTTGTATTAAAGTAGTTTACTTCATATGTTTGTTGTCAAAGGAAGTTAATTAACACTTGGTTTAAGCTGTACAAGTTGCAGTTCAGTTTGCGTTGATAACTGTTTCTGCTGACATTGTTAAGTCTCAATAAATAACACCATAATCGTTCAGATAATAAAATCCCCTGACGATCAAATATCTTGAAACACTGGTACATGTGACTCGTCAAGTATATTAGAACATAGTTTAGGGAAAAAAATGTAAACACATACAGTTTATATCAACATCTTGCTCTCGAGTTTCTAACAGAGCGAAAATTAGATTTCATTGGATTAAAAAGGGAAAAAATTAGATTTCATAGAACTATATCAAAACATACAAGAATTTATTTTCAGCAGACTAGAAGTTTCCTAACTTGTCAAAATCTACCCAGACTATTCGTATGAAGTGACTTATCAAATTGAAAAGGAGTACCTCTTTTGTTACACTATCTCAGGACACTCCCTAAGCAATCTAATAAGCGATAACTATCAGTCTATCACAATTATGCAGCAGAGGAAAGAGGTTACCTGAGCAGATTTATTGAGCTGAAGGAGTGTGCAAAATCTAGGCATATGCACTGATATTGAATTGCTGTTAATGGGCTGACTTAGTTGAAGAGCTTCTCCAAGTATCTTGATGTACTTCCCAATTTCCTTCTGGGGTACATTGGCTGCAATGGAAATTTCCTATCCAAAATAGCAGAAGTCAAGTTACAGAAGCCCTGAACTTGAAAGAAAGGGCCACAACACCATAGATGGAACCGGCGAAATATAAACATGTTATGTTAGGCTTCCCTGACATGAAGCAACATCCTTACATTAAACCATCACTAACCATTGCAAGATAACCATTCACCACGGAGAAATCAACACGTTTAATCTTACCACGTTTTAGAGAATTGCTGCGTGCCATGTTAACTACATAGCTACATCTACACGCTTAACAAGTTTTCTTAGACAATACTGAATGGAACTGAAATTTACAATCTTAAAGGTTAATAATCTTTCTGGACAATCTTTTGAATTTCAGAAAATGGTTGTCCCATTGCCACTGAAATCAAATAAGGGGGTTTTCAATGAACAACACAAAAAAAGATTTTTTTTATTTTTTATTTTATTTCAAACAAGACATTAATTTGAATTAGGCCACAAAAATCTTGGTCCTACTCTTATGTTTTTCCTCAAAAGTCCTCCTTCCACCAAGTTCTAAACTATAAAACTAAATACAAAGATTAAAATCCCCACAAATGAGCATTTTCTACAAAGTTGGAAATAAAATTTCCCCAATACAAATTTCATATTTCCTAAAAAACTTGGAAACTCATTATGCATTAAAGTTCATAAAAGTTCCTTCTTCGCCAATCTCTAAACTATACCACAACTTATGAACAAAAAAACTGCCATTTTCTCCGGAAAATTTAAGAAATTGAGTCACACTATACCCTTCCAGGAACTCCATAAAACCGTTAAAAAGAACATAAATTCACAGAATTGTAATCACAACAAGTTAACCAAAAGTGCCAAGAATTGAAAGATAAGACATTTACCTGGAGGGTTCTGGGTTCTTGTGCCTCTCTGATGGCCTGGACAAGAGCGGCAGTAGCGAGAGCCTCAACGCTGCGATTCCTCAAGCAAGTGGCGGAGCAGCAATCCCTAAAGAGCTGAAAGGCGTGGTCGGAAATATCGTATTCCAATCCCAGGATGGAAGCGACGTCGATGATCTGCATATACGCCCTGAGATTATCGACGACGACCGTCGACGAAGACGAGGAGGAGTTGGAAGAGGAAGAGGATTCGAGGGTGCGTTCGAGCTCGGCGAGGTGGCCGGAGAAGGAGAGGCAGGAGCGGAGGAAGAGGGGGGAGGGCTCGAGGGACCAGGTGGAGAAGGCGGTGATGAAGCCTGTGGGCTCGAAGGGGTCGTCGTCGTCGTTGGGGTGGTGCGAGGGTAGGGAGGGGAGGTCGGAGGTCACGAGGCAGAGAGGGTTGTCTTGAGCCCGGAGGTGGAAGAGGTGGTGTGGGTGTGACTGCCGCTCCTCCACTACGCGCCCGCAGGAGCTGCACTCCGTTATCGACCGGCCGCCGTTAGTCGTGGCGCACCGGCCTTGCCCCGCCGAGCAGTACGGGCACCTCATCTCTCTCTCTCCCGCGCCGCCGCAGATGGAGATTGAATTTAACCGCCGCCGATGGAGATTGAAATTAACCCCTTATGCGGCATTCATTGTGTCCTCTTTTTTTTTTTTTTTTTTGAGATAAATTTTGGATAAATTTGTGATACAGTCCCGTTTATATAATTTATTAATAGAGTTTATTTTTAAATCATTATAATATAATTAAATAGTTAAAATATTATTTATATATGATAGTTCATACACATTACCTCATAGTATCATAGACTAATTATAAATAATAAAAAAGAAATTAAAAAAAAATTAGATCTGGCCAATGAAAGGCTAATTTGGTGAGGGGGAGCTCCTCACCGACGGCTTAACATTGGTGGGGCGGGGGCTTGTCATCATTGGGGGTGTTGCAAGGTCGGTCACAAGTCATCGCCTGGGATCATTAGGCTCATGGATGGGTGGTCCATCACCTTGGGTTGCGGGCCTTGGGAAGGGAGAACCTCATCATCACGGGAGAAGGGGGGCCTGGGTTGCGGGGTGGTCGAATCTGGTTTAGGGGGAGGAGGAAGCCTTCGTCGGCATCAATAAGGTCGAGGGGGGTGGGGGACTTGCTCATCGCTAGTTTTAGGGAGGGGAACGTAGATTTGGTTCGTCGGAGGGGGGTGTCTCCGTCAGTGTCGACGTGGGGTGCAAATCTGGTTAGGGAAAGGAAAGGTTCTTCGTTGGCGTCGAGGAGGGGGGCGCTCGTCGCCGACATGGGGGGGTCCGCCGATGGACGGTCCTCGGCCAATTTTCTTTCTTAGTTTCTTTGAAATTTTTTAATTTTTTAATTTTTTAATTTTTTAGTATACAATAATATGAGGTAATGTGCATTATTGTATTATACATAAACAACATCTTAATCGTTTAATTACATTGTAACAATTTAAAAATGAGTTCTATTAATAAGATATATAAATGAGACTCTATCACAAACTTACTCATTGTCGTTGTATCATTTTCTTTTAAGGTTATTTACATAAATGTCTAAATTGAATACTGTGAATTAAAAAATATCCGTTTTTCTTTTATTTACGTGAATGTCTAAATTGATATTTATAAATACCACATTACTTTTTCATCAAGAATTAAAAATAAATAAATAAATAATTGATAAAAAAATGAAAGAAAAAATCTGTAAAACATTTCAGATTAAGCAAATATTTCATTGGAGGAAAAAAATATCATTTTACTTGATTTATTATAAAGAAAAAATAAATATCAGTTGTATGCTATATAAAAAACATTTTTTATAATAAATAATTGATCATTAAAATAAATTCATAGCTAACATATTAAAAATGATATTATTAAGAAATATTGAACACTTTATTAAAGCCTAAAAAATACATCATAATGATATGCTAATTATCATAAAGAAAGAATATCAAAATGATATGGTAATATCATAAAGAAAAAAATATAACACATTAAAAAAAACATAATGATCTAGTAATTAACATAAAGAAATAAATAATTCCATATCACATTTAAACTTTAAAAATATAAATAAAAAAAAACTTTAGAAACTATCTATTAAAACAATATCAATAATAATAATATAAATAATAAATTATCAAAATAACATAATAATTACTAAAAAGAAGTAAATGATATTAAAAAAATTTGTTTCTAAAAAACCTAAATACTTAAGAAATATGACTGTGAAAAAACAAAAAACATAAATTATATTAATAAACAATTACTGTAATAAATAACTAGTAATTGAGATAAATATTAAAAAAATGATGAACAAATAAGGAAAAAAATAATGAATCTAATAAGGAAAAATGATGTTAAATATAGTAACAAAGCAAAATGGCTAATACAAATAGTTGTTTTTTTTTTCAAAATGGACATTTACACAATATTATTAAAAAATAGACATACTTTAAAATAAGATTCTAAAAATAGACTTTTAATATAATTATTTATTTTTTTTTACAACTTAATCATTCTACGTTCATTTGGAAGCTATATTCAAAAGAAAAATGCTCAGGATAGCAACTCTAATTTTAATTTTTGAATATCAATTTATGTGGTATATTAATTATCATATTTTTATTGGTAAGTGTTTAAAGTACAGTCATATCAATTGATTACATTTACCAATGAAAATATAACACATGAGTTAATATTTAAAAAGTTGGGATTAGAGTTTGTGTCCCTAGCATTACTCTATTTAAAATGATATTTGAATTAAATGTAATATTTATATTTTATCATGTGTCTGTTACATGACTACTGGAGAAATGCTTTCACCTCTTAAAAAAAAAGTTTTCACTATTTTATAACTATTTAACTACATGTAAATATCAAATTTTCATTTTTTTTATTTTTACCACACTCATTTCTTTACTTTTACGTTATTCAAATATTATCTTTAATAAAATTTATTGAAAGATTTCAGAAACACATTTTATTTAAATATACAATTCAAATTCAAGTTAAATGAACATTATAATATAATATGTGATCCAAACAAATACTTACTGGTTTCCAGTTCCCAAGTTTTCAAGTTTTCTACTATTCTATGACAAAAATACATTTTTAAAAAGAGGAAGTGAAACATGTGAGGTTTACTTGATGTTTAGGGTAATTTGGTAAAATAATTATTAAGTGATCCATTGAACAAGTGAATTGTATTGGATACAAGTCATCCAACAATTGTAACATGTGAAAATCATAATTTTGGATCAGTTAAATAACACAGATTCGATTAGTTCAAGTCTAAAGGTTCACCTAACATTTATTTCATTAAATTACCTTTCACTCGTGCTTCATTCCACCCTTTTTTTTTGTTTACATTCATGTCACAGATTGCTCGATTATGAGATATTTGATAAGCTCAATATCAATAGTGTGACATTTTAAGTTTTAAAGATCAAAATGAGATAGTGAATGTTTTTTAGGGGTTAAAATTAAAATTAACCCATAAATAAATTAGGACGTTTTTTTTTTTTTTTTGGTTGAGGAAATTAGGATGCAATATCGACAAAGGAGAGTTTTTTTTTTTTTTTTTAATTCTCTTAATTAACCTAAAGTTTATTCTCTTAATTAACCTGAAGAATAATTTATCGTCGTTCTAGTAAAACAAAAAGGCATGTCGTTAAACTTGGAAGGTTTTCTGTCGTTTTAGTTGGAAAACTGAAAGTGATTTGTCGTCTAGAATATTGCCGTCGTTTGATGCCTTAACGACGTGTCGTATTTTGTGTGCGTTGCTCTAGTCCATAACACGTGTATCGCCGTTCATAGGTTCGTCGTCGTCGTCGTCTACTTGCCTTGTAGTGAGTAACAATTGTTGTCGTTGAAAGAAAACGGCACGTCCAAATCATTGACAACTTTGCTGTTTTTGTAAACGACACATCAATTGTTTGTAAAAGACGACATAGGGTTGAAATAACAAAAATTCTTGTTGTTCATACGAGGGTTAGTTTATTTTTTAGCTGACATAAACGACATGTTGCTTTTAAGGCTGGTGCCTGGTAGGCGAAGGCTCTTTTTTACCATCACTGATGAACGCCAAATTCAATAGAAATTTTGCCTCGAATTTACATTTCACTTATTATATATTTGCTTTTTTTTTAAAAAATATATTTCAGATTTTATATTATTTTTTTCTCCCCTTCACACTTCAATCAAACACTTCTTTCAATTTTAATGTACAAATTTATAACTCCAATTATTATTACAAAACAGACACTAAGGATTCGTTTGGTGGACGAGCTTAAGTTGAAAATTTTAAATTTCAATAGTATTTTTTTTTATTTTTTAGAAAAGACAAAAATTTTTTTCTAAAAAAAATAAAAATTTTTTTAAAAAAAGATAAAAATTAAGATAAAAATTTTGTTTGAGATTAAATGTGAAATGGAGCCTAATACATCATATGTCATCGTAACTTTGTTGTTAATCGTTTTTTGGTGAGAATAATACAAGGATGGATAATTTTTTGGGAAGTTGTTGTGTTGCACCCCTGTTATTGATTTTAAAAAAATAAAAAAAAATAAAAAAGCAGAAAAAAGAAAAAGAAAAATACTGAGGAGTGTGGAACACTTATGACGTCGTCGTATAGTGTCGGTAGCTTTAGTAGTGGTGATAGATGACAAACGTCAATTCACCAATTAATACTGGCTGGTACTCAAATCGAAGGGCCAGAATTGTCCAGCAAAACGCACCGTCAAGGTAAATCCGATTATTGGTCAACCAAATCACATACAAATACCATGTGGTGGCCCACAACATAAAATGCTTTATACTATTATCGACTCTCTC
Source organism: Ficus microcarpa (assembly GCA_025413485.1). Lineage (NCBI taxonomy): Eukaryota > Viridiplantae > Streptophyta > Magnoliopsida > Rosales > Moraceae > Ficus > Ficus microcarpa. The sequence continues at coordinate 12,781,702 of CM046379.1, read as the reverse complement.
TCTCTCTCTCTCTCTCTACCCCTTCCCTCCCCTGAAACAGCAACCATCCCAATAAAGAAAGGACCCTCAGATCGAACGGAACACCGGAAGCACGGAAATTATTATTTATTTTCTCAAAATAAATTAACTAATTAAATAAATATTCGGAAAATCTTCGGCATTTGCTGAGAGATTTACGTACCTTCGTTGTCAGTGTCTGGCCTGTCTCTGTATCTTAATCGGAAATGAAGGATGAAGATGGACTTCCGACGACGGCGGCGACGGCTAAGAAAGAGAGCTCCGATTCCGGCCTAGCATTTGGTAAAGGACGGTACAAGTTCTGGGCACTGGGCGCGATTCTGCTTCTCGCCCTCTGGTCCATGTTCACCGGCACCGTCACTCTACGGTGGTCCGCCGGTAACCTCAACCGCATCTCCGACGACTTTGACGCTCCAATCCACGACGATCTCGACGTCCTCGTTAGTCTTCTATTTCTCTTTCTCTTATTGTGAATATGAATTTGTGTTTGAAGAATTAGATCTTGGATTTGGTCGCTTGGATCTCTGATTACGGGAAAATTTTTTTTTCTATTGTTGTGGTTAGGAAATGGAGGAGAGAGAGAAGGTAGTGAAGCACATGTGGGATGTGTACACCAACAGCCGTCGGATCAGATTACCGCGGTTCTGGCAAGAGGCGTTCGAGGCTGCCTACGAGGATTTGACCAGTGACGTTCCTGGTGTTCGAGAGGCCGCCATTACCGAGATTGCTAAAATGTCCGTCCGCTCCGTCGATCTAGATCCGCCTCCGGTTCAATCGACGGTTCGTAATCCATAATTCTGTTATTTTTTCAATTGGGGAAGGACTAGACTCTTAGCTTGCATTGTTGATTAGCAGTGATGTTGATGTTGCCTGGATTTGGTATACGCTGAAAGATCTTCAGTTTCGTGTTTAGTTAAATTAATTTGACGTTGATTTATGTTTAGGATTTATGGATAAATTGCACTATTCCAGAATGGTAATTACGTGGGAATGTAGTTATCAGTTATGTGCTGTTGCGTAATTGTTCGACTCTGGTGGCAAATCAATTATTGAATTAGCATATTTGACCTTTCTTAGGCTAAGAATGGGTTAAGCTCCATTATGCTGGACCCTAGTTACCTACCATCTCCGGAATCATTAAGGTTGTAAAAACACAGTACAGTTCGAAATCTATTATCGAATCGGATTAATTCCACGTGCCTTGTCGTCGCCCAGGTTTACTTTTGGGATTTCCTCTTAATACAGATTAACCTTTGAAATGGGGTGTGGTCCGTGTGGAAACCAAGTGAGTTGCAAAACCCGGCGTTTGGAACATTCTGGATCAACGATTTTAACCATCATGGATGGTTGTGTATATTTGTTTAGTTGCTTTCTTCTGGGTTAAACAGTTGTTAGTTGGTAGTCCAATTTGAACATATACTGGGGGCTTTGTAGCATTTGATTGCTCAGGGGAAGTGGAAAAGTCCAGAGTGATTGGAAAGTCGGGTTAAGCTACATACCAGTTGAGCGATACTCTGACTTGCCAAGGCGCAATGCTTTTCCATGCAATCCAAGTTGCTTGGAATTTCAACGCATGGAACAACTGATAGGATCGATTTCTAGCATGTTGTCCCCTTGTTTATCTGTTTCCATTTTGGATATATGGACGAGTACTTAGAATTGATGAAATAATGTAATATATTTGATGATTCTCCTCTATGATTCTGAATACTAAGCTTCAACATCACAAGGTGGATTATTTTAGCTTTAGAATCCTCAAGAACATCTTCGATGCATACTTGACGTGACATGTCATTGTTTTTTACATGAAATAGGCTAATTATTGCAAGTTTCATTCCTGTCTAACCCTTCAATTCTGAGGCCTTTAATATGTCAAATGTGTATAAAGATACACTTTCCAATGACTATGGTGGTGATTTTTGTTATAAGCATAACTTTTGTTTAAAATTGTGTCTAGTTAACCATAAATATTGGTCACTATAGTTGCCTGTCTGAAATCGTGTCAAATTGGTTGATGTGGCCATGGAAATTCGCAAGTGGCCTTTACTCCGAAAGGCTGAAACTATTACATGTGAGTACTTCAGAGAGGTGGAACTTATCCTTGTATGCTACGGTGATTGAGGGTGCTAAATTCTATTTTGGTATGATGCAGTATGTTAACTAAAAAGATTTTATAGACCTGTAAATTTAATATAAAGAAGGTAAATTAGCTACGTTTTCGTGTGATTTTCCTTTGTCAGCTCATGTTCTTGTTCTTTCATTATTGGATACTCGTGGTAATTTCTAACACAATTTTCTGGGGTCTTTATGTTTCCTGCCGGGTATTAACAGACTGCACGGGAACTTACCAAGGCTTTGAGACAAGCAGATAGAGGTGGGGAAGTGGTGAGCTCGACTAGAAGCAGTCGATGATAGGAAGAATGAAGAATTCAAGGGTTCGAATCTACATGATTCTGCAGAACAACAACTCATGTGCTGCACAGAATTTGTGAGTGGTGGTGGTGGGCATGACTATAGTGGGTTCTTATTCTTAAAAGAAGAACTATATTGGTCTTCTATGTTCTTAGAGCCGGGGAAAATTATGTATCTAATTAGGTTATCATTCTTCAAAATTTTGAGTGTCAATATCTTGCCGCGGGGGTGGTTAACTTATGACTATCTTTTGAGCTGATAAGTCCAGGTGAAAGAATTTTGCTATGATAACTTTCTCTCTCTCTCTCTCTCTCTCTCTCTTTTTTTTTTTTTTTTTAAATTATTATTAATTTAAAGTTTATTCTTACAAAATAAGTTTAAAAAAAAAGTATTTCTCAAAACATAAACTCCATGTTACTTGCTGAATTGTAATTCTAGTTGCAACTATGGATGTCAACACTTTATCGTTGGTATTTCGGTTTTTGTAACCTTTTTATTTTTATTTTTTATACCCTGATGTTCTAAAAGCTTTTTTCAGCACAAAAACAAATAAAAATGAAAAAAAAAAAAAAAAGTCTTGAAGTTAGCTTCGCCAGTTTGACTGAAATTGTAGTAGTGATCTAGATATTTCTCCGGTGGCCTTTGCGAGCAATATCTGTAGTAAGGGTTTGATTAGTAATGGCGAATGGCATAATTGTCGCTATCTTGATGGGTTTTCCCATGCTTCAGCTTGTCTACTGCTTTCATGTCGTTTTTTCAACGTTGTCGTTTTTAACTGTTGTTTCGTTTCTCAAGTTGTGTCGTTTGTCGGGTCATTGTTGTTTTTCCCTTTTGGGAGGTTAATATGGGCTTTCAAATTTACCGCGGTTTTACCCTTGCATGTTGTTTTCCAACGCTGTCGCCGTTCCTACAGTTGTAGTTTTTGGGTCTAATGCCGTTTCACAAGATTAGTCTTGTTGTTTTTGGATTATAATTATATTATACTAGTAATATCTCAATTGATTGGTTACATCTGAATAATTTAAACATAAACTTTATTAGTAGAGTATATAAAATAGACTGTGTCACATACTTGTACCTACTCTCGTTTTCACACTGTGATAGTGGCTAGAATGAGGAAGAGTGTACAAAGCTTTTTCAGAAAAAAGAAGATTTGGTTGATGCACAACAAAGTAGCTTTATTATACAGTTGACAGATGATGAGATAAAAGTTGTATGATAACAGAGTTAATCTCTACTAATTTGGTTGTTTGTATTCTTTATTTGTCTTTAATTATTTTTTTAATACATATTTATATATATATTTTCTCAATTTTACAAAAGAAGAGGAAAATGCTGCAGGTTTCATTTAGTGAAAAATATTATTGCAAGTTACAAATAAGATCTTCAGACAAGTCGATTTTATTTCATTCATTGCTTACAACAATAAGTCTCAATTAATACGTACGTAAAACTTGAGACTTGTTGAGATACATGCTTAGCTCCATGAAGAGATTATTGACGACATTGATATCATTTTGTATTGTGATTTTTTGTTGAAACTAAAGTTGCAAATTATAAAAATTTCTCGAGTTTACCCAAATATTTGTGAATTATTTTACATCTCGAATCTTGATGAGTTAGGACTAATGTTGAATTGCAACATTTTTTGAGCTTGATCAAAGCGACAATCTGTGGACAGCCTGCTGAAAAACTTCTCCAGCGTATGACAATATTGAATTTTGTTTGTCATCTTTGTTTATTTCGTTGTATTTTGTTTTGCTTCTTTCAAGATCAAACCGCGAAGGTTACTAAAATTATTCACTTATCTATTGAAAATGAGAGAATTCTTAATCTCAATGATACTAAGAAAATAACTATAATATTGACGACTACAAAATAGGACATCATTTCAGACTACGTTGGATTTTTTTACATTTAATCAAACAAGTTAAATGCCGCTATAATAATTTATAAACAAAGTGAAAAGAGTTATATTTCCATTAAGTGATTTTGATGACAAAACAAATTAAAAGATGCTGAAAGGTTTTTGTGGGAAATACATAATTGAGTTTAACAAGTTACTAGTTAACAGATGACGAGATTATAACTATTTTTTGTAACTTATTTTCAACGTATTCGGATTCATACTATTATTAATATGTACTTAATTTTGTTTTTTTAGTCCTTGAGTAAAAATTTTCTTCTAATTATTCTTTCTGCAAATTGTTGTCCGTATTTAATGTTATTAAAATTTCAGTTACAATTCAATCTGTGCACCACATGTACAAAAAAAATTAGTATATAAACAAATATAGAAAAGTGATTGAAAAAATAACTTACCAAGACCCACAAAGATTAAAGGCATGGGAGGCGCTACGACACAAGTAAAGGTGCAAGGGTCCGTTTGGTAAATGAGTTTGAGTTGAAATTTTTGAATTTGAATAGTAACTTTTGTTGACTTTTTAGAAAGGACAAAAAACTTTTTCAGAAAAGATAAAAAAATATTTTTCAAAAAAAAAAAATTTTGAGTTTAAAGTTTGACACCAAACGGGTCCTAATTGTTAACCTGGGGTGGTCTCCGGGAAGTACTCATGGTCGGCATAATTGGATCCTGCTTTTAGGTTGTGGTCCAGTAGTCTTTGGCTATTACCCGCTTCTTTCCTTTCTTTTTCGAAAATAAAACTTTCTTTCTTTTTTTTTTTTTTTTGAAAAATAATTAGAGATCTTGATCTTTCTCTGCCATTAGCAATTTTGTGGGCCCACAATAACTTAGAGTGGTAAGGTGTCCCACAAATTATGAGAATTTTTGTTTAATGCAATTATTTTTCCATGAAAGTAATATAAAAAAAAAAAAAAAACAAAATTTGTACCATTTTTCCACAAAACATTTTTAGGACGTATGAGGACCATGAAAATGATATGAGTAGCGATGTATGAACAGCTAGCTTGAGCCTTGAGCAGAACTTGGACTTTGGCACTTTGCAATGATACTAGACTTTAATTACCCTGTAAGTTCATTAACCAAATATATATATATATATATATATATATAAAGGATCAAAAAATTAACTGGAAAAGTAAAAGGACATTTTGTCTTTATCTATGATCAACTACGGGGGAGTTTGGTGGAGTAATTTGAGTTGAGATTTTTAAGTTGGAATAGTAAATTTTTTTGAATTTTCAGAAAAGACAAAAAACTTTTTGGGAAAAAGACAAAAACTTTTTGGGAAAAAGACAAAAAAAAGTTTGAGTTGAGTTGGTTGAGTTGGTTCACCAAATGAGCCCTACAATTCAATTCCCCTTACCTAACCAAAAAAAAAAACCCCCCACAATGATAAATAAAGTTAAAGAAACTAAGGATTTGTTTGTTTTATATCTCATTTTAAATTAAATTGTACTTTTTTTATCACGATTATTATCTTTTTCTAAAAAAACTTTTTGTCTTTTATGAAAATGTTTTTTGTCTTTTCTGAAAAGTCAACAAAAATTATTATTAAAACTTAAAAATCTTAAACTAAACTCATTCACCAAACATTCCCTAACAATATCCCTAGTAGAGCTACCGAAGTTCTGTTTCATTTCAGGAATATGTATTGTATTGTACGTCCAATTCTGTTAGTACTACAATTTTAGGACTCAACTTTTCTCTTTTTTCTTTTCTTTTTTTTTTAATAAAAAAAAATCCTGTTAATTAGCTAATGAGAAGGAAAATTTAATTATATCCAACTTGGCTGAGACTCGAGGTGAGACGAGGGTGGGGCCTACTCTCTTTTTTATTATTATTTATTTATTTATTTGGTGGTTTCCTATCATGAACCCTTCTATTTTCTTATGCTAATTAGGTTGTAGAAAGTATGAGACTTTGAATATAGAATTTATCATAAACTCTCTCATTATGTTCATGAAATTATGGGATATGATTTTTGAATAGTGGATAGAGTATAAACTAGCATAAATCTGACACTTTCTTAAATTTATATCCATCATCATATCGAAGTTGATAATTTTACAATTTTATAATATTAAAATTATCAACTTTAATGTTAGAATGGACGATATTATAATTAAGTACTCAAAACATTACTTTTCACCTAATTTTTTCTAAATTCATTTAGTAATTTGATAACTTATGTTAGTGTTTATTCGAAAATTGTAGCATATACGTTATTTAAAAAAAAAAACATTTGACGTATAAAAAAAGTTTTAAACTATTTGAGATAAATAGCATATTTCTTAATAAATAATTTAGTTACAAAATAAATTTACAAGGTAAAACATTAATTTATTAGATAAATCATTTATTTGTTTATTTGTAAATAAATTACTTATCTTAAATAAAATTTACCTGAAATATTTTAAAATATACTATTTATTTCTTTATATTAAAAAAAAAAAAAAAAACTATTTAGCTCTTTGTTCATTGTTTGTTTGATACTTGATTCTAATTTGAGCACGTAAAAAAAAGTTGGAGATTCCAAACTTTTTGTTTCCTTGTGATTCTAATTTATCGTCTTCCAATCCACTCATCACTCACCACCCACAAAACCTACACATGCACATCCTTAATTCATGGTATTGCCCTAATTAATAAGAAGTTGTGATGGGACATTCTTTCATATATATATATATATATATATAACTATTTTAAAAAGTAAACTTAGCTATAAGTAGTATCATTCAAAGTTTTGGTTAAATTATTTTTATCTTTTTACGATGATGTTTTTTTTTTTCCCTTTTACAAGCCACCACATGATAGGTCCTAGGCCCGTCATGTGGTGATTTCTTTAAAAATTTAATTTTTTTAATTTTTACTTTGTTTTATTTGCATATTCTACATGCGCAAATACACGGTTAGTATATAGCAAAAATAAAGGTTCATGAAACCATTTGATTTCCCAGTGCATTTGCGGGGCACTTCCAGAGATGAGCCAAGGGCGATACTCCTCGATTTGAGTGGCAGCGAGGTGTAGGGCGCTGTTACCGTGGAGGCGAAGACGCTGTCCGTCGGAATATTCTCTTTCTTGAGAAGGAACTTGTAAACATGTGGTTGTCTGTTCTCGACGGCCAAAAGAGCGACGTTCTTTTGCTCGGCGTCTTCGTCCTGAATATGGCCACCGGAAATTCTTTCAAGATCTTCTCCACCATCTCATTTACTCCATTCTTTACAGCTATCAATATTGGTGTCTGTGCTTTCCCTCTCTTACCTTTCCCTGCCTTCTTTTTCCCTCTTTGTTTCTTTCGTCCTTTCTCTGCATGAGCCATGCACAATAATTAAATTATAACACAAATCCTAGTATATATATATGTATCATTTCTACTTTTCAATGATAGTACCAATATCTCAACGCTCAAAATACATATGTCTGCCACAGATAGCAACACCAATTAATCTTGGATATATATATATATTTTAAAAAATGTGTGTTTAGTGAAATATAAATAAAAAATAAAATATGATATTTAAATAGAATAAAAATTTAAAAGTTCACAAGAAAAATAGTAATATAGATTTTATTTTATATGTCTAGTTTGTTTTGAACATTTAAACACAACAATCATTTCATTCGACTTTAAAAAATAAGAAAATTATAGATTTTTAAAGTTTAATTTTCTGAAAATGAAACTGAGAGAAAAATATATGTGAATTGAAAATATCACTATAGAATCTCCAACCTCCATCTCCAAAATTTTTTTTTAGTCTTTTTCTTTGATGGAAAACTACTTTTTACTATTTGTATTTTTAAATGTCTATAGTAAATTTAAACTTTAAAAGTTCGTAATTTTTTTATTCCAAATTGAAATGAGATGATTTTTGTATCACAATTCTTATAATGACGAGATAAACAAAAGAAGATCCATTTTGCATCTTTTTTCTTTTTTCTTTTTCCTCCCTAAACACGTTTTAAATTTTTGTATTATTTTCTATATCACAACACATATTTCTAACCTAATCTTTAAAATTTCATCTCTAAATGTCCCCCAAATGGGCTCTAAAAAAGTTTTGGTTTCAACTGAAATGGCAAACGCCCCCTAATCCTAATTAATAATCAAACTAACAAAAAAGAAAACTCTACCAAGCTCCACAAATTCACATTCATATCAACACACATGGTGTTTCAATTTTGCACTTTCACCATTTGCCATGTACTTTTCCCGAACACACATTTCAAGAATTATAACTTATAATTTCCCATGTCAATACATATTGTCTCTCTCTCTCTATACACACATATATAGCTATAAGATTTTATACATATATATATATATATGTATATGGTATATCAACGAGGTTGAGGTTGATGTCGGTTTTGCTTTTGCTTTTGCTTTTGCTTGGGTTGGTGACGACGATCGGAAGGAGGCAAAAAGCAGTCATTGTTGATTTTGCTGGGGTTGGTGACGACGATCGGAAGGAGGCAAAAAGCAGTCATTGTTGCTTTTGCTGGGGTTGGTGACGACGATCAGAAGGAGGCAAAAAGCAGTCATTGTTCAAACCGCAGACGTTAAAGTTGACCTCCTCGATCTTCCAGGTCTCCTCCATCTCCCGCCTGTGGTTGGCGGACTGCTCGCCGTAGCGGAAGACGGTGACGGTGGTCTTGCCGCTGTGGGCGATGTTGACGCCGTCGATGTACCTGTAGTCCCCCATGACGGACTCGGTGCTGGTCTCCCAGAAGACGCCGCCTTCGTCGTCTGAGCCGGTGGTGGAATTGTTCATCCTCAGCAGCTTCGAGTCCTCGAACTGGACCAACAGGCCCGACCTCTGGCTGAAGTAGCCCCAGAGGGTGTGGTGGATTATCTCGTGGTTTGGTCCGCTCTGTGCCTCCCGGATTTCTGGGCTCGTTTCTAGCTTCAGTATGAAGCAGTCTTCCTCGTCGATTGTTTTCTCCCCTACGCACGTTGCGTCTAGGAATAAGTTCGCCGTCGCTCTTGGATCCAAACCCTGTGAGGGGTAGCACAAATTTCACTTCTTTTTTAATTTAAGATGAATTTAGATCACAATGGCAGTAAATCCGTTGTCGTCCAGCGGTTAGGATATCTGGCTTTCACCCAGGAGACCCGGGTTCGATTCCCGGCAACGGAATTTTCTATTTTTTTTTTTTGAAATTAAGGTACAAAAACTGGATTAATTAGCATATAACAAATTGGACTCTTTATTTCCTTTTGTTTCGAAGAGAGAGAGATCAAAGTGTACCAAGCATTATCAAATGCATTACCACTTCTAATCATTTCTACTATTTCTTGTTACAAATTTCAGCTTACTTTTTTCTTTTTTTTAATTCTTGAAAAATTAGAGTTTAGTTGAACCAAAAAAAAAAAAAAAAAAAAAAAAACTTCCACTAACCATTACTTATCATTTCTATTTATTTATTTATTTTCGCTAATTAAGATGACTTATATTCTTTCTTTCTTTTTTTTTTTTTTTGAATTATTACTCGAAAGTTAAAAATTTGCATTGACACCCAAAAATATTGCCAATTTCCTTATAAGTTATAATACAGTTCACATTACTATGCCATCTAGAGCTTGGACTTCTTTGCTATTATATATGTAAAAAATAAACCAAATATTATTAGAAAGGCTATAAGATTTGTCAATGTCAATTAGGCACCTGAAGAAAACGGCGCAAGGGTCTAGGAGGGCCCATGGAGATGGGGGTTTGTTGGCTGGAGGAATGCCGCCAAGAGAGCTTGCCGTTGCTTCCACTTATAACCTTGCACCCGGACACCACTAGCTCTATGCACCACATATCCGGATTCTTTTGCCATATCACAAACCCGCCGAGCTCCTCCGACGACTTCTTAACGTCTACATTGCCGTCGTCGTCACTTTGGTGAAACTCTGACGCCCCAATCTTAACCGCACCGGTCACACACATGCTCTGCACCATGTTCAATGCTGGCTGGCCTCCCGTCGCCGCGACGTACTGTTGCACTATGTATTTCGCCGTCGAAGCTTGCTGTAACGAGTAAAAAATATATATATATATATATATGTATAGATGATTAGTAGTGCTAATATCACTTATAAATATTAACAAAACCTAATCATCATAAATTTAATTCGAATTTTGTGTACGATGAAAGTGATCCTAACCATAGTTTTTGCACAAACGTGTAAGAAAAACGTTAATTTCAAAACCCCACCAATATTTTTTTAACTAATTAATGGTTCATATGTTAATTAGTACTCTCAACAATATTTCTATGTAAACATCCATATAATTTTACATTCAAATTACTAGCTTGGCCAGAAGCATATTGTTGCATAACAACAAGTAATGACATATAAAAATCAACACAATCTTGCATGCATAGAAATTTTACAACTAATAACCCTTAAAAAAACCCTTAAAAAAAGAAAAGAAAAGAAATTTCACTACAAACCGAAATAGCTAGTGATATCATCAACCTATAATCATCTCCTTCTTTTTTTATTTTTATTTTTGTTTTTATTTTTTTGGCGCTAAAGGACATCAACCAATGATTTACACATTTACAAGAAAGACAATCTAATAATATACTTGAAATATATATGAATATATAAGGTTGATATTATTACAATGGAAGAGTCTTTGACCGGGCGATGGATGGAATGGCCCAATTGAACCTGAAGCGGAATGAGTGGCGATCCGACGAGATAGAGAAGGAAGCGTAGCTCGTTAAGGCGGGCGGCGACGATCGGCGACGACCATTTGTCGGAATTTTGGGCTTTCATCCACGTGAGCATGTTCTGGAACCTAACATTTGTGTTGTTGCCCATGCTTTTGAACATTTCTTCTGGTATGGGAACCTCAAGAACCGTCTCGAGCCCATCTTCTCTTTCTATGTTGGGACACAGTTTCCTCATTAACGTAATTAGAGAGAGAGAAAGGGCTGTTTAAAGGCAGGAATTCGGTTAATTAGAGGTAGAAAAGGAACACATTAATTCTGTCATTCCTCAATACGTATTAATACGTGGGAGGAAATGAGAAAAAAATGGTGGACATGTGCATGGATTTACCAATGGCTCTCCTTGCTTTTAGATGCCGTACGTGTGGGGGCTTTTCGAAGCACCCTGTGGCTGTACAAAACGACAGCTTAAGTTTCTGTCGTATGGTGGAAAAAGTGGAGCACAACCGAGGCCATCAAAATCCAACGCACCGAGCGCGTGGGCCTCACGAGCAGCTCCTTCCAGACCGCCTGGCCGCCGCTGTTGGTCGGGACCTTGGCCAAAATGTCGTCGTTGCAAGCCTCGTCTATCCCCGCCGCCGCTTTGATACCATCTTTCAGCCGGATCTCGGCTTCTTCTCGGGAATCGCAAACGTGGAAAAGAATCTTCCGGGCTTCCCCAAACGGCCTTGTAGGACCAACCACCTCAAAGACTCCGGCATTTTGAGGACTCCGAGGGCCAAAGAGAGCGACGGAACCGAGGATGCTCCGAGCATCATCCGCCATCCGAGGCGGAGGGCGAGCTTGCTGAAGAAGCAGTTGGAGAGGTAACCGAGGAGGAGGTCGAGGTTGATGCAGACCTCGGGGAAGGAGGCGAGGAAGCCTCGGGAGGAGGGGCTCGAGATTTCGGCTGAGTAGACTGGGCCGATCACGAGGGCGAATCCTACGGCAAGGCCGGCGACGTACCGACCGGTCATGACAACGAGGTACGATGGGCCCAAGCCCATTACGAGGGCGCCGAGGAAGAAGATGAAGGAGGCCAGGACGAAGGTGTAGCGGCGGCCGATGTGTTCGGCGGTCCGGCCGGCGACGGTGGAGCTTAGTAGGGCGCAGAGTTTTAGGGTTCCGGCGAGGATTTCGACTTGGACGTCGGTGATCTTGAGGTCTTCTTGGATGAATATCAGGGCCCCACTTATCACGCCCGTGTCTGGAGATCGTGAAATTATCAATTTATTACCGACTTGTGAGATTAAATTTCAGGGCTTTTTTTTTTTTGGTTCAATACAGGGATATGATCTTGCATGCATCAGATTAATGGAAAAAGAAAAAATTCCTTAAAAAAAAAAAAATCTAGTGTCACGCATGTTAGACGTGTTTATAGAAATCTAATGCAAATGCATGCTTTATTTAGCCAAAAACAATAAAATATGTTGTTTGACATGTGTTTTTATTTTGTGTTTGGTGGATTCAAATTGTCTGTTTAATTTTTAGTGTTTTAAATGGTATCTAATTAATAGTATTATATCATGTCATTTTAAAAGTGTGAAATAATTTATAATTGATTTTTTATACTTTAAAATCTAACTTTTTTAATATAATATGTTAAATATTACTGGTTTGATATCATTTGGGATCTAAAATTAAACAGAAAATGTCAATCTGTATTTGATTAATCAATATTACCGTTTCTATTCTTATATTTACCCTTCTGATGAAATTTCAGTTTTGCAATTAAAAGTAAGGTTTTTATTTCTTTAAGTGATTCAAAATGACAATGAGTAAATTAGTTCTTTAAGTGATTCAAAATGACAACGTGTAAGTTATTAATGAAAAGGTAAGTACAGCATTTAATAATAATAAGATATCAAAATCTGACATAATGTTATCCTTGAATCGAAATTTGATGTCCGGATTTTTCTTTTATCGTTTGTCCCTCAATGTGAAAGTTATTAATAAAAAGATAAATATAGCAATTAATAATAATCAGATATAAAAATCTGACGTAGTGTTATACTTAGTCGAAATTTGATGTCCAAAAGTTTTCTGTTTCATCATTTGTCCCTTAATAATATAAATATAATGCTAGATAATCTAAATTTAAGAATTTAACCATACAAAATAAAAATGAAATACTGAAAATAGTACTTCGACAGATTGAGGGTAACTAATAAATGGAAAAAATAAATAAATAAAAGGACAACATATCTAAACTAGACTTGATGTAAAATTTAAAATTAAATAAAGAGTAGTACTATAGATACTAACTTTACTATCAACTTTTTGAATACCAACTTGTGTATCATATTTTCATTGATAAATACAATAAATTAATATGACAATTTATTTTAAACACTTACGAATAAAAAAAGGACAACTCATATGCTATATAGATTAGTACTCAAAAATTGATATTAGAATTGGTGTTCTTAGTATTTTTCTTAAATAAAAAATATACATAATTTTGAATGAGGAATACTGCTGTAATAAAAAGACATTTCCTTCTACAAATGCCAGAATTTCATCATTGACATATTTGACATGCACTAAATATACTTAGTGTTTGGTTGAATGGTTCAAATCATTCAACTCAAACTTTTTTTTGTTTTTTTCCTCAAAAATTTTTGTCTTTTTCATAAAAAGTTTTTTATCTTTTCTAAAAATTCAAAAAAATTTGCTATTGAAACTTAAAAATCTCAACTCAAACTACTCCACCAAACGGGTCAATACATGTATGAGATTAACCAAAGAAAAAAAAAAGAAGAAAGTAGAGAGAGCGCACTTACTATGGCCAAATATAATGGACATGACGGAGGCGACTATGACACAACCGCATGCAAAAGTATTGATCCTTTTGATCTCGCTTTTGCCACCATTCTCGTCCATTAGACAAGTAAAAATAGAAATATCTTGCTTTATATATATATATATATATATATGTTTCTATGTATGGTATTCTTTATCGTTCCGAATCGACGAAATATCACCTATGGCCTGAAAAAGTTAGGTCAAGACAGAAAAATCTAGCTCTTCTTAACCCTTTTTAATTCACCTAAGTGTCTATTTCGGTTTCAGTATGATATGCTCTCAAGATTTAAAGACCTGAAAAGGTGGAAAAAGAAAAAGAAAAAGAAAAGGAAAAGATCGCAGCTCAAATCAAGTGAAGTAATTAAATTGGTTAATTTTAGCAAGAACCATAACGTGATGAAAACCGATCAACGCCCGATTATTGGCCACGACATAATTTTAACACATTAATACAAATGGAATATGGTTTTAACTACCCTTTTGTTTATATATTTGAAATGGCTCTACGTGATGAGATGGGAGCATAAAAGAGGTCCATGCCAAATTTAAAAAAATTTATATAAAATAGAATTGGATTCGTTTTTTGTTTTTTGTTTTTTTTTTTTTTTTTTTTGGTGCATTAATTGGCCGTTAGTTTCCAAACCAATCGTCCAAGCTAAACAGCCTAGTGCCACGTCTCATATTTACTTTTAATACTTGATTAACAAGAAACCATTTTTTGATACTAAATTGTAAAAGTTGGTATCTAAATAGACATGAGGTACGTACGTAAATTTATATTTGATTTTGTAGTTAAAATTTTCATGTTATGTGTATGTACAGGACTACATAGGCATGACAACCAATAACTGGTTATGATTATAAACGGCGAAATTGTAATAAATACTATTTTTATGAAACTAAATAAAGGATTTAAAGATAATTAAAATAAACAACAAATCTATTTGGTAACTTATTTATTTATAGTAATTACTTTATTTGTCTAATAAATCTAATACAAATATGTTACTTAATTACTTCTTTCTTATATAAACTGCTACAAGTGCTCTACTTCCCATTTTATTACCGCAAAATCATCTTTAACGCAAGACAAGAGCCTTTGCTCAAACAAACCCATTCCATGTCAGAAAACACAAAAACGACATAACAACTAAATTATACAGTGTCGTTCTTCGTCTGAACTTCAATGTCTCCATTTCCACTACCTTTATTCCGATTTCTGCTGAAAAGCACCTCCATCTCCTCCAACGGCCGTCCTTTGGTCTCCGGCAATAAGAAATAAAAGAACCCCCAAGCCAAAACGGCCAATCCGCCGAACAAAAAGAAAGTCCCTCCGATAGTAATCCCGTGGGAAATCGATATAAAAGTCATCGAAATCGTGGCGTTCATGAGCCTATTCACCGCCACCCCAATAGCCATCCCTTGGGCCCTCAGCCTCAAAGGGAAAATCTCCGAGCTATAGACCCACGTGATAGGCCCAAGCCCAATCATAAAGAAGGCCACGAATACGTAAACCAAGGCAATACTCAGGCCCAAGGCCCAAACCAGCTCCCCCTTCGAATGCTCTACCATGGTCAAACAAGACCCAAGCCCGGTCAACGCCACTATCATCCCCCCCGTGCTGGTCAACAGCAAACGTCTCCTCCCGACCCTGTCCAGCAAAAAAGTCGCCACCAAAACGAATGTCGTTTTCGTGATCCCGACCCCGACAGTGGCCAGAAGGAGCTTGTCCTTTCTCGTGACCCCGGCTTTCTTGAATATCCTCGGGCTGTACAAGACGACAGCCTGAATCCCTGTCGCGTGCTCGAAGAAGTGGATTCCGACGGCTGCGATTAAGATCCATCGGACGGCTGGTGTTGGCCTTAGGAGAATCTCTTTCCACACGCCTTTCCCTCGGCTGTTCGTCGGGACGTCGACCAAAACGTCGTCGTTGCAGTTCACGTCGATCCCGGCGGCGAGTTTGATATCTCGCAAACGACTCCCCGCTTCTTCCTTGGAATTCGAGACTCGGAGGAGGATTTCCTTAGCTTCGGCTAAACGGCCTTGGAGGACAAGCCACCGAGGAGATTCGGGCATTTTGAGGATGCCGAAGGCGAGGGCGATTGAGGGAATTCCGGCGACTCCCAGCATCAATCGCCAGCCGAGTTTGAGAGCGAGTTTTCCGAAGAAGTAGTTGGAGACGTAGCCGAGAAGGATGCCGAGGCTGATGCAGAGTTCGGGGAGGGAGGTGACGAAGCCGCGAGAGGAAGGGGCGGAGATCTCGGCGGAATAGACGGGGGCTATTATAAGGGCGAACCCGACGCCGACGCCGGCGATGCAACGGCCGGTGAGGAGGACGGCGTAGTTCGGGCCGTAGCCCATGAGGACGGAGCCGACGAGGAAGATTATGGAGGCCAGGACGATGGTGTAGCGGCGGCCGATTTGGTCGGAGGTTCGGCCGGCGGCGAGGGAGCCGACGAGGGCGCAGACGTTTAGTATGCCGGCGAGGACTTCGATTTGGACTTCGTTGATTTTTAGGTCTTCTTTTATGAATAGCATGGCTCCGCTCATGACTCCGGTGTCTAATTAAGAGGGAAAAAAAAATGATAATAATCATATTAGAACGTATGATTCACCACAAGAAACTTGCTTTTTTATATAATTTGCTATTGTAATATCTTTAACGAGTTTTGCAACTTTGTTTGATTTTTGTGTAATTCATGGTAGATACTGAAATTGTCAGTTGTTAGATTTTCAGCAAGCTCAGTGATTTTGATTTTAATTTGTCCTATTTTAGAATAAGATTGACTTTAATCACTCTTGATATACAATAAATATATATCCTATCAACAAAGGTATTAATAAGAACTTCCGCATATTTGAAAGACATACATAACATTAATTCAAGTTGATTATATTTCGCCTCTTCCTCAGAAAAAGAGGATCAAATAGTTCCCAATCATGATTTTTACGGATCGGATCATCTATATAATATACAAAAAGAAACTCCAAATATTTGATATCTTTCTCTTTGAATGAGATACGAGCTTGAAAGGCCAAAAGGAAGAGTGATCAAAAGTTAAGGCTAAAAAAAAAAAAACACATAGAATCCTTTCACAAGCCACCAAACAAGAACTAAGAAACATGACCCCAAAATTCTGTAAAATATTTTTTTATTTTTTCTTTAAAAACATGACCCCAAAAAGATAACACAAAAACTATTCAAAGAAAGTAAAACAAAAACAAAAAAACAAAAAAACAAAACAAAAAGAGCGTACCATATCCAAAAATGATGGAAATCATAGAGGCAACTATTGCGCATGCACATGCATACTTGTTGAACTTTTCCTTGCCTTCCTTGGAACCCTTCTCCATTGTAAACTCTCTCCGCTTTCAGTACTGTAGTTAGTATAATATATTCTTCGTATTGAGTAAGCCTGGCTTCTTCAGTTCATATATTTATAGGCGAAAGATCAGAGAGAAACCAGGATAAAGATATTATTAATTTAATATATATTTATGGAAGGTAAATTTGTTCTACAGGTAAGCTCAATCCAAATATGGTGTACAGCTCTCACTCTATATATACCCCACCGTTTTTTAATTCTCTACCAATTAACATTATTTCACGTAAAAAGGGTTTTTTTTTTTTTTTTTTTGGAATTTTTGATTATCTATATATCAAAGACAAATAAAGATTTTTACTTAAATTAAGTGATATATAATATATATATATATATATATATTTTTTGAAGGGAAAAAACAATAACACTACCCCAACTATTTAAAAGTTAAAAGCACGTATAATTATATCTATATGTAGATATGGAAGGTGTTGCCTATTTTAGATGGTTATATCCCCGTCATTGCCGAATATTCAACGGCAGTGATTAGAGCACGAGCAGGACCAACTTGGCAAGTTTGATTACCACTTATGATTATGTTTTAATCAAAGAAAGAAAAGTGGGACATGAAATCCCACCTGTATATTTGGCAGATCGCCCGACTGATTTGCCACTTGCCAAGGCATCTTTGAACTTTCAACTTTGAACAAGCCCCAAAAATTACACAGTCCACACTCCACAGTCCAACCACCTTAAAAAAAAAAAAAAAAAGATAAACATAAAAAGATAAATGATAATCTTAATTGCCGGTTTAATACAATGTAAACAAATATTATGTTTGGATAAATTGTTACGATAGTAACTATTGATAGTAACTATTGGATTCTAATATAATACACGTTCAATTATCGGAGTGAAATTATTTAATTGTTGTACCATTTAACAACCATTCTACTCAAATCTAAATTTTCAGTTTTTAAAAATATATCTTTCTAAATTTATATTATTCAAATGGTACATTTAATAAAAATTATTCAAACACTTATTTATTTTGAATACACAATTCAAATTTTACATTTGAATTAGAATATTCAATTTGAATGAAAAATTAAATGCAATAAATAGATTACAAAAAACTGCATGACCCCAAAAAGATAACACACGACTTCTCTTTTTTTTTTTTTTTGGGTAATTTTATTAATTTTCAAACTCTCTCTGGGAAAAGAGAGGCTACGCGTAGAAAACGTTCAGCAAGACTCTGTTTTAATTGACCGCTAAATGAAAGGACATGTCGTTAATTGTTATTCAAATGGGGCCCGGGATGATAACTAATATGAATGGATAATTAATTATAGCACATTTCGTTAGTGGTTAAAAATTTGTTTGGATAATGATCAAAGATGTACGGATATGCACGGGCTATCCACAACGCGTAAGAAATTAAAACTGAAAAATAATTATGGCCTAAATTTCATTCATTGCTTATTGATCACAAACATTTGGTATCACATCTTATCCATTTCTTTTGTTCGGTATGCATAATGCAAATGCAATGGGAGCCTTTCAAACTTCAGTGTCGTACTTTATTGACATTAATCGACGGAGATATTTCAGCGTGGATATGCATGATCACAAAAAACAATCGTTGACTCTTAAGATTTATTCACATATATATATATATATATATATATATGTAAGTACATGCAATGACAGGGTCTTGGGGCCATATGAAAATGCAAATAGACTCGGATCTCGAATGCACGTCCAAGATTTTGGTAGAGCAAACAAAAACGTTAATCTCTGGAAATGCAAGAGACTATGACAGTTCCTTTAGTTAAATTAACAATAATAATTTTTTTAAAGGAAAGAAAAGAAACGAGTGTAAGCATATATTGACCTTTTTGATTAATTAACCAACCGACTTACATAAAAGAGCATATAATTAATTGAACCAAATCTATTTCTTTTCCTTTTCCGAATTGTCATATTGGTCAGTTGGTCCATCTCAATTTTTTTTTTTTGAACTTTTTTTTAATCTTCAAATCATTACTATTTTAATATTGTTCTGATTTTGATGTTAATGTTATTGTTGATAAATCTTCTTTTTGTACGTAGCAAGGTTGGTTTATCTCATTTGTTATCTATAATTATCTTGTTAAATAATTATTATTTTTTATTTATCTTTGGCATCATGAAATGTTACGGGAACATCAAGAGGAACCACCTTTGAATCTTCACATAAATTAGTTTTATCAAAACGTGGGGGGTGGGGGAGTTAATTTGGATTAATTTCTAAATTGAAGAGGATTGAAATTTATTTACAAGAACTCTACTATTGCCTCCTCATCACAGTCGATCCCTCATGTTTTGAATGGTGATTAAATAATTGTAAAGTAAACGATCAATACATGAATATTTTAGAGTAGTCCACTCTCAATAAAAAGGTTAAATTTATCATGCAGTTTGAAGGTTTTCACCATAATGAGAAAAATAGCAATTAGCTTTTCCTAGCAGGATTTTACCCCTATTTATGAACGTTTAGAGATAAACACAACAATTTGATTAAATAAATATTGCTTGATAACTATCTGTGGATAATTTATGTAAATCTCAAAATAATTCGTTATCTAACTTGTCTATGCTTGAATTTAGAAATTTGAGATTATTTTGGACATAAATCTCTTGATTTTAGGGATTCTGTTATGCCTTCTGAGCTCATAGTCTTGCCTTTTAATCTCGTCGTTGTCCTAATAAAGATAAGCTCGCCTGAAGCCCTTCGGACGTGATCTCATGAGTGAGATAAGCTCAACAGTGAGCTCGTGAGGTGATATCCATTCTTAATTAGCCCTCCTCCTAGCATGGCTACCATTTGGGCTGGCAATTTGTGACAACAAGGTCAGGTTCGTGTTGGGTTGAAGTCAACAAGAATTGTCAAAACTCTAATCTAATGGACCCGATCCATGATCTACTGGCTAATATATATATATATATATATCAAAACTAACCCGACTTGACTATCCCACCAACACACTATTTTGGGTTGATTCAACACACACGACCCATTGACTTGCAACCATTGATCTGCTAGAAATGGAAAAGGGAAAAAGTTTTAAAATATATTTTTTAACATACAATTAAGATCTATATAAGCAAATTAAGCGACAAACCATCACATAATGTAAATATAAAAACAAAATAATATAAATCCATAATTAGTTCAACACAAAGGTCAATCCAAACCCATAATTAGTTCATCCAAAAGACCAACATCAAGTTAACCTAATATGTACAAATTTTTTTTGTGTCCATCGGATTGCCAAACCCAACCAATTTTTCTATTGTGTCATACAGGTTCGACGCAAAAGCAACTCGCACCCTTTTTCCCAACCTTAACCCACATTCTTTCGCGTCAAGTTTGTGTCGTGATGTCGTGTCGTGACCCGAATTAATAGCCCTAACTACCATCTTCACTTACGTGACATTTTAGACGGTGTCGAACTCTACACTAGAAGGCACACTGTGCAAGAAAATGACCACTGCAGACTTTGTTGATGTTCGGTTTTTCAACATAAAGGACAACATTTTTGGAACCCCAACCCCACTCCCGACTTTTAGGCATGAATAGTTTGTTTTTCCTTTTATGCTTCTTCATCTCTTTTCTCTTTAAGCTTGACAAAATTAGTTAATTCTCATCACATTTCCTGTTAAGCTGCCTGATTTTGCTGCTCTAATCTGGTCTTCACAACTTGGCATCTTTGCCAAAAGGTACCTAGGTTTAGAAAATTACTATCCATTAGTAGGTTCCACAAATAGTTAAAAATCTCAATTGACAAATCATAGTTACAGATATATTATGAAAAAAAATAGAAAAAAAAAAATAGTTTTGATCAAATGTGTACTTTCATTCTATTAGTAGATACTAGTTTAAATTATGTGCGTTGCATATGATTAGACATATTTGAGAAAATTTATCTAGATTACAAAAAAATATATATAAGTAACATTAGACGAAAAAAAAAAATCAAAAAGTACTTAAACATAAAAAAGATTTGCATGAAAAAAAACACTTAAAAGATCAAAGGACTAAAATGTTAAAAATATACCAATAAAAAAAAGGATCAAATGAAAAATAAAAAATTTGGGCTGAAGGAAAAAAAAAAAAGGAAAACTAAAGGATTAAAAAAAAGTTTTCACCAAAAAAAAAAAAAACAAAGCATGAAAATAAAATTAAAAAAAAAAAGAGGCATGAAAAAAGACCAAAAAGATCAAATGACTAAAATGTTAAAAGTATACCAATACAAGAAAAAAAAAAAAGGACAAAAATGAAAAATAAAAAAAGGCATGAAAAAACACCAAAAAGATAAAAGGATTAAAAAGTTAAAAATATACCAATACAAAAGAAAAGACTAAACTAAAAAAATTTAAAAAAAAATTGAGCCAAAAGAAAAACTAAAGGACAAAAAAATTTTTTTTTAAAGTTTTTCACTGAAAAAATAAACAAAGTACCTGAAAATTAAAAAAAAAAAAAGGCATGAAAAAAGAGCAAAAAGTTAAAAGGTCTAAAATATTAAAAGTATATCAATATAAAAAAAAGACTAAAATGAAAAAATAAAAAAAATTTGGTCCCAAAAGAAAAAAAAAAAGAAAATAGAAGGACCAAAAAAAAAAAAAAGATTTTCGTCCAAAACAAAACGTATTGGACGAAATCTCTACAATAGTGAATGAAAAGTGGTGAGTATTCTCACTCTTTATATATAAATATATATATAGATTATTAATATTTTAATCGTTAGATTTATTCAATACAGAAAAAATAATTCCCACGGATACATCAAAACACAGTCCCTACCATATGAGTTTTTCCATGATGTAGAGGAATTTTAAGGGAAATGTCTATTTTGCGTCAGCACGTCAACCTTCCATTTTTGAATTTTCCTTGAATAATTGAGTTTTGGGGGCCAAGTTAAAGAGAAATTAAACCAACACATGGTGGGCCAAAAGTATCTTATAACCATAAAACAGAGAGAACTGATACTAGTGCCCCTCGTTTTGTATGATGGATATGTAAGATTCGCACCAGAGACAGAGAGAGAGAGAGAGAGAGAGAGAGAGAGGATGTGCAAGGACATGAGGTAACCCGAGCAGCTACCGGATATGTTTTCGATTCTTAGTTGGATTCATAGGCCATTTCTCAAGTTTAGGCCTTGTTTGGTACATGGATGGTACAAAATAATGAGGGCATAACTAACACTAGATTGAATTAGCCAACGTGTTAATAAGTAGCGTTCATCCGTCCTTCAAGTTTGACTTAGATTCGAATTCCTCTCCAATCGCATTAGTCGAAGTTTATGACATAAAAATATATAATATATATCATGCAGAGCAGTTGAGACTCCGAGATTATTTAAAAACTCCAACCTCTTCTCTTATAACTTTTATTTTTATCAAAAAAAATGGATAGAATTAAAGAGGAATAGTGCCTTGAATCCCAGCGGTGGGGGTAGTAGACCTCCTTTGAGGCATGAAGACTAATATGTGGGTTGAAAAGAATCCAGATCTGCTATTTAATTTTTATGTCTTATGACCATCTTTTCAACTTTTTTTTTTTTTTTTGGGACAAACTATCAATTTGTTTAAGTATTTTTAATATTAGTATATTTTGTATAGTTATGTTCTTAAATTCATATCATATGAAATAATATTATTAAGAGATAGCTAATGGGATATGAAATTCGAGACAATAGATATTGACTTAGTTGAGAAATTTCAAAATGAAATTTATAAGATTATCAATCCCAACATTTTTTGAGAGATTGATTAGGATCACAAATTAATGACTACTTTCTACTAAACAAAAATCCGGTCAAAACTATGTTTTTAACGTGGGACATGCATGTCCCCATATATGAAACTAATGATTTGTATTTTTGCCTAATTAACCTAACTTTGTAAGTGGAATATCTAGGTTTTGTAAGGTAGGATTACATTTATTTATCTCGCCAGACAAATAAACATCCTGCACTTTGTCCTCTAAAACCTTTTTTTTTTTTTTTTTTGCTGAATCCCTTCAAAACAATTCAGTACATAATTCATGAAAAATGATTGACGATTGCAAATATTTAAACCACTGAAACTAAATTAGTTTATAATCTGAACGTGCGTATCAACTACTTTAAAAGACTACTGTTAGAAAATGTTGGGTACAACAAAAGACAAATTATGTGGTTGATTATTTTGAAACAGTTAATTCATATAATATAGGAAAAAAAAATCTTATATGAAGTCTTGTACTAATCCTAACTTTTATTTCTAATTGAACGGCTCGGCCCCTACAAGAGGATTTCACACTTTATTTTAAAACCGGTAACAGCAGCTCAACAAGTTGGAGTTATCATTAAAAGAATAGAACACATTTATTATAAGGATGAATCGAAGATTTTTTTGTGGAGGAGCTAGGGTGGGGTTAGGGTTAACTTTAGGCGCATATTGAGATGCATGGTTTTGTGGATATTATCTCTTTTGATCGATGAATGGTTATTATTCCAATTCACAGTGGAGTGAGGAAGTTAAGTGATTTATTAATGTCACGAGTTTTCTTTCCATCAGTAGTTGTTAAAAATTATAATTTTGTGAAATCCATTTATGTGTCCACTAAATTTCTCCTCTATTAAAAACCCTTATGATCGATCTGTCTCATGAATGTGTATGTTTACTTTCTTGTGTGAATTCCAAAAATTCATAGAGTCCCCTAGACCTACCAAAAGACATTGAATTTGGTTGTGCCAGCTGAAAGCAGTCCCCCCCCCCCATGCTTATGCCTTTTTTTTTTTTTTTTAATTTGGAATGAAAAATTTTTTAATCAGACATCACTGTAAATTTTTTTTTTTTTTTTGGGTGCATCATAGTGTCATTGGTACAATTAGAGTTCTGACCAAGCTTTTGGGTGCTTTTGGAAGGCGTAATCCTGTGAATGATATTATAATCAGTTTTACATATATTTCAATTTTGCCCTTGATTTGGTACAAGCTCTTGAAAGTTAGGTCTATCATAATTATATATATATATATATATATATATGTCCATGATAAAAACTTCATTGGAGGAAAAAAAAAAAAAACATAAATTCTTTCAAGTGGCTATCATCATTTTCAGTTGTCGTCCTGTACCGCCGAGATGCCTAATGTTTTTTTATTATTATTGTCATTATTTTTTTATTTTTATGACAGTGTGCTAAAGCTACAATTGTATTTTGTTGTTTTCATCTTGTGAATTGGAGTGCTTTTGGCCCCATCACACTATCAGGGCTATGATCTTCTAAATATCCTGCCTTTTTTTTCTCTTAATAGAAAATTACATAAATAACCAATTTTGTTTCATCTATACATAATACAAATTTCTCATTTTTGACCAACATGACATAAATTGTAATTAACTTTAGTTTAATTTTATGTCATATTAATGTAGTATTAATTTTTGTATAATGTTAATACAATAATCTTTAAATTATGTCATTCCAATGCTTTCCTCATTATCTAATAACTTTTTTTTGGTTGAAATTATTTTATCGCCCTTGTGCTATGTTATGCGGTGTCCTATGTCATAATGCGTTCAAATCAGGTAACAAATTCATGTCAGCATTTACGAACCTCTCAACTTGTCAATGCTAAGGTCTAATTTCTTTAATCATTTACATTTCAAATCACTTTGATTTTTTTCCGACATTAAACCAAAATTGTTCAAGTTCTAATAAATTCGGTTATACTGTGAGACAATAATGTTAGGCCCAACGTAACAGAAATTTTCTTACCAAAACGCCACGACCACAAAAACAAAAAAACAAAAAAACAAAAAAACAAAACAAAAAAACGAAACAAAACAATAAAAAACAATAAAAAACTAAAAACAAAAAACAAAAAAGTCAGTCACTGATAATTTATTATATACTTATGGCCAAGTTAGGCTTTGGGGGTGGGGGGGGGGTGGAAAGTAGGTATTTTTAAGAAAAACGGCCTGTGAGAATATCGGAACATAGGAAGGAGGAGAAAGGACAACTGGTTGAAGTGCAGAGAGGAGAGAATTGGAAGGTAGGAACTCTGCTTGTAGCATATTATTCTTCGCTTGGAAGGAATATTTTACGCATATATAACTCCATAGGTATTTTCATAGCAATTATAATTGAGAATTAAAGACCAAACTGGATTACAAAAGTATGGTTTTCACGAGTAACTTTACTTTCACCATACGTTTCTTTTAATACTACTATGACTAGCAATGTTTCCATCCTTTGGCCCAAACAAAACAAAACAAACTCTTTTCTTTCACTCTGCAATCATCACTCTAAATTGCCACATTACTCTGTTTGATCGGTTGGCAAAACTTGTTGGTTCTTGCTTTCATGTGTGTGACTAGAAACTCAGAATTCAGAAATAAGCAAAAGACGAAAAATAAGATTCAATGCAAATGATCTAAAACATTACAATATTTTTCTTTGTTTGGCACCCAGATTCGAACATTATACTCGATTGGAGAATCTAAACATAATGGGTGTTTGACAGAAACAAAAATATGTGTCGTACGAAATTTATTATAAAAAAAAAAGAAAGAAAGAAAGAAAAAAAGACAGAGAAGGAAAATAAGGCCCCTGTTTTCAGATCCAATATTTGTCAAGGACTTGAGATACAACAATCCCTGAAACAAAACCCTAAAGTGAAACTTACAAATTACACACGCAGTCACACACATACACGTCTCCAATATCTTTCAACAAAGGACTTTGGGAGAGTATTGCCACCACATAATATTTTCTTGGCTAAATTTTAGTACTGCCTTTGGCAACCGATTGTAAAACAAAATAAAAACTTCGAAGATAGTATTACATATCTATCGATGTTGTATCTCCCGCAAAGATTTATCGCCTTTTGTAATACATTGTTTTCACCTTTAAAATTGTGATACAAACAATTGGTAATAAAATGTTGTGGACGTTACCCAAAGAAAAGTAACATTTTTTTTTTTTTTTGGTGTTGTTCGGTAGATTCTAAGTCTACTTTTTTTTTTTTTTTTTTTTTTTGCCTTCAATTTAGAGGCTATTATGCTACAAATTTAACAAAAATTTTTCAACTTTGCACGTAGTGACCCATTTTTTTTTGCTCTGAAGTGACCCGCTTTTTAATCAGAAAGGATATACACTGACGAGTAACCTCAAGAAAGCTATAAGATTTTGCGAGGTTATAACCCGTTCTCCATTTGTAGATATGCTGTCAACGCGTCCACCTCCAGAAGAAGAACACAATGACAACCGTGAATATCATCCCAGCATACTTGATCCATTTATCAACTCGGTGTCGCCTCTCAATCAGCCTCAACACAGAGTTGGATAGCCCCACCGTGTTTAGAACGTCCAGTGCTTTCCTTTGTGCCCTCTGGAATAAACATTATTAGTTAAATTTGAGCACATATTAACTGAAACGCAGATAACAGACCTATTATCAGCTGAATAACAAGGAAACAGAGAGTGTTTCTTCTCTCCTTTTTCAATGGTAAAAAGTACATACAGAGAAAGCCTGCTATGAAAAAGAATAAAAATAAAAATTAACTATGCAAATTGTGTTGTAAAACTCAAAGGACCACCACAGAAGTTTGATGCAAAAAGATTTACAAAAAAACTTTAGCTGATTATTTTCCATGCTTCATATACAGTGCGCAAATCCTTAAAGTTAATAGATAATTATTCTCAAAGATTCATATGGACTGCAATAAATCAAAAGACAATCATACATTGACGCATGTTCCGAACAGGTGTTGACATGCATAAACACAAGCAGCTACGATAAATCTTCTCATGGAAACCTATGGCCATTTAAAAACCACTAAAAGATGAATCATTTTAAGCAATGTGGAGAAACCACACTCGCACAAAAGAACAGAAAAGCTTACTTCAAACCAAAGATCGTAGCTAGGGACTCTCCTTGAGAATGCAGATCTTCAAGTTATGCAACTTTTTCTATCTTAGTATTCCTAGTCCGAACTCCTAAGTTATTGTTTCATTCATATCCACATTTGTCACTGGTTCAATATACCTCTTATTACAAAATTTGCTCCTTATGTCACTGCTTTACTGGTATTCCATAAACATCGTTTGTGTACAATATCTAATCAGATAGCTGCTTTCTAGTTCTACTTGTATTCTGTAGTAACTTTACTGGACTTCTATAATCATTGAAACTTTAAACAAACAAATACAAATAAATGTTTGCTCGTCCATTGCCTTCCCGCTGTCCAATTACTAACAGAAATCTAAAATCCTTACACCAGGACGAGAAGAAAAAGAATTGAAACAAACAAGCTATCTCCAACAGCGCAAGATTGTAGAAAAACTATGAAAGCATAGGCATAAAGAAAAATGTTTTTGAAGCATAAAATATTTTCTCTAAAAAGAAAGAAAGAAAGAAGCCTACAATTTATTGAAAGCTACTTTTTAACCAAACGTTAATCAACAGATACGTATAATCATTCTATGGAAGAGATTTCTTAAAACTTTAAACACTTCTCAAATAGAGCCAACCCAAACCAGGCAACTACCCCATTACAGCTGCAGCAAACATAAGAGACTGCCGTATCTTTTTCTAAATATGGAACACACAGATGACAAGAGAACCAGCCTACTTTCGTAACAAACGTTTACAACTAAGGGCATTCAACAAAAAAGATTGAAAAATTTCTATCTACATACTTATAAGTTCAATAACGCAATGAAATATCAATACCTTCAGGCGTTCTCTCTGCTCCGAATATTTGAAAAGGATGGCCTCTCCCGTGGCGCTAGCTTCTTCCAGCAAACGAGAAGAATTGCGGACTGATTGCATTGCCTGTGCTTCCTCATCGAAAATTCTCAACACATGTGCAGATTCCCCATTCTATTTCACCATCAACAAAGAAAATAAGAGAAAACACGTCACATGAGTATTCCCAAACTAGAACAATAGATAAAGATTTAATATATATATATATATATATCCTGTTTATGTTCACGTACAGCTCTCCCAAGCAACTCTGCCTTCTCCTTAGCTTCCATCATCCTCCTCTGATTCCGTAGAAAATACTTATCCAAGCTTTGTTTCAAAGATTCCGCCTCCTCCGCTACTTGTTCAACCTTCCTGCACATTTCCACCATTTGAGGAAATTGCGTCCCATTAGAACCCATTTATTCCTTTTTATTTTTATTTTTATTTTTTTATATTTTCATTTTTTTCAATCCAAACGTAATATTAACCATTATCATTACCATCACCATTTTTATGTGTTTGGGTAAGGAACAGACTATCGTTCCTTAATAATGGAAAAGACATAGAATACTCTTCAAAAACCTCAAAACAGAGTTTATTTTACAACTAACAACGCAGATCACCACTAGCGGTGTGCTTAACAAACTCCAAGAATCAGAAAATGGATTTAACAGATTTCAATTTCGGTGCACATGAAAGAGAATCCGGGAAAAAGATCACACAGATCCAAGAATTTGCTAGTTCTCGAAAACTACTTGCTAATTTTCCTACAAAAATTATAGCGTTGTCGATTTATTGATTTCATCGATCAAGATTCAAGATCCAAAACCTAATAAGAAATTAGAGTATTAAATCAAGAGAACGATTGGGGAGAGGGAGAGAGAGGAGGGAGAACCTCTTCCAGAGATCGCGTTGGGACTTGGCGGAGACGGACCGCCAGAGGCGGTCCATGTCGGCGCAGAGGGACAGGATCTGGGAGATGTCCTTCTTGACGGAGAAGGAGAGCTCGGGAGAATCGATGGACGCGGAGGTGGAGGAGTACTCGAGGCGTTCCAGGCGCTCCAGGCCATCTCTGCTCCTCAGCAACAGCTTCTTTGCGCTCTGGTATATCTCCGACAGTGTCCCTCCTCCTCCGCCGCCGCCCATTTCCACCGCCATTTCTTCTTCCTCTCCTTTTTCGTCTTCGTTCGTTTGTTTGGGGGTTATTGCCTGAAAGGAGCCTGTTCTTTTCACGTTTGATCAGATGATCAACTTAACTTGGACAAATTTCAGTTTTCCCCCAAACTTTAACATTATTTCACAAAATACCCTCAAAATTTCAATTTAAACATTCTTTCACCCAATTTGAAAACATTTTGCGAACTTCCCCATTCCAATTAAATTTTTGACAGACAAACTCACATGACCTTTGTTGGTAGCATGAGTTGGAGATAGTAAATATGAAATTACAAATATACTCTTATATTTATGATTGATTGTCAATTATTTTTCCCCGTGCATTTCTCTCGCTTTCTCTCAATAATGGAAATCCAAGTTCATGTAAATTGACAACTTTGAGCATATGTGGACAAATATCATGTGCAATTATTAATAAATTCTTTAAGTGCAATGGGTGGGCATTGGATCAAAAACTAGCCCTTTTTTTTTTTTTTTTTTTAAAAAACTATCCATCTTCCAATCTAATTGTAAAAAATCCTTATAAATCCAACCAATCTAATATAATTTATTTTATCATCTAATCCGATCCAATCCAACTTGAATTGGATGATTTATACTTATTTTTTTTTTATAAAAACTTATTAAAACCTACTTAAAATGACTAATCACATTTTTTAAATGTGAATTTACTTCTTCGTTGTCCATTCATCTTGTAACAATACACGAAATCATCAAATATAGTAAATACTACATAAAGTAAAAACTTTAAGTTAATAAAACATGGGGTTTTTTTTTAATTGAAAATGAGTTTTGATTCTTTTGAATTTTGAAAGAATATGAGGTGATGCCTTTTTTTTCTTAAGAAAAATGCTACAAAATTTTGAGGTTTTTGTTCATTAAACTTAAAGATGACATTTTTACTTATAGGTGCTGGTACCCACTCCTCTTAGGGAGGATATGTGGGATAATATATGAATATGAGAGTGGGTATGAGAGTTAAGATTAACCGTCCATGTGAGTGCAAGATGGGACTGGAGGAACCTCCCCCATACCCATACCCACACTCAGTGATGGAGCTAGGATTTATTGATAGGGGATCAAAAAAAAATTTTTCGATCAAACCATTAGACTCACTAAAGTTTATAGATTTAATAAAACTGTTTTAGTTCTTAAAATCCAAATTGTTTGCCCAATAAAATATATGGTTATATTTACACATACAATATTGATAAATATCTCCACCTAATAAATGTTTTTTGACATAAGCATAGTAAATCTATTCTTTTATAGGTGCTTTTTATATAATACTATATTTAACCTTCTCATACACCGACTACTTTATTTTATTTTTAATTTATTTTGTTAAAAATAAATTAACAAATCTAAATAAGAAAAAATATATATTTTTTCATTTTCAAAAAGAAAACATAAAGCCATTCCACAAAAAAAAAAAAAAAACATAAAGTATCTCTAAAAGAGAGAGAGAGGAAATAGTAAAGAATAAAAACTCAAGTAATATCTAAATCAAAAATTGCATTTAAAAAAGATTACACATAAAAGTAGAAACATGTAAACAAATATAGCAAGAGAAAATAAATAAAAAGAATATTCATATAAAAAGCCATAGAAAATCATTTTCAAATACTAAAGAATAAGAAAAAAAAAACAAAATATTAATGAATTAAAAATTTTAAAATACATATTTTAATAGTTGTTAGCTTTTCAAGAGGTATCTTTATTTTATTTTTATTTCACTTGAATCCTCTATTGAAAATTTTCATGTAGTTATAAAATTTCTTAAGAAAAGAAATTGATGAAAAATAATTTAGAGTTAATAAAACCAACAATGAGTTTAGAACAATTAATAACAATTTCTTAAGACTTTTTTTATTTTTTAAAAATATTTTTTCTATTTTTGGTTAGTGTGGTGTGTGTTTTTTTTAATTATTTTTTAAAAAAATATTTTCATTTATAAGTATGTGGGAGTATGGGCATTCTTAATGGTTTTAAGGTAATTTTTTTTAGGGTAAAAATACATTAAAATTCTTTATTGACTTTGTAGGGATATTTATCAATATTATTGATATAAATAAAATCTCCATAAAATATCAAGAACTATTAATTTAAGAGGGGTCAACACTAATTTATACACATATCTATTATATTAAAATAAAAAAAACCCACTATATTAAAATTAAAAAAGGAAATAAAGAAAAAAGCTAGGGGGGCCATGCCCCCCAACCTCGCTCCATCAATGCTTACATTCACCATGCATATATTCTCTCATAATAAAAGAATAAGAGTAAGAATAAAGTTAATGTTTTAATGTTTTAATTTGCTTTATGAATTTAGTTTTATTGATTTATGAACTTTAGATTTTTTTTTAATATTTTAATTTCATTTTCAAGTATGATTATGTTATTAAAGTTTATGAAAACTTTAATAAAAGTTAGTTTAATTTTTTTAATAATTATTGATGGGTAAATAGATAGGATATGTGTATAGCATCCCCAACGGGTATTAACCATTATCCTCCCCAATAAAACTCTTAATGGCGTTTTCAATGGACAAAACTACCCAAATAGCCACTTTTTGTTTCATCAATTAATTAACAGACACAAATGTCTCCTTTTTGACCAATTTAATACAAATTTTAGTTTTAGGATATACATAAGAATGCTATAAATTTGACATCTCCTTATATTTATATCTATTATAACATTAAAATTGATTATTTTATTATTTTATAATATCAAAATTGATAATTTTAATATTAGAAGGTAAATTTATAAAGAGGTACTTCAAATATGACTCTCTAATTACTTTTCTCTAAAATTTATGTCATTTTTCCCCCTTTTTTTTTTAATTTAATATTGAAGCATATAAGGTATACCCAAATTTGTTAAAAAAAGAAGAAATGGGCCTGAAGATGAGGCCTGATTTCAGTCTGGGCTAGAAAATGCTGGAAGAGCTAGGGAGAGTGGGTTTCGTTAGTCCGGCGCAATTAACGAGACTTGCTCAGATCAAGCTTTAACGTTCAGATTTTTAAAATTAGAAAAAGTTAAAAAGGCATTGTTAATGGGAGAATTATTAAAGAAGGAAAAAGGAGGGAAAGATTACGTGGAAAAAGTGGGGACAAGGAAAACTCTGTGAAGGAGCATTGGCTCCGTAAAGGACAAAGTGAAAAAGGGTAAAAGAGGAAGAGACAGTTGCATGCAATTATAATTTTGTTTCCTTGGATCCCTCCATGTGTTCCCCTTCCATGAGAGATCTTGAGAGAGAAATTCTTTATAGAAAGAGAGAGAGCATTGACTTCTCCTTCAGTCTACTCTGCCTAGACATAACAGCAAAATGCACGCTCTTGTTAATTTATTAACAGTTCATTAAGTTTTGAATTGTAGGGGGTAGTATATATAAGTATCAACTCTTAACATGTATTTTGAATGTTAAAGAATTCTATTATCAATCATTAGATGAAAAATGTTAAATAACACCAAGTTTAATATCTACTTTTGAGTATCAATTTATGTGATAAATAAGTTGTCATTCTTTTATTAATAAGTGTGTAACGTATTATCACATCAATTTACTATATTTTTCAACAAAAAAAACACACATGAGTTGGTATTAAAAAATATATGATCTAAATTGATATCCCTAATAATGCTTTTTATTAATAAGTATGTAAAGCATTATCATATCAATTGATTACATCTTTCAACAAAAATTTAACACGTGAGTTAATACTAAAAAATATAGGATCTAAATTGATATCCCTAATAATGCTTTTGTTAGATTAGACAGATTATTGAAATGTTTTATAGGTTTGATTTAGTGATAATTTCATAAACATTTAATGTCGAATTGCTAAGTTCATAACTTTTTATCTTAAGTAAAAAAAGTGGTAATACTAATACACCGGGGCAGAGCCAAAGAGGTGTGAGTGCGGTGGCCGCCTCCACTGAATTTTTTTGTTATTTTACATTTACCCCAAAAATTTTATAATTTTTACAATTTGCCCTAGTAAAAATAAAACTTCTCATATAGTTCCTACCTTACCTCAACTAAAAATAAAAAATTATCACATAATCCATACTAAAATTAATTTTATGTTTTCAATTTAACTGTTTTTCCCTCATTAAAATTAAAAATTCTCACATAAGCTTACTAAAATTAAAAATTCTCACATAACCCTCACTAAAATTTATTTTATCTTGAAAAAAAAATTTTTGGTATACACTCCACTGTAATTCCTGCTAACACAGGATACAACTATTTAAAGACAAGGTGATATAAGTGAGGAAATACAAAGGCATTTTCTATGATAGAAATAATAGTAAAAAAGAAAAAGAAAACTGCTAGAAACATTAACTTTTATGTGATTTATAAGTTATCAATTTTAATTAATATAATTATCATATTAATTAAAAACATTTAGGGTTCGTTTGGTTTACCAGTTTGAGTTGAAAATTTTAAGTTTTAATAGTAATTTTTGTTGACTTTTCAGAAAAGATAAAAAACCTTTTTAGAAAAGATAAAAACTGAGATGAAAAATTTAAATTGAAATGGTGAACCAAAGGAGAGCTTATTTTTAAAATGATAACTACTTATTGTTACGTTCCTTACTTTATTTTAGGTGGGGGGGTGTGGAGAATCTAATGTGACGACGCATTTTGAACGGAAAAGCTACGCATTAGAATATTAATATCCAGATAGAACACATAAGAATTGATAATTATAGAATTCTAATATTTATTCACTGTGAAGCTTTTTGACACTTTCTTTTTGACTAAGCGACAGTCCTTTCCTACCAGGAGCCTAAGGAAATTACTAGTCACAAGCGCTTCAATAGGTGCCAGCCAGCCTGCCATGTGTTGTTACAGGGGTGAAAAATATATATATATATATATTTCTTTTTTTTTTTTTCATTTCCTCTATTATACATTGAAAATGAAGTTCTATCTTATCTCCTCACCTCCTTGGCAGAAATTTCTTGGCTAAAACAGATACGTGAAAAATGACATTCACGTTTTGATTCTTCATTCTTTCTCATTGCAAACGTCACGAAATGACCTTTTGGCATTTGTCTGTCATAACCACACATCAACTGATATGTAAATTCCAAAAAACTACTCCCATGGTTAAGCAAACTGAAGCAATAATTGTTTATCCAAAAAAAAAAAAAATTTTTTTTTTTGAAGCAATAATTTCATACTTTTAGTATTCATTTTGGAAGATATATAGGAGAGGCGCTGCAAATTTGTCGGCATAGCCTAGGAGCTCATTTTGCCGACAGAGTTACCACCTTATCTCCATCCCATCAAAGATCATGTTCTTAGCTCCATTATTTTGAAAATGAAAAAAATAAAAATAAAAATAAAAATTTGGTGAAAATGGGTGGAGTGATTCTTACTCACCAGATGATGAACAAATATCGTACGTCTATATCAATGCCAAACATTCTCTTATATCCTTTACACAAAATTAATTGTGACATGACTTGTGTAGACACATTTGAAATAAAAAAAAAAAACAATTGTAAAATACAAAAATAAGTATATTTTTGGTTGAGTATTAAAATACCCGTATTTTTTTTTTTTTTTTAAGAAAGTGAGGATTTCAAACTCTGTATGAGAGAGTTAAAAGAAAAAGTTGAGAATTAATAGCTAGACTAAACATAATACAACGTAGTCTAGAGGATTTTTTTTTATAAATAATTAAAACTTAATCCCTTAAGTGTATTGCCTGTCCTTTTCGATATGAATTATTCTGTTTCATAATAAGAAACATTTTCATTCATCCCGGAACGGAAAAAATAAAAAAATTAATGGTGTGTTTGGTGGAGTAGTTTGAGTTGAGATTTTTTTAGTTTTAATAGTAAATTTTTTTGAATTTTCAGAAAAAACAAAAAACTTTTTGAGAAAAAGACAAAAAAAATTTTAAAATGGGTGTTTTAAGATGGTGAACCAAACATAGCTTAAGTTATCGACATGTTTTTTTTTTTTTTTTTTTAAATTTCATAGATACAAATAGTAAGTACATATACATGGTACATGGAATTGCAAATTATGCTTTGAAATCTAGTACTCTTTCAAACGTTGCATTGTCTAGCAAATATATAAAGGCAACTAAGTATTTGTCATGAGTGTTTAGTAATTAACGGCTTCACAAAAGTTCCATGACAAGGTTGGAAAACTATTCATATTTTATTTATATATATATATATTTTTCCGTGTAGTCTATTTATATATGCTGCTGATGAATGGAGTGAATCGACGCCACTTTTTCATATAGTCGTCTTATATATATATATATAATTTCTTAACATATATATATAATTTCTTGGACGGAATGTAAACCAGAAGGAGCAGAATATTAAAATTGTCGTGACATAATTGACTTTGGCCACCGAAATGAATGCAAATAGAATAATATGATTCTGAGTTTCAGGTGGGGCTTTTCTTTTGCAGTGTTTCTGCCAAGCAGGCAAACGAATTTTCCACCCGTACTTGTTACCTCCATAAAAAAAAATTAAATAATAATAAATAAATAAAATTTTGCAATCTACTTAAATCCCCCCAAAAATCGTTCAGTACCGTACGGACCGAATACATTCACCCAGATCATGCCTGCCTGGTTAATCAATCCACACTCATCCCTACTCTCTTATTTTCAGAAGGCGGAAAGCTTTCTAATTCCATCCGTGACAGTCTCGTGATTACATGAATGTTTTATTTGAAGCTTTTGATTTTATCGTATAAGATTAATAAAATACCATGTGTTGTTTAGTCTGTAATCTGTTTTGAAGATCGATTTAGGAGCAAGATCTTTGTCTTTGCATTAATGCGACTAGTGGACTTACTAAATAATCTGCTTGGGACGGGAGGTGTGATGAACCAACCGATTCTTTTTTTAACCTAAAAAATTTGAAAAACTGGAAAAGGAAAAAGAGAAGAAAAATGAAGTATGATATTTTGTAACACGCTGGTGAAAAGGAGGAACTCTCGTGATAGTGGTCTATTAATTTCTGGTTATAAGGTTACATTAATGACAATCTATGAGACCATAGGTGAGTATCTTTTTTGTTGCATTCTACCTGTGTCCTTTTTCCGTCTGAATTATTCCTTTTTCATGATATGGGAAATATTATATATATATATATATATAAATTTTTTTTTTTTTTCTTTTTTTTTGCTCAAATCTAACTTTCAACCAACCAATTAATACTTAACTGTGTAGCTTGGTTATATCGGTCTTTAGGCGCAATTAAAGGACAGTATGTGTGGTGTGTGTGTTAAAATAAATAAAAGCGTACATCGACGGGTCATATCATTACAATTTGCAGTGCCAATTAATTCTAAACAGTACTAATATTGTCCGTTAAGGCTTAAACAGACAGTTTAGTGACAAAATTCCACTTTAGGAAGCGATCTGATTGGAGTTTTGGTTCTTATTTCTTACAAAAATATAAAAGAAAAGAAAAATTATACTCCATCGCAAAATCTCCTATATAAAACCCCACTTTTAACATAAAGCATATTTACGCTCCCAAACAAACAGAGAGAAAAGGAAAAAAGAAAGGGGAAAAAAAAAAACATGGGAAAGCGATTCCGGCTAAGGATTTCCAGAATTATTCCTTCATTCCATCCCTGCGGTTCAAATTCCATAGAGCCGTCCAATCCCGTCCCGTCGTTTTCCCGATTCTCTCCGCTCATCCCCACCGTACTTCCCAAACACCGCTTACCCTCTCAACCGCCATCTAAACCCAAACCCCGTCACTCGTCCCTGAAGCGCCACGTGTCATCGGCTTTCGGGTGCGGGAACAGATCGAAGCCCACTCTCTCTGATGACGACCGCAGCGAATCACAGCCCGAGTTTCGCTGGGAGGAGGAGGAGAAGTTCTGGCACGTGATCTCCACGCCAAACGACGTCGTCTCCCAGACCCCTCGCCGCAAAATCTACACCTCCTCTGCCGAAGAAGACGACGGCGTCGTTTTGCCTCCTCCGCCTCCTCCTTCCGCCGAGAAGAAGAAAAAACGGCGACACAAGAAGAAGAAAACGACAGCAAGAACTAGAACCGTCCGAGTCAGCACTTCCTCGGCCGAAAGCGGACTCTTCAGCAGCGAAGGCTTCGGTGACGTGGACGACGACGACGAGGGAGAAGAAACTGAAACTCTCGTCTCCTCTTCTAGAAGCTTCTCCTCCACGTCGGACTCCCTCGGAACGATACACGAGACCGCACCGGATCATTACTCGATCACAACCAGGCGTAGTGGAAAAAGCAAGAAGAAGAAGGAGAAGGAGAAGAAAACGAGGAAGAAGAAGAAGGACGCGAAACGGGGGTGCGTTTCGGAGGCGGAGTTCGGGACGGAGAGCGGCGAAACGACGCCGGCGAGGCTGTCGATGTTCCAGAGGCTGATACCGTGCGGAGTGGAGGGGAAGGTGAGGGAGAGCTTCGCGGTGGTGAAGAGGTCGGAGGATCCGTACGAGGATTTCAAGAGGTCGATGATGGAGATGATCCTGGAGAAGCAGATGTTCGACGACAGCGACTTGGAGCAGCTCTTGCACTGCTTCTTGTCGCTTAATTCCAGCCACCACCATGGGGTTATCGTCCGAGCTTTTATCGAGATTTGGGAAGCCTTGTTCTGTGCTTCCACTAGATCTTCCTTTTCCTCTGGTACTCGAAGACTTTCCCAGGCTCTTTGATTCGTTAAACCAAAGAAAATAATTATTAATATAATTAATTTAGTAGTATGTACGTAGTAGTAGTAGCAAGTCTCTCATAAATTTGTTGTCTCTCTTTCTTTTTTTTAACTTTTGTCTTCAGGTACGTATCATGTGCAATTTCTCGTATTTTCTCTTCTTGTAATGTATATCAATTAATGCACCTTTTTAGTTTAATGTGATAGTACACACCGCAATTCTCATGCATTTTACGTAGACATTTTGAAGAAATTTCGTTAACCACGCCAGGGCTATCTCCCTCAGAGCTATGTCCCCGGCTATCGAGACGAGGGTTAAAGATATAAACTTTTAGGTTTGAGATGTACCAGTGGTTTTTTTTTTTTTTTTTAAATAATAATTGGAATCAAATTGTTAAAAAAAAATAAAAAAAGATCATTAGTACGTGAAGTATATACCATTTTGATTACTTGGTACGTATTTTGAGATGTTGATAACCTAAGCCCAAGTACGGTTACGAATTTGACCTTTGGGTGTTTGGTTCATCATGTTTACTAAGAATATTATTTTTTTGGTTGATTTAATTGTTAATTGGTTGATTTGGAAGATTAAATTGGAGGGGGCATGATCACTTAAAATGACTACTCACTTCCACTTGGAAAGAACCCAAAAAAAAATTTTTTTTAATATTAAATATCAATTAAAATTAAGTAGTTTTGATTAACACTAATCAGAAAAGGTAAAGCGGCCGTCAGTTTTCAGTAATGGTTTTGAGCAGTCGAAAGTACGTGCAAAAGTACTATAGGCAATAGATTCATACGTAATAGTGAGATATTGGATCGATTAATGAAACAAGTAAAACAAAAAAACCAGACACACCCAGCGTGACAGTAGGTGAAATGGACCCCCCTTTCAACTTCCACTTCATATATAATATATATATATGTATATATATTCATCCCAAAAAAATAAATGAATAAATAAACATGAAAACCCAGTTGCAATTCCATAGTGGAGGATCTAAATGCGCTACAAATAATTTAACGAGTTTTTTGGGCGCTTTAGGTGGGCACAAAGCAACACGTGGTTCCAACCGTGAAAGCAATCTGGACTATGTACACTGTTTATACCTATCATTGACTAACCATTGGACTGACCAATTATATTATAGGACTGACTGATATGAAATGATGTTGTTTTACAATATTATATCATCAATGAATGAATCTAATTGACCAATTGCTCCAATTTCTAATTACATCTCTCTCTCTCTCTCTTCTTTGCATGGTCATTATTCTTCTTCACATGGATACCGTCCCAAGTTGGGTCCACGAGTCAACGAGAATTCTACTGTAGGATTTAGTGAAAATTTCTGTTTCAAATCATTATGTTTATACTTCATTATAAGGTTAGTTTTACTAGTAAGATCTATCATTATTAGTAGAAATTATTGTCGTATTCGCTCAAAATAGATAATAAAGTTTTAAAATAAACACTCATATATCATATAGTTATAAAATTAGAACACCTTCCAATAAGAAGTACTTTCTACCAATAGTATTTGCAGTAATTTAAATAAATGAAAGGTTCAGAGAAAAAAATAAATAAATAAATGAAAGGTTTAGAATCATGCACCACCAATAGGGTAAATTTTTTTTTTTTTTTTTTTTTTTGTAATAATGCTTTGTGTTCCAAGTTCTATTAGAAAAATCCCAGTTCAGTGAAACTTTTTGGTAAAAACAGATCAATGGAAATGCTATTAAGCCAACTGCATGTGCAGTGAAACTGTTGAGATGGGATTCGTCAGGGCCATGAAGATCTTCACTGTCAAAATAGTAATAATTTTTTATTTTATTATTATTATATAAAATTTGAACATCATTGAAATAAGCCAAAACACGCATGGGATATAACATTGTCATAGATTCCTCAGTAGTCCATGCTTTGGTCTGCGTCGCATTAAATTTAAGCACTGCAGAAGTAATACAGAAACAGTAAGATTTGCTAAACAAAGTCCATTTCGTGTACATGTTACGGTTCCATCAAAGCAGTACTATTCTGCAGACAGGCCTCAGGTGTTGCTCGTAACTATCAGTACTACTCTTTCTCTTCTGCTTTTCTGTTAATTGTAAACATATGTAGGCCTCAGGTATGCAATTTAGAGATAGATTTTAGATAATGGCTAGTCTCTTTCCATCTCTGATCCTCTTTCACTCTCTTCCGTGAAGCTCACGCAGAGTTATTTTATTAGGTTTTTATACTGTTTCCCCGTTAACTTTTCGCCTTTTAATAGTTTCATCATGTGAATTTTTGATTTTGATAATTGATCACGTCGGGTCCGTTCGATTCGTTAGTTTGAGTTGAAATATTTTAGTTGTAATAATAAATTTTTTTGAATTTTTAGAAAAGACAAAAAATTTTTTGAGAAAAAGATAAAAACTTTTTGAGAAAAAGACAAAAAAAAGTACAGTTTGAGTTGAAATGAACCGATTCCCAAACAAAGCCTAACTTTTTAGATATAACGTTATATAATAGATGTTATCACATAAACTATCATATTCAATTTGATGGACCTGTTTATCTTCTAAAGTTTTGCACACGAGGGTTTATTACTTGGTTTCGACTGGTTGTTAATAATTTGATTATTATCATATAATATATAATGGTACACACGTAAGGAGCCCCATTGAAACCAAAAACCATATGCATGTCTGCCATCCACAAGTGCCTCGTTTTGATAATACATGCTAAATTAAGGATTTTTGAATTTGTAAGATTTGTAATATGTTTTAAATTGGTTCTGAAAATTCTTGATCCGATATGAAAATTTCCATCCTTTGATGTACTTTCCATCACTAATTCAACTGAGAATTAAGTAAAATGAGACACTGCAACAATTTAGAAAATTCACAAGATAAATTGTTAAAAGATCTAGATGCTGTCAAAGGCCGAAAAGCTCTCCCCTCCACCCCCCCAAAAAAAATATATATATATATATTAATTAAAGTAACCCCTCGGGCCTAAAGAAAGAGAAAGAAGGAGAGGGAAAAGAGAGAGAAGGAGAGGGAAAATGGGAAAGATTTAAGAGCAATAGTGTGGAGAAAGTCTAGTGTCGTGTTGTCGGAGGGAGGGAGGGAGCACAGAAGGAAAACACGGCATCAGAGATTCCTTACCAAACTCAAGAAACTGCCTCAAAAATTCAGACACTCCTCCCTATAACAGAAACCAGACCCAACCCGGATTCTATGTATCTCTCTGTGTGTTTACTTGTAAGAGCACCTTTGAAAGCATGCTTCAAAGAATCAACACCCCCCCGGCCCGCCCGCCTCTCTGTTCCTCCATTGCATCTTCACCGTCGGATTGCTGTGATTTATCTGATTCTCTCATTGCTTTGGGATTTGGTCGCTCAGTTTTTGTAGGCTTCGCCCATATTGGTCCTTGATTTCTGCTTTTGCCATTAAGCCTACTTCTGTCCCCTTCGCAGTCATCAAAAGAATGAAAAATAAACATATAATATGAAACACTGATGAATTTCCGTACGGTCTTTGCGCATGCTGAAGTTGATCTATCTCGTTGATTGTTAATTTGTTATCTACAGTTTTCAGTGCAGACATTTTTCTTTTCACCTGTAAGAGTGTTTTTTTTTTTTTAATGGGATAATTTTATGTGGAGAATAGTCTACGAGGATACTTTACTTCAAAATTGCATTAAGTAAATTAAAAATTCAAATAAAATCATGTGAAAAAGTAGATTAAAATCGAGATATTTGAATAAAAAGTTGGGACTCGTTTAGTACTGACAGTCGCTCTTAACTTTCAGAACATTGTCAATAGAGAAACAAAAATATGCTACAATATGCATTCAAAAGATCAGACCAAGTTACCGCCTAAATAGTAGAATCAACTTGAAGGAGGAGGTGGCGGGGGGATATGATGCGGAGGGGGAGGCATTGATCCCTGCTGCATAAGGGGAGGCCTTTGCTGAGGCGGAGGTGGTGGTCGCCAACTGGGTAGTTGGGGCATTCCCATCGGAGGTGGGAGAGGTCTTTGAGGAACTTGGGCGGCCTGTGGGGGAGGCGGAGGCATGTTCGGGGGAGGTCTGAATTGCTGCATTGGAGGCGGAGGCATGACGGGCGGTTGCATAACATGACCTGGTTGCTGCGGCTGACCTTGCCAACCTTGTTGTCCGGGTACCTGCATGTGTGGGAAGGTGAAAGCCTGGGGTGGCGGTGGGCGGAGAGTAGGAATTGGGCCTGGAGCAACAGCACCATTGGCAAAGGGCCGTGGAGGCACAGGAGCACCCATACTACCATTAGCTTGAGGAGCATTGGGAAGTGTTGGAGGCCCGCTGGCAAACAACGTATGAGGCCTGTTCTTTGAACTTGGATTGCTTGCAGCCAAAACTCTCTCTGTAATGTAACGATAATTATAAACAGATTATCGATACTATTCTCATCACCAAAACACAGTACTTTTATTAAGCGATATAAGCAAACATGACAAAGCTATCCAAACCAAGGCAGCTCCATCATACCAATCCAAAGAACGACTAACAAAATGGTACTCACTATGATCAACATTTCTAACAAGATGACCTCCTAATTAAATATTAATTGTACATATAGCAGAAGATGAAAAAACAAGCAAGCAGAAGCTCGGTAAGTAAGGGATTCACCTGCTGGAGTACCATGACGTTCTCCTTTCGTGTCTTTCTTGTAGGCGTATGATACTGTTATTTGACGATTGCACAGATATTGCCCATTCATGGCCTAAAACAAAGAAGAAATCAGTCCTGAAGTTATCACACTTGGTGAGTTTCTCGTATAACGAGTGTGAGCAATAATGGCATTAAAATTCAAGCAAAACAGCCAAGTTGGTATCCGTATTTCTGTGGCATTAAAATTCAAGCAAAAACAGCCATGTTGGTATCCGTATTTCTGACTTTTGACAACAAAACAACAAAAGACATGCAAAGTGTAAACCCCAAACATATAGTTGCTCAAAGAAAATTCCAGGGAGGCATGGCACTCTTCTTAATAATTCCAAGTGAACTTGACATTCAGCAGTTAACAAACATCAACCAACTGGGATAGTTAAATATTGTCTGTCATTTGTTAAAATTCAGCCTAATCTTTTACTTTTGATGCAGATTTTTGACAGCTTAAAAGTAAACATTCATTACAGGAACATACCTCAATCGCTGCATCAGATGCCTCGAAAGAATCATAGCTAATAAAACCAAAACCGCGGGAATTTCCAGTATCAGGATCTCTCATTATCTGGAAAACAGGAGTACCATCATTAGATCCAATTTACTTGATTGGATAGTGTTAAATATTGCTTTGCCAAATAATAATAAAGCCAACTCAACAACACCACCACTCTGAAATCAAATATTCGAAATTAAAACATCGGCTGAAGTAGATGCTGTCTTGATAAACAATGATCAATCATAAGAAATGGCATGAAGAATGTTAGAATAAACGGTCTGATGCCTACAAATGCACACGAAGGAAAAACACCAAGCTGCCTATGACATATAGCAATTATAAAATTTTCAACCAAACAATGTACATTTCTTTTAGTTTAATGCGTAGTAAATACAAGAAAAGCACTGCGCATTCAGACAATTTAAGATAGACCAGAGAGCATGCATACCATCGCTTTAAAAGTATTGTAAGCATCGAAAGGTTTAGAAATGCTGCAATAGTAATTAGGCACAATTCCGATCTCTAATTTTGCAAATTTGAAAAAAATAATTAAAAAGAGGAACAAAAAATCCATCAAAGTGATGCCCGCCAGTGTATGAAAATTCTGATAACGCACCTTTGGATTTGTAACAATAACTCCAAAAGCACTGAAAGTATCATAAAGAAGTTTCTCATCAACATCCTGCCAGAAAAATTAGAATAAGTTACAAAGTTAAACCTAATTATAAAGATTATTGATGGTGTCAAACTACATACAGGGTCAAGGTTTCCAATGAAGAGGTTAGCTCCCACATCCAAGCTCTTTTTATCTTGCGATGCCTGCAAACAAACAAATGCTCCATCAAAGTTGCAAATTACAAACAAAATTCCTTTTTTGTTACTACTTACTCATGCTATTAAATTTTTATCTGGTTACAAATCCCAAAAGGTACTAGCGTGCAAAGGAGACTACCTTATTCACACGTATTGGTTTCCCATGTAGCTTAATCATATTAAGCACCTTGATTGCCTGCATCGTTGACCAAAAATTTAATGCAAAAAGTAGTGGGGGGAAAAAATCAAAGTTAAAAAACACAACTTAACAAAATATCAATTATCTCAGTAAGTTTAGCCAAGTGTAAATCACTCACATAGTCAGCATCTTCTTCACTTCTGAATTCCACGAACCCGTATCCTTGATGAAGATTTGTAACTCTATCCTTGGGAACGTACACATTAACTGAAATGAAGAGAAAGTTTACATTCTTTTAATTCTTACAAGAGGATTTAAATCAATTATTCCCAAAAAAATAAATAATTAAAATAATTAAAATTTTTTTTTTCTCAATACTAAAAAGAGTAAAGACATACAAGTTATAAACTCTTTCAATTCTTACAAGAGGCCTTAAACAAATT
Source organism: Ficus microcarpa (assembly GCA_025413485.1). NCBI lineage: Eukaryota > Viridiplantae > Streptophyta > Magnoliopsida > Rosales > Moraceae > Ficus > Ficus microcarpa. Next base: position 12,737,289 of record CM046379.1, on the reverse strand, counting down.
ATTCATAAGCAAAAGACATACAAGTCATACATTCTGTAAGAGAGTAAAGCATTGTTCGGGAATTGGGTATAATCCTGGTACCCTTCTCCAAGATTGAAAGAGAGAGACCTATGCTAATCGATAAGGTCAGTTTCTTGTGTAAACTTCTTTGGTACGACAGAATTGAACTTTGGGTAAGTAGGTAGTCCCATTTGAAATTCATAAGAGACTCATATCTGGTAGTTGAGAAAGTGTCAAAACTGGTACTCTCCCCCCCCCCCCCCCCAATCCCTAAAGGCAAGGCTTGAGAGAGAATAAGACGATAGCGATTAACACGGGAACAGAAATAGACTTGAAAGGATTCGGAATTTGCTTTTGAATGGCACATGGTTCTGTGCATTGACAAGCAACAAGAAGGAAGAAAGAAATACTGCATAACTTCTCGTCTATACTGGTTGAAATCGCATTGTTGTGTGAGAACAAGGATTAGCTATACTGATTCGGTATACACTCTAAAATCACCCCTCAGTACCACCATTGACGATCTCACATATGATGAAATCTTTTAGGGAATTTTCATTTACTGATTCTATCTTTCCCAAAGTCGAACTTTCACAAGCAAAAGGCATAGAAAAACCTATATATGCACTGTTTCAATTATTACACAGACGAAGCAGATATAATTACAAATCAAAAGTAATCTAGAACACCACTAAAACATCATAAATAAAAAAGAGAAGACCATTTCAATTGAAATGCGAAGGAAATGAAAGGGCGTACCGACGGGACCCGCTTGAACGAATAACTCCCAGAGTAACTCCTCGCTAACCTGCGAGAGAGCGAATTGTGAGCTTTGGAAAGAGACAAAAAGTTCAGAGCAGAGCATCCCGGGAAAAGGAAAAACCCTAATATCTTCCATTCCAGAAAAAATCAGACAA